>VYXD01015729.1:234277-406130 GCA_013397195.1 Hylia prasina
GCACGGCGGCGATCCGGGCCTCGGCGGCGATCCGGGCCTCGGGAGCCGCCCCACGGAGGGCTCGGAGCTCCGGACTCAGAGCCACGGCGCGGTTCTGACCGGGGCGCGGTCTGAAAGGGCCGTGCGCGGCTGCGGTCGGAGGGCCCCCGAGAAAGGTGGCGTCGCCAAAAAGGATCTGAACGCTTGTCACAGAACACCTGGGGACCTCCCGTTGTAATAAAGTGCAAAGGAACATTGATTTACCGGCTTTGAACAAAGACACTCGGCAGTAGTTAAATGCACGCTGTTGCACTCCTCATTTATTCACACCTAAGCACAATTCTGCTCACAAGCTGCAATAGCCAAGAACCGCACGTTTGTCAATAGACAGAATAATGCTCATTACAGCAGGACACCAGATTCCATTGGCAGAAAGGGTGACCGAATAAAATTTTGAATTCTCAGGTAACAGTTAAAAAGTCAAAACAGTAAAATTTTGCTGTGAAGGTTTCCACTTGGTGTAGAGTTCTGAAACACCTTAAAAAGACAAAAATACAAATATGTGAGAGAATCACAGAAATGGCCATATGCAACCAAGACATGAAAACACTGGCTGAACCTCTGTTCCCACAAAACTGTTCTGAACACTGACTGGAAAGAACTGCCATGACCATCCTGAATTATGCAGGACAAAGCACTTCCACCAGTCGTTTTCTCACTGCTGCTGTGACTTATAGAAGAGCAGCCCTTCTGAATTCCCTTTTCATTTATTTTTCATGCACAAAATACACATTCTGTGGTGATTTTTTTTTCCCTCACATAAAAACGCAGCAAAAAGAGAATTTAGTATTAAAAGTTGAGTGCAGTCTTTATTATGGTTCATGATAATAAGAATAATGGAACTTTGATTTTGATTACAAAGAGAGAAGGGTTGATTAAGCAGGCTGAGAGCAGGAAGTGCTGGAAATCCTAAATTAAATATTGATTACAACTTAGAGCACTTTAAGATACTGAGTAAATCACCAAAATGCTTTGATTTAAATCTTATTGAAATTCTCAACTATTTGTAAACCAGAAGAAAACAATATTTACTGTGAATTTAAAAGACAATGTATGCTTTGTTAGTGCAGTAACTTATATGTATATTAAGAAAATTAATTTAGACATATCACAAGAAACCATTGATCTCAATTTATCATCTTTTTGCAATTCCTTACATAAAACTTGCATCCCTTGTTTATTATCTGTACATTTTCAGAATTCTCCCCTATATGAAGGAGGAGGGAAAAAAAGAGAAAACAAAAAATCATGGTCTATATAGGTCTACACAAGCACCATCTGCTATTTTATCTAAATAGTAATTACCTCATAAATCTCTGCCTCAAGAATTTTAAAACTCACTTCAGGTAAGGGTTAAGGTACTACACTTTTAATTCCTTCTGACTATACTTCAGTCAGAACCTTTCTTGGTTACATGGAACACTAGAGGACAAGGCCTCCTCTTTTACCTTCAGCAGCAGAATCTTTCAGCCTTTGAAATAGTTCTGAAAAGATTTTTTCCTTTCTTCATAATCTGCAAATGCAGAAGCAATAGGATCTGAGTAGAACATGACAGGCCTTGGTCCTTCATTGTTCACAGGGAAAGCAGCTGGGAACTTTCTGAGATCAAGACCCCTGCCTGAGAAGTAAGCCTGGAGCATTCTGAAAAACTGAACATATTGAGGATGTGAAAATAAGTAGAGTATGACCAATGGAGATTAATTATTTCTACTGATGCAAATTAGATGTAATTTGGTTTACATTATTTGTTCCTCTGTGGGGTGAAATCCTCTGTTCTGACCATAACCTGATACAGTGCAGGCAACCTAATTCAGACATGCCCACTCCATCCATGGCTTGTACATCTCATGTGAAGTCAGACCAGCAACTGTTTCCTGCTCATTTATGCTCCCCAATGAATCACAGGGGCTGTGATATAACTGCACCCCTTGGAAACAGGCACAGCCAAACCCCTGCTGAGAGCTAACAGGACAGGTGTGTAAACATTTCAGTAAGAGTCAGCAACAAGGAGCAATTGATTTGAACTGTCCCCTTACAATCACTTCAAAGGAGAGATTAAAGCTTCTTAAAACACTGAGGAAAAATGAAACTGATTCTTTCCTTCACAAATTCTTTTTAATATTGTGCAATGTTCTCTGGTATTTTCATAGCTGTCAGATGCAAACTTATTTGTACTTCCATGAGATGAAACAACGTGCAATCACAGCACATGTTTGGAAGAAACATAGTAATCATTCCTCTTCTGTTTCATAAAGGAAGTGGCTGTATAATCAAAATAACTATTTAAAAATGAAAGCAGCTGGGTGGAGATACCAGGAAGTTTTATGCACTACTGTGCTCTGAGAATGTCTCTTCAGTTAAGGGATACATCTTGACTGAGAAATGGTTATTGACTACACCAAGTGCACAGTTCCTGACATTACATCTAATGGCCCCCTCTTGCCTTTAAATTTAGACAATAAGGAGTCTCTTCATGGAAAACAAAAAAACACACAGAACTTCAGCTCTCTTTCTTGAAACATCTCCTTACCAGGTCTCTGTTTCTGGGGTTATCAAGAGGCTTCCATTTCTCTTCTGGTTGGAAAGGAGCAGCCTTTGCCAATCCTCTCACAGCCAACACTACATACAGACCCAGGAGCAGCACTTTCCACATGCTGAACAGACTGTCTGTAAGAAGGACAGACATATCCTTAAATCCTACACAGCTCTCACTGGGAACACACAGATCACGTGAATGCAAGGAAAGTCTGCCCACTGCAGATTACATCCATGTGATATCAACTCTTTGTTTTCATAGTACTAAGGTACTTAGAACAAATCATTCTAAACAAGTTTTTCCATACCAAAGCTATTTCTAGACACTGCACTCTCTTCTGAGGGACCAGTAGAACACTCAACACAAAATATTACATTTGTAAGTTTACATTTACTACATACAGCCATTTTCAGGGGCTAATACAGCACCAGAACTCTGCGTGCTCCAAGAAGGCAAAAATATGGCTCAAGATCCAGAGAGCTCAGTTTTTAAAACTGCATTAAACTTTACTACATATAATAGTAAGTGCAATGGTATTTCATACAGCCTGGTCTGACATAGTAGAGATCCATTTCACAACTTGACTCGGGAAGAAAAGGAATTCTCCCTCTCACATTCTTTAAAATAGAGCTTACCAGGGAGTTTGGCTTTGGCTTGCCCCTTCTTGGTTGGTCTCCTCGTAATCTGTGATGAACCTGATCTCTGCACTTATATTTCTAGTAGACTGCAGGTGGGTGTCAATGACGTTAGCAGGAGTTCAAAAATACAGTAATGATTCCATTTTCATCCATGACATAAAGACCCTTGAGAATTTCATCCTTGATAACTCTTCAGACCTTCTGCTATTGAACAGTGCAGTATAAATTCCTCCCAAGTCGTATTGCAGAAAATTGGTAAAGCAGGCATATATAGAAGTTTAAAACAATTCCCAGGAGAAATAGCACAGCTTTATCAAAATATTATTTTTAGTTAAAAGTAATTAGCCATATCTCTAGAATGGTGACTAATGGGTTTCAAGTGAGATATGGATCACTTTCTTGATGCTGGAAAAAGGGAAAAGCATGGTCTGCTTCAATATCCAAAATCATAACATTTTAATGGAAGCATTGCCTTCCTACCCTGATTTTATCAGCGGTTAATATCCTCCTGTCACACTAAAACTAAAACAAAGGCTGCAAGGAGGACCCTGCTAATTTACATTGGCCTTAGTGCATAGCATTCTTCATATCAAAGCTGCTCATATTTCTTGTTATCTCATTGCACTCTTTTCTCTGATATATAGATGATATATGATTTAATATCATATAAAATATATCCCTAAATAGACATGTTAAAATTTAAAATACTTGACCATCACCCTACTCCAGAGAAGAGATGTTCATGTTTGACTAGAAGCTTACATTTTATTTGGTTTAAATTTTGAAAGCAAAATTAAAACCTACCACCACCCTTTCAGGAAGGTGAAGTTTTGGACAGCCAAACATCATTAGCAACACAGTAAACAAAATCCTATCAGTATTATTTTCATGACTACAGTAGTATATAAAAATTCAAGACAATTTATCCAGCTTTATTATTCTGCATAATTAAATTTAAAAAAAAAAGTCATACACACAAAAAAGAAAATCCATCAAGCCCCATCTCATAACACTCAACTTCCAGATAGTGAACTCATCAAGAACAGAGCAGTAGCACCAGAAGAACTTGAAAAAGGCAGGTCCCAGTGTAAGGGAACTGTCTTTGTTGATCTTTGGATATTTATTTCAGCTACAAGTAGAAATATGCTCCCGTAGAGAAAATGACAGGAAGGGGAAAAGGCAAGATTTACAGTTAGGGATTGGATTTTAGTTCCTTCTTTAGCTTTGGAAAGAGGAGGGGGGAAAAAAGGTCAGAAGAGCTGGTAGTTTTCTTCTACCTCTTTTCTTCTCCCTCAATTAATTTATTCCTTTGATTTCTTTACAAATAACTGGGGATATGCAGTATATTCAGCTAGTAAAACATACCAAAGTCATCTGCAAATATGAAACAAGTTTTATTACTGGAGGAACTCAGGCAATTTGGGTGACTGATGAAGCATGCAGATATGCAAGAGATTCAATTAACATATATTTTCTGTGAGCTGTGTAAAAAAAAAAAATCTTTACACACGTGTATTGTTGCTTCCTGAGCTAAAGCTTTGAGAAACTTGGAGCTGAAGAGTCTGTTTAGATCTAGTGCTCATTTTAATGCGTGGGTTGGCCTTAGTAATCTCAATTCTTTCCTTCAGAGAAAGTCAAATATCAGCAGAACACATTCACATTAAAATACTGTTAGTATACTTGCACTGACTGAATTACATTGCATCCTCATTTTTGAGAACAGTAGCTAAGTTTACCAAATGCTGTCAAAGCCAGATGTCAGGGTGCTGCCTTTTTAATGCATCCAAATTTAAGCATCAGGTTTTCTTGATAAACATCTTCAATAAATCATATATTTTCCAAGTGTCTATACTAATTATATGACCTTTCTGGCACAGTAAGTAATGTTCATGCATGTTTGAATTCAATTGAAGATAAAAATGTTTGTAGCATTGCTTGCTCAGTTCCACGCAATTCACCTCTAAAAGGTAAAAACTTAGAATATACTAGTTTAGCTGAGAACAAGTTTTATACAGCTGATGCTCTATATAAACTGTATTATTCAACAAACACTTCGATTTTTATTGCATTTCCCATTCATGAAGCCTAAGGTGTCTGAGTTCAGATACCGAGCCAAACTTCATCCTGTTCTGTCTTTATTGCATTCTACTGAAAGGTGTGAAAGAAGCACCTGTTAAAGCACTGCTCCAACCACAAGGCTTTTGTTTACTACTTTTATTTTCTGCTTAGAATCCCAAGTATTACAGGTCAGAAGGAAAAGCACCAAACTGTTCCACATGAGTACCTGAGCCAAGACTAAAGGCAAATGTTGCTCACAACACTCATCAACATGCTTGTACAACAGCAGTACAGGTAACACAACACACAGCAGCACTGGCAAGTAGCACTTTTTGTGAATTGCAACCATTTGTACCAATGCAAGCACGTTGGAATACCACACAAATATACAGAAGTGTTTCTTCAGCAGGAGATTTGCTATACAATGTACTTAAAGTCATGCACACTTAGGTAAAAAAAAAAAAAAAAAAAAAAAAAAAAAAAAAAAAAAAAAAAAAAAAAAAAAAAAAAAAAAAAAAAAAAAAAAAAAAAAAAAAAAAAAAAAAAAAGAAGACGACAACGACGACAAATTTTAAAAAATTGAAATACACATTGCAGCCAGGGAAACCACCAAACAAAACAAGAACATCCCAGAGTAGCTCCCAATCAAGTGGCCTCAACTACAACAAAAAAGTATCTAAATGCAGTTTTTAAAGACTATAAGATTTCATCTTTCAGCGATTACATTATGTGAAAATACTTCTCCAAGGTTTTCTCAGCATCTCACAAGACAAGGACTTTGCCAAAGTTTATGATACATGGCACGATCTGTAAGAACTTAATTATAAACATTTTACAAACATAATAATTTGCTATAGCATTATTCAAACATTTATAAATAAGACCCTGCCAACATCTCTAAAAACCTGTAAATATTAAGAGTGAGTTCCATGTACACCAACGGATTTACGGTAGCAATGTAAGAACTGAAAATAGGAAGAATTAAAAACTTCTAAGACAGATTGCTTGAGAAGCGGTAAGATTTTCCCCAAATCACATTTTCTTCAAAGTTTTAAGTCCTTTTACAACCAACAAATCCTCCCTCCCCCCTCATCACCCAAACCAGGTGTTTTGGCCAACATGATCCTGTCTTTGTGCTTGGAAAAAAAAAAAGTGGGGAATCACAGAGTTTTTCTCAAGTTGCCATCACACACAAAGGCCTTAAAGGTAATTCTACCTTCTCAGTGGTTTACAATACTAGAATATTCCAGTGGCTAGAAAACCACCAATGGCTAGGATTGCTGGAACATAATCACAAAATAAAAAGTGAGGTGACTGGAATGCGTTTTAGAAATCCTAAGCCAGCACACTGAAGGAAGCAGCAGGGAAGACACACAGACTGTGTGTTCTGTGTTGTGCCACAGCAGCAGCAGCAGCAGCAGCACTTGGCACCCAGGCTGAAGCTGGTGCTCAGTGAAAGGAAGTTTCTAACTGCTGTTTATTGCTTCAAGCCAGCTCTGGGACCAGCTGATGTGCAGTCATTTGTGTCCATGTCTCAATACCCACAGTACAACAAAAAGCTCTGGGATGGTATCACTTTCCAAGGTCATGCGGGAGGGGAGGAAGTCAGAATTTGGGGGATTTGTTCAAAACACACAAAGAATTCTCTAGAGGGAAAAAAGGAAATCCAGCAGTGGCTTTTCCTGAACAAATATACGTAAGAAATCCTTTTACTGCATTAAAACAAGATTTTAAGATTGTAAGTATTTCTAGTTTTCTTTAATGAATTTGGAGGAAAAAAAAAAGGTATACTTTTTTTTTCTCCAAAGAAGAGAATCTACATGTGAATTTTCAGGGATTTACGTATGAATATTTTTCCTAAAAAGTAAAATTTAGTATTCAAAACTTCTGGAGCCTTAACACAAACAATCAACCCTGACCCTGTCTAGTTTTCTTCTCACACTGGTGAAGATTTTGCTATTCAATGGCTTCAGTACAGTATGTTGCTGAAACGACAAGAGGATTTTTTTTATTTTTGAAGACTAAAGATCAAACTGTTTAAAAATAATTTGACACACAGACTTCAAAGCTGAGACATATCTGCAACTAGTTTTCCTTCCTTATTTTTCTTTTGGTCACAACAGAAAGGCTTAAAAAATTCAGGTCAGCTAAAGCTTTTTGACTTTGGTTGGTGGGATTCCAAACAAAAAGTATGCTGTACTTGTCATAAATCTTCATTTTTTAAAGTGTAAAATGGGGTCAACATTTTTAAAACCATTTTTCTGAAATCAGGTTTCAGTATGATCCACACAAATATTTTTGGTCAAGTTCAAAAATCAAATATAAGGCTATGGAAGTCCACAGGCTACAGTTAGAGTGTATTCATCTACTGGTTTAAGGCACAGTATATTTATTTTTTTTCTCTAGAAAGCTACAAGTTTAAAGTCACAGTGAGGAATTTCACATTTCAGTTTTGGTCTAATTGAATATGTCCTGTCTACTACCTGTAGACTTCTGTAAAGTATTCCAACTGTCAGGTGCTGCAGTTTCAAATCCTGTTTCCAAACTCAGAGTGAAGTAGGTAGAAAATACTGAAGCCTGAATTGATCCCAAAATAGTGCACCTAGCCTTTTGTAAAAATGAACATCAACACACTTGCACATTTGATACTTAGATATACCCTGAAATCGTTTAAGTTGGAGGGGGAAAATAATCTTGGCTGGTATTTCAACAAACAGAAGGAGTCTACAGGACACAGCTGCTGCACTTCCTCCCAAGTGAGCCCCATTCCCACTGTTCTGGGAACATCAAGTGAGAAACTACAGGGCAGGGACACTGCAAACCAAAGGCAGCTGCAATGATGCCCCACAAATAACAAATATTACGAGGTTCACCACTCCTGGTTTTTAGAGACAAGCTCAGCTGTGACACCACACGTTTCTACAGAACCCAGAGCACAGCCTGCCCTGTGAGAGGCCATGCTTACAAGGTCTACTTATGACAGCATGAGTAGCAAAATCTGTCTACATTTAAGAATGCAGAAAGAAATCTTAAACCTTAAGAAAATTAAAATCAAAACATCACAGCTCAGGTTTTCATCCTACAAGGCAATAAGCACATATTTGAGGCAGTTACGTGCTTAGACACCTGAAAAATTGAGGGCTGGGCAGATTTGCTTAAGTAAGAGCTATGGAATTTTCTCTCTAAATGCTTAAAATTAATTTTTAAAAGCAGCAGTGTCTATTAATAAGACAAAGTGTATACATTTTACTTGAGTTTGAGGATAGATGAGCTGTTAAAGCTTTGAACACATCCTTCCATAAATAAAAATATACATCAGAAAGTATAGTCTCTGCAAAAGGTTTTCAAATTTTTAAAGACTATGGATTCTAATATTCTAGCTTTAAGTTCTGTCTCTAAAAAAAAGTTATCAATTGTACTTTAAAACAAAAAATGGATTAGTTTTGTATTTTCTTCATTGTCACACATTTCCTAGAGGCTATGCAACAGCAGTAGGTAGCTTTGGTGACAAAAGTATGTCTCCCCTAAAGGAACAGTGGTGGAAATTTTATATTTTACAGTACAGTGCTAAATACTTACAAAACCTAGACTGATCATCTCCCAGGAAAAAAAAGAGATGCAAAAAGTCAAAGCTGTAAATTAAGTGAGAAACATTTGCCATTAAACAATTAAATGGAAAATAAGCATTAAGAATTCAGTCTAGTTTACAACAATTTTCCAGTAGCTTAGTGACTTAGAACAGCAGCACAATTCTGGACAGACTCTACAACCACTTCCAAAAACATTTTCATAGCTCAGAGTTAAAGGTCAGTAAGTGGCTGGTTTTATCTCAGTATAAATACA
The DNA here is from genome assembly GCA_013397195.1 of Hylia prasina. Lineage (NCBI taxonomy): Eukaryota > Metazoa > Chordata > Aves > Passeriformes > Sylviidae > Hylia > Hylia prasina. The sequence continues at coordinate 243,392 of VYXD01015729.1, forward strand.
GCTAAAGTCTGAACACACTCAACCCTGCATTGAAACAAACTTGATTCAAATGAAAGTTTCTCAAATGTTTACATTTATTAATGGCTACATAATGGACTTTATTCTGTGTTGTATCAGATGTATCAGATTTATCAGATTTCAAAAGAACACCAAGTGAGTTCATCACTTGTTACTGGCAAACACATGGAAAATGAGACATATCAAACACTGACATATGCACATATGCAATGCTTGTCTATTTAAATGTCAATACATTTTATTTTATTAATCACTGACTTTAAAGTTAGCCCAATTAGGTTATAGATGAAAAAATCACTTAGACATACCAGAAGTCTCTATGCCTTCTACAATGTATTGCTACTGCACTGCTTGGGGTTTTGTCATTATTCATCTACTTGTTTTGAAACATAGCAAATTACTATTAGAATGATTTGCTACATGAATTAGCTCACTCAAAACCAAAATGAGGGCAGAACTCTAAATGTCAGAAATAATATTAACTTAAATTCCAGTTACTGCATGTTTCTTGGAAATAAAACATACAAAGAAACCTCCCACCAAAACCCCCCAAACCAATCCTCTGGATGTGACCCACCGCAATCAACTTTTAAATCACAACTGAAAAGATTAGCTTTGGACAAGATTAATTCACACAGTTCCAAGGTATATTTGGTAATTCCAGTGAAGATGTGAGTTTCTCCTTATCAAACACATAGAGACATTCTACAAAGTGTTAGCTACACATGTCATTGCAGCAGGATGAGACTGTGAGGAACATGTTTGATGACATCAAGCAGAAAAGATTATAGACTTCAAGAGTAATTTCAGAGTATGCAGCTATCACTGAAGGCTTCTCATTAAATCTCTCCTTATCAAAGAAGGATTCTGCTGCACCAAAAATTAGTGGCATTTAGTATTTTGTGTTCTTACCCTGTTTCCTCATTCTGTTTCTGATGGTTTATAAAGGAATTATTAGATCCACATACATAGTTCTTATTTTGAATGCATCCTGAAGTCTAAACCCTTACAATTTGTGCCTTGATCTCCTCCCACATGGTCTAGATAATCTAAAATTAGAAGAATAAAATGTAATTTTAATATAATTAAAGGTACTAAGAGACATTATAATATATTTGCCAAAAGCCGTTTTATAAATGCAGCCCACTCATAATAAAGGATTTTCAGTAATATTTACATCTCCTTAAATATGCAATTAACAGTATATATATATTGGGTTATCCTATGTTTCTGCTGAAATGATAACTGTGAACAGTGGCAGAACTACAGATTCACCTAACAGAAGCTTCTTGTCCAAAAGTAACAACAAAAATCATTGTATTTTACCTGGAAAACAACCTCAGACTGTTACAAAATCTAGTCCTTTTCAGAATGACAAGTGGGATAATTCATCCTCTTTTAGAATGGGATGAATTCTAAGACTTGTTCTAATCCTATTACCATCCATTGAGTACCTGGCAAATCTAATTGGGATTAGTCTCTTAATCTGCCAAACAGCTGAAGTTGTCCAGTCCACGATCACTGCACAATCCAGATGCACATCCCTGACAAGTTTAAATCTATTAAATGGCACACAATATATTTAAATTCAAAACAGGAGTAAGACTTCCCCTCCTTTCCCCAGAAAAGGTAAACCATCTCTGAGAAGAGGGAGTGTTGAGGGAGATGTGAAAAACTCGTCATCTGGGATCTCGGATTTGGAATTATACCTATTCCCACCTCCAGCTTGAAAATCAGGCAGGAATATACACAAGATACTGGAACCCACTTTATGAAGAGTGCTAACAATCATCAATAGAACTCCAGCTAAAAAAAAAAAAGTCATTAAATGAAAAAAAAAAGGTTTTATCCTATCCTGCTGTAATTCAGTAGGTTTCACTTTATGGCATATTTTGAAAGCTATCAAAGATACTAAATATCACGTCTGTTTCATTTCCAACAGTTCCAACAAATGGATTCATGCACAAAGAGCTTGATAAGGTGGCAAAACAAAATCAGAAATAAAATAGAGTAGTAAGCCAAATGGACCATGAAAGTCCAGGAAAGCTACCCTCCACAGAAATCAGACCCTGCACATTCACAGCCCTTTGCCAGCCCTAATGCAGATCTGCCACCATCTTTCATTCACAGCCATTTGCAAGTACAACTCTATTCTTCTATGTCTGAACAGCAATTTCTAGTTAAACCAACTGGTGCATTTAGCTACAAGTATATTAAGTCACACAAATTATCTTATATACATATACTGTAGCATACATTTGATTAGAAAATATCAAGATATGAACTATTCAAATAACTTTGCTGATTTACAAACACTATATATAATCTAACCTTCTTTTTTACAAAGGTTAAGACTAGAATACCAGCACATAGATTACTGATAACAGTGACAGTGGCTTGGCTAACTACAATACCCTTACTCAGTTACAGCACTTTTAATGACTTACTAATAACTTGAACTGCTGACTTGGATATAAGCAAACAAAACACACGTGGCTTTCTTCATGTCTATCCTTCATTTTGGAAAGTCACGGTGTGAATTGAGTCTTTCCAGCCAGCTCAAAGGAACTGACCCTCACAACACGTTAGAAAGAACTGAGGCACTTTAGGCAAGATTATTAAGATATGATGGAATTAATGGGCCAGGCTGGCTGTACTACTGTATCAAGAGTATACTGGATTGACTGTGAGCAGCAGATTTCCTCTTGGTATTCCTATAAGATGATTGAGCTGGTCTGGTATTTCCAGATGAAGGTAACAGGTATCTCAGACACAGCAGAGACAGCTGACACAGAAGCAGTAGTAAGCTCATCTCTACACAGAATCAATACATCATTTAAACCTAAGGACTGCTGAGATTTCTTCTGTTGGCAAAACAGAAGAAACAAACGTGCCCAGGGGAGGGAATTCCTTACACATAGCTATTGTAGGCTTTATTATAAATGGCAGTCACTGTAGCATCTAGGCACTAAGATAAATTTATACAGAGCTAATAGTTAAGGTCAGTATTTCCCACTATTACTGAGTTTGCCCACATGCAGAAGTTAGCACTGTATGGCAGCACAGGAGTTTGCAGGGTTGTAACTATTCCATATTCACTCTTTGTATTGGCATTTATTAGGAGATGATTGATTCTCTGTTTACAACAGGAAAAAAGCCTGCCTTGTCTACTCAGAAAGAGTGCAGTAACAGCACTGTTAATTCACACTATATCTCAGTGTTTGCTAGCTTCTACATATGGACAAAGTCCAAGGATTAATTTCAGAATTCCAGAGAAAACTGACAATGTTTTAAAACAACATTACAGCAAATTGTTTATGAATCTGCTGGTATCCTTCCTGAATAGAAAGCTACATAGAATACTGTTGTTTTCTCACTCTCACAAAAAGTAAAATGTGTAAGACTTGCAATAATCTCACAAATGTTCAACTCACACTGATTGAACAAATGATTTGATAGAAATAACAGTTCTATATAAGCAGTACATTCTAGTTTGTCTAGACACAAATGTGGCAGCTTTTGAATGTAACAGAAAATAATTCAAAGTACTTGGCTGTGTGGTTTTTGTGATAGTCACAGTGTGCTTGAAATGTACTGTTTTAACCAGCATACTTTAGACCTGCAAGAGATGCAAGTTCAGAACACAGACACCGCATGGCACAGTGAGTAAAAAAGGTCTGTTTTCACAAAGCAGTACAGTGAAATACCCAAGTGTCTACAAGGCAGAGTATTGAGATGTTGCACTGATATGAGTCATGTGCTTATACACAGTTAAATCACTCTATTTTCAGAGACATGAAATAAACACCAGGAAAAGTTTTCTAAGCAACATGAATAAAACCATGAATTTTTTGTGAAGTGTTCACAGTTCTGTCCTCTTCCCCACATAATGTAAACTACTGATCATATTAATTTAGGCATTTCTGTGTTGCAATTTTTCCCATCTCCAGTGTTAAGTTTCTAGGGTGCATTGTCCTATATAGAATGAACATTACACAAAACAGCACAGCACATGTAGAAGAAGAGAAAAGGTTACGAAGTGTGGGACTCTGTATAAGTGCAATCGTCCAAAGGCCAGCATTGCAACAGACAAAGGGAGTGGAACTTTGGCTGCAATCTTCAAGAGTTTACTGTAAGAATACAAAGAAAAAAAGTGATCATTTTGTAGCCAGATATGCAGAAAGTATGCAAATGCCATATTTCACTTTCCTTTGAAAAACAATTTATATTTCAAGCCTTTGTTAATCTTTAAAACTGAAACAACTAGGTCTAATAGGCCATAAAAATTGATGCATAAGCAAGAGAATTTATTCAAAAAGGTTAATGTCATTAAAATATTATATTAATTTAGAAATTTGTTCTCTGTAACACAGGAAGACTTAATGGTTTAGATCGCTTGAGATAAGAGGTACTGATCAAGAGGATAAATGACATTTGTTATTACTGACTGTCATTCATGAGGCATTGACATTTCATATCCCAACATGAAATATTCTGTCAGCAAAACCAAGTTCTCAGAACTTCTTAATCCAGCAGAGAACACATTATATTTCTATTCCCATAAAGGGAGCTACAAGAACACAACTATAATCCTTTAGAATTCCCTTTTCCTTGTAACTGTCTGACAATAATTGCTCAATGCATTTGGATTCTGTGGCACTTGAAAGGATTCAATGAATTGTGAGTTAAAAAGTCACATTTCAAGAAGTTGTTATGCAGCCAATTGCTCAGACAGCACATACTTAATTTATTTCCAGGTGGCAAATAAAGGGGATTTTTTCCTCTTAGCTGAACTAGAGGTACTTTGCACACACTTTAGCTCATCTTTTAGATTTAACCATATGAGTTCATGAATATAGAGGCTGAATAATTACAGCAGAAATTAAATTTTACCACACAAATGGTAATTCACAAAGAAGCAGGAGAGCAAAACCAGAGATTGGGCTACAGTACCTTGATTTCACTTCAGAAGTACTTGAATTCATTAGAATTTCTAAAATGCATACGAGGATAACAGCTGTGGATCTACAGGGATCAGGATCAAGTCTAACATTGTACCTGCAAAGAAATGGTTTAAAAAGCACATCACATCTAAACTAGGCTGCCAAATAATATCCATGTGCTGATGACAAAAAACGTGCATGAAATCTATATGACATCCTAGCCTGATTTTAAATCCTTTCTGAAACATTGCTTACTTCAACATATTCACTTAACACCTGTTTACACCACAATACAAACCAGACAGGATAGAGAAAACAATAATTAACAGAAGTCTTTAAAAGTGTGAGGTAACTAAAAATATAAAGAATCAAACATTTATAATTTTTCATTATCTTCAAAGGTTTCTGTAACTTTCTTCCACCTTAGGGTCAATTTAAGAATTTACCTGAGATTTTTTAACCAATAAATTAAAGATGGCAAGTTGAGCAGCACAATCCACGTGAATAAATTAAGGATTGTAATGTGCATCTTAAGACTGTTGACAGCTTCAGCAAGTGTTTTACTGTTGGAAGGAGACTGTGTTGCTTCTGGAATGCTGTCCACTGAACTCTGGGCTTTGACTCTGTGTGTACTGGAGTTCTGTGAAGCTTCTTTTGAGTGGCCTGAATCCTGGAAATGAAAGACAGAAGTCACAAAATCATGCACAGGTTTGTAAGAACCCATGCTGGGGAAAGAGGAGGGGAAAAATATGCTAACAGTATCACACCAGCTGTGATTTAGGAAGAACATCTGCAATTTATGCCTCAAAAAGCCATCAAAAGCAAAGTTCAATAGTTCAATTTTAAAGCATCTAAATTTAAGCAGAAATTTCTCATATACTAATAGTTTCTATGTCTATGGAAGAAAAGACTGGAGAGTGTATAGATGCCCTGACACCAGAGAAGTGGAGTTCCTGGAAGGGGGAAGAACAAAATAAAAGGAGTAATAAAGCATGGGGGTGAAAAATCACAATTGATCATTCACAGGAAAGATAAAGGAAGTAATGCAACGGGGAGTGAAATATTAGCTGTGGGAATAAATAGCAAAGATAAATTAATGAGGTGGCAGATACTAATTTCCAGTGTCAGAAAAAACCCCCACAAATGAAACAAAAAATTGTATAGGGATGAAAGGAGACAATTTTCAACTAAACACACAAAAAATCCACTCAAAGAAACCCAAAGAAAACTTTCAACCACTTTTTCTGTCAGATTGCTTTGTTGTATGTTTGCAAAAAAGAGCAGGTAGTTTTCATACACTGTTAATCCACACCTGCTTACATCTTTGATCCTATACATTAAAGTAACTCAGAAAATGAAGCTCATACTGCATGAAACCAAACACTTCTTCACTGTGTTTTAAGCAGCTCCCTATTTTCTGCAGTGTCTGTTCATTTTCATTTAATACATCCTAATTGTCATCTCTGGACTAAAAAAACCCCTTAAACTCCACAAACTGCCTCTCCAGACAAAAAACAGTTTTACCTGTAGTAAAAGATTATTACCTAGAATTTGATTTCATTTTTAAGATAAGCCATATAATCAAATACCAACATCTAGACAAACCCTGTTATTGTGCGTGTATTCAGAGAGAGTTTTCTTAGATGACAAGCTGACATTGCAGAAGCTTCAAACAGCAGTGATGTGTGATGGAGCAGGCTGCTCATGGCCTGGCTGTTCCTTCACACCACACATGCAGCAATGAACTGCAGCCACCCAGTCACTGCAGCACGAGGTACCTAAGAGTACCATGGCAGAAGTTTGCCAGACAATGTTTTGCCACAGTTTGGAACAGAAGCAGGAGACAGACTCACCCTGTTGTGCATGTTTTGCTCTGCTCTTACAGTCACATGCAGTTTTACAACCTGTAAGACAAGCAGTTGCTTGTTTAGTAAGGATTCTTCACACAAAAGCTGTTGTACAGGAAAAGAAATTGAGGACTCCTTCCTCTTCAAGTCTTTGTTATTATAATATTGTTTAGCTGTAAGTTAAAATTTTCAATTATCTGCACTGTTGTGGTGGGCACATGGGACCACACAATTCTTTCTAAGAAGCATTAACAAAAGAAGAAGAAAAATTCTACAAATTACAAGATTATGACACTGATAAATTAGAAACACCTGTTTCAAGTATGGGAATAATAACATTTCTTTTATGTATAAAAAAGGGTAATTTGGATTTTTGCTTTTAACCTGGGGTTAATTCAAAGCACCTAAAATTTTCAATTCAGCTACAAATACGAAATGATTAGCCTTTCAGTACCTTGAACAAGTATTGAAGATAAATAATGAGTACAGCAAATGCACCACAAGTGGTCCAGCTAACCAGAGCAAGAGATACCATCCCACAGAGTCTTCTGGGTGTAATCAACTTATTTTTTTGCAGTTCAGTAGGTCTAAAAAAAAAAAAAAAACCAGAAACACAAAACTCCTGTTGTACTTCTTCCCAGACATCAGTTTCTGCTTGCTTTCAAATCCAGATGTCTAAAATCATGTATAAATTCAATCTGCCCAGAATTCAATCATGCCCAAGCATTCACACAGAAGCAAGCAAATGAACAAAAACCAATTGTCAGGGTCAAAGTAATCTAGGAGAGCATAATTATATAGCATCACGTTGTTTTACCTAATCAGAGTTAACCATAATGAAGAGAAGAGTCTCAGAGATGTAGAGAAAAATACTCCACTCCAGTAGGCAATGCCTGTCCCAAAAAGAAATAGAATCAGGGACACAAGGGGGAACCATGCATCCTGACTACTCAGTACAGCAGCATCCACCTCTGGTAGTGACAGTGATTCCCATATCTCTCTAAACCAGTTAAACCTGCCAAAAACATGAAAGCAGTATTATTTATCACTTCCAATTGCTCTTACAGTTAGATATCTATCAACTATTCCTTCTATTACAGTCTTTTAAGCAAAATAACAGTTTGCAGTGATTACAGATAAAATAATATTCCTCCCCAGCAACACTTTATTACTTAAACTTCTGGTTTGGAACCTGCTTTAAACAAATAAATGATGCAAACTCACCCCTGCAGAAACACAACAATGCTTATAAGAGGTTCTACTTTGTAGGGCTTTGCTGTCCTAACTAGTTCAAGGGAGAAGTCTGAACACTGGCCTAGAATGAAGAACAGAGAGCATCTGTAGTTACTGTCATGTCATGAACCTAAACAAAGATTATCCACAACAAAATGTGAATTCACACAATGATGAGTTGACTTGAAAACAAGGTAACCATGCCTTGTAAGAGTACTGCAAGGCTGAATACTTCACCACCAAGGCCCTTCTCCATCAGGTCAGCCACATGAAGGTAATATGGCACGTGAGCTTCTGGAGACATTATGGAGTTTGCTACAAACACCCCCTGAATTCTAAATAAAAACATATTTTGTCTGAAGACATGGCTCAAAGCTGTCATGCAAATCTCATCTTCCTGTAAGAAACAGTGTTTTCTGCACATGAATAATGTATTTTAAACTTTTACATGTATTTTTAAGTAGACTTCTGGTAATTCTAAACTACTGTGCAACACCAATATTTCACAGAGAAGGGACTGCAATTAAAAATAATAAGGGAATATTTTGCTCCAACACAACCTTGAAGAACTATCAGCCAAGAAAAAAATGAAAATGAAGATCACAGATCCAAGTATTTCCATAAGGTGAATGATAATTAGCTTCAAAAATTCATATCTAGCTAGTCTTTCATCAGTAAATTCAATAAGCAGTTTCTCTAAAAACATTTGTGACAGAGAAAAGTATGCAGATTTTTAGAAAGCTACCTGTTGATCTCAATGTGCTCAGTTGTCCTCCATAAGTAAGAAGAATATTAGAAACAATATAGACTGGAAAAGCACCAGCATGGAACCTTACTATCTGAAAGACAAGGATAAAGAGGTAACTTCACTGCTATCTATAAAAATATTTAAAAAACACATACACAAATATTATCACGAAGTCTGAACGATAATGAGATTAGAAAATCTTTCTTAACAGATGCAGTTGCTTATTTTAATGCATATTTGATAATCTCCAATAGCAATTAATGTCATAGATGGAAAATACCAGAATATCTCATAAGCAGCTAATGAAACAGGTTTGGACAAATGATCAAATTAGAAACAAATGGGATTTTTCCCCAGTCAAGACAAGTATGAAAAAAAAATCAAGTATCACATCTCAGTAAAGTAAATTTAAAATTATTTAAAGGCCACTTTCCAAGCAAAATCTGCATATAGTTATATATGCTTTTAGGCAAAGAACTTCTGGAAGCAATTATATGCATGTATTAATTGGCTTCCACTCTCCCAAGTCATGGTTAATATACCAACAGCCCATAAATTCTCATAAAATAACAACAAAATGAGAAATCTTTGCTCTAAATGCATGCATTCACAGAGAGAACCTTGCCAGTTTTATTCCAGCACTACACTTAGGTGCTTGCAAATTAATTACTCTCTAGATCAGAACTGCAGATGGCCAGCCTATTTTTACTAATCCCCATGTTTTCAATGTAATCTTCATTGATAACCAAAGATGATTTGTTGAAAAGGAGCATATGGACCTAGTTAGACTTTTCCCCCCAACTTAATTGATGCCAAATGTATTTTGAAGTTTTAACACCACTGATTCATCAGGCAGGAAAGTTAGTGTGACCTCCAGGTATGGAGCTCAGCACAAAGCCACGAGCTCCACATTTACAGCAGCTCTTTAGAGCTAGAGAGCTTTTCTGCTCCTCTAAGGACCAGGGCCTGACTTTCATCCAGGAAGGATCCTTGCCCAGGATCACTGGTTACAAAAGTACAAAATTTGTTGTTACAAAATGATCACTGAATAGCCTCCTCTTGGCATCAAGAAGGAATCTGAAGTGCCACCGTAAGGAAGGGAGGAAGTACAAATTTCTAGAGATGCTACTGACATAAAAAAAACCAATTTAGTATTAGGTTTTCTTACTTGCCCAAGAACCTGTAGAAGTGAGGTCTTCAGAATTACCTTGAAAAAAAGATATATTGTTTCATCCAATGGTAAGCATAAGTACAAAATACTTTAATTTTTAAGAAGCAAACTTAAGTTTTAGAATACAGCAATCCCACAGCTAAAATGCACAAGACCTTACTACTGAGAATTAAAATCAAATGCTTTAGAGTCCAGATTTCAGTACTAACCCAGCTGTTGCAAAATACTTGTAACACACACTACATGTCAAAAAGGCCACACAGCCCATCTTTAGATTTGCTTAGTATTTATTTAGATTAATTAGCTATGTTTAAAAAACCTGAATTCTGAAAAAATTATCCAGCAATGCAAACCAGCTATAAAATAAAACTGTTTTACTCACTTCATACTGACAGTCTGGGGAAGAGTAGATGTTTAACTCTGGAAGGCTGCTGTCGTTGTGAGGCTGAGCAATGTGCAGTTTGGCAGAAATGTCAGCAAGAGATGGAACTCTGAAACAGCAACTTACATGGTCACTGCTGTCCTTACAGCCATGCAGAAAAAGCAAACGTGTCTCAGTCTTCAACAAGTGCACACAATGCAGATCTACCACACCAAGTGTCACCACAAGCTGTGAGCAAACTGGTGTAAGGAACTTGTTTATCCTGTCAGACAGAACTACATAACATCCTCAATTCCCTCTCCTCAGAGCTATCAAGGGACATGGCACTAAGGAAAGCAGACAAGTTCAGTGAACACACTGCCTCATAGAGCATGCAAATATGCTGAGTGCCAGGAATGGGAAGAACAGATCCTCAAGAATACGATTCAGTTTCCTGCAAGTATTATGCTCTGGGAAACACAGGGGTTTGGAAACTGTGAGGCATCCTTAAGCCTTCTAAAATAAACTAGAAATACAGTTTTCCTACCATCTAAAATACAGTCAGGTTATTCAACTTCCTAAGAGACATATATATTTTGAGCTGTATCACTTGATTTTGGCAGGACTATGCTGCTGAAGCAAACATGGGGCTGCTGTGAAATCCAAACCCTGGCTTCCAGGGGGAAGCCAGCATCCAGAGCAGCCACTGTTCTCCACTCATGAGGGGGTCAATGATTATCCTGAGAATTTCAGATCAGCATAGCTGACTTCTTTTTCAAGAAGATTAGTGAGAACCAGTAACAAATAATTAGTAGGTATTTTTATTCTCAGAAAAGTCAACTCTGTCAACAAGGGCAGAAAGGTAAATGAGGAAAAAAATGCAGAAGCCAAACTGGAGGAAATTGCCTCACATCAGAAATATTACCACAACAGGATTTAAATATTCTTCAAAAAACATATCAAGAAGTTATTAATTCTAAAGTCCTTACTTTGCTACAGTTATTGAGTCTTCATGGGACCAGGGGACATGAAGTCTGTAAACACTAGGTTTTCTTTCTGAAATGGAACAGCATTAAAACATACAAACTTAATTAGGAACCAGATGTGCCAACTGTCTCTAAAAACTACAGGGGCAGTAAAACAAAGGTGGCACACAGATCACTACACAGAGTCACTGGGCTTGCAGTTCCATTGCAATTGCCACGGCAATGCAGATCAGAGCTATTAGCAGCAAACAAAAAAATGACATTTTTAAACTCGGGCTGCTACAGGACAAGACAGTGAGGCCTCAATCTTTAAAGGAAGAACAGTTTTGAGAAGAGTTTTGCTTTTCAATATGAAACAAAACCTCAGTCTAATAAAATGCATCACTTTCTTTTTTTGAAACAGGGGCCTTTAGCAACACATCCTGTTTAAGCTTATGTAGCCCAACATTCAAATTTGAGTCCCATTATCAGCAAATATCCTAGCCAAATGAGCTTTTCTCAAGAAAAACTTTCAATATAAGGCAGAATCCTGATTCAACTTCCCTTTGCTGGGAAGTAAGAAAAACAAACTTTAAAGGACTAATTCCTCATTTTCATTGATCCATCCTTCTTAAAGTGGGAAGTGAGAAACATTAGCAGAGACATCTGAAGAGATTATAACAGTATTGCCTAAACTCCATTGCATAAGAAGGAAGGTTTTAGTTTCTACACATTTTCAACAATTTGTTATATAAATTTGTACTTTAGAAGACTTCTATTTACCTTTGAGTGACTGGCAGTGGCTGTCTATATAAATTTTGAAAGCTTGATATATCTAGAACACAAATAAATACAAGTTACTCACTTTTCTCCAGACAAACAGTGGTTACATTCCCTTAAAAACTTAAGCAGCATTCTTACTTGGTTGAAGTGCTGGAGCTGTACATTGTAAAATAATCCAGTTGAATTCAGTACAATTTTGCTTGAAGAAAGCCCTGTAAAGGATGTAGTATTTTCACTTGTTAGATAAAAATATTCGAGAATTCACTACATTTAGACATTATTTCTTTTCCAGGAGAATTACATGTTTCATATCTTTTAGTCTAAACCCCCACATTTCTTATTTCTTTGATACTAACAAAAGCAGTGCTAGCTTTAGTGAAAAACAACCACCGAAAAACACCTGACCTGACAATTTTAGGCACATTTATTATCCAAAGGTTAGTTATATTAGTTTTCCATTTTTTCCAAAAGCAATATTCTATACTTACCAAGTGAAAAAAGATGTGTTACAGGGAGCTGTACTGTTCTGGAATCCTCTTTGAAGAATTCACAGCCCAAAGTATACTGCAATTGAGGATATTAAAAACAGATCTAAACCAAGCACAAGACTAGAAAGCCTTTGTACTTGCCAGATTACATTTCCCAAGTGATCTCTCCTCTATCTTTGCTTACCCTGAACATTGTGCATTACTAATTCCACTGCAAGATGCCTCTGTCACAACTGTCTGAAGACACACTCAGGGAAGAACATCACACTCACTTGTGCTGTGAATAATTTCTTGGATCATGGATTATTATACCACAGACTCAGAGACAGTATTTGTGTCACAGAAAGCAATGTCAGATCTGATTAGACTGGAAATTCCAGTTCCGCATTCTGCCATTTCCAGGACTAACTGGAGAGGTCTGCCAGATCCAGATGGGTAACACACTAAGCCTTCAAATGTCCCTCTTACTGGGAGCCAGAGAGCCCTTGATGCAAAGATATCTGCACAACTCAGTCTACTGCATCATTTGTGGTTTAGGAGCTTGCAGAGCTAGCTGGCCTATGCTTCGCAGAATCCAGGTGTGGTGCCTTCAATTACCTACATTCTCTGCTAACCTGGGTAAGAGAAACGACTGTTCAAAGGTATGAACATTCAGGAAAACAATCAGAGTATTAAGAAAAACAAGGAAGATTCAACAAGAACTGTAAGAAGTGATTTGAGATTTTATCAAAGTGTTTCTGAACTTACAGAAGCTAACAAAAGCTACTTTCAAACCACGCTACAGTGTGGGTCTATGGTTTCTCAAAGCAACCTAGCACATATTTAATATACTTCCTTTTCCTCCTGTCATAGCACCTGAAAGTTATGAATACACTATGCAAGCAATTTCTGAATGTTGTATTTTTTTACCTTATTGCCAACTGCAGGTGGGACCTGAATGACAATGTGGGACAAAGAAGGATAGTCCAGAAGTTTCAGCATTACAATCTTAAAAAGGGAGGAAAAAAGAAAAAGAAAGAAAGAGAAATCATTACTGAACATGCCCCTAAGCTTGCCCATTGCCAATTCCCAGCTGTTCACCTTTTGTACCCTCTTCCTGGGGAATACAACCTGTTCCAGTGCTCCAAACAGAAGAGCTCCTTCCCCTATGACTTGCAACCACCCTCTGAAGCACCTCTCCCTCCTACAAGTTAGGTACACACTTACCTTGGTGGTTGGAAGTAACTCAGCTCTCCAGGACAAATCAGCAGCTTCCAGGCTGCAAAAATTCATGCACATTAAAGGATGAGCATATTTATTATGCAGGCCCAGCATCATGGCAGTGGATTAATATAGCAGCTTCTCTCTGTCTCTCTGAATTAACATTTTAAATTGAGAAGCAATTTGGGGGTACTGCTACCACAGTAATTTATCAAACTACAATAACTGCAGATAGTGCAAATCTTGTTTGTGCAAAACCAAGCCAAGCAAAGCTTCTAGTCTCTCACAGAGAAAACCTGCAGCATGCAGGCAACTTCAGACACAAAATGAAAACTTTTCATGAGCTAAAACTGCACTAGAATTGAATTGTCATGCGGATTTATTAGCATCTGTTAAACATCCAAAGCACAATTTTTCCTGTGGAAATACCTAAAATATACCATATAAATACAAAATTTTGTTAGCTGTTAAAGAGTTTGCAGCAGTTCTAAAATGTGTTCACACACTGAATTGTAATACATCCATTTGGTCACTTCAAGTATTGATTTCTTGGAATACCGCTGTTTCTCTAAATTTTGCCTGGAAGCTTTCCCTAATTTCAAGGATAGATTGCATTTACTTTGAGTTTATTTTACAAATGTAAGCTAAGATAATGTTTTAAGTCTATTTTGTAATGACTGTCATAACAAATAACCACTAAACCACCCACCCTTCTAAATACTTTTCATACAACAGTAGCAATTTTGAAATAAAAGAGATGCTTTAATCCACTCTTTTGAAGGCTCTGTGTGACATTTGATGTATTTTGTCACAGGATTCTAAAGAAACAGAATGACAGAGTGGTTTGGGTTGAAAAGGACATTAAAAACCATCTAGTTCCAACAGCTCTGCCATGGGCAGGGACACCCTCTACTAGACCAGGTTACTCAGATGTTACTGGCCTGCAATATCTCCAGGGATGGGACACCCACAACCTCTGTGGGGGAGCTGCTCCAACTCCTCCCCACCCTGACAGGGAACAACTTCCCCCCAATATCCAATCTAAACCTGCCCTGGCAGTTTAAAGCCACTGCCCCTTGTTCTGTCACCTCAAGCCCTTGTGAAAGGTCTCTCTCCAGCTCTTGCTAAGAAGGTCAAAAATAGAGCTCTGTGAAGAAGAATATCACCTATTTTAAGAAAAGATATTCTTTCCTGTTTTCCTGGTGATATAGAAAGCATGAATTATTTACAATAACAATTTTACTCCCAATCTCTTCTTACCAAGGATAATTTATATGCTTTAAATTCAAACACAGCCTCGCAAAACCCATTTGAACAAAGAACAGGAACTGTTCATACTCACCACATTGATGAATTAGTGTTCATGCAGCCATAAATCCAGCTACTTGTGTCCTGTAAAGTCAATACCATAAAATACTACATTACCAATGTGTGGTTGCATTTATAAATATATTAAAAATACTGATTACTTCAAACAATGCAGGGGTTAACACTGATGATAATTAAAGGACTGATATCATAATCTTGCAATTGTAATTACAAGGACAGAAAGGTGAAGCTTTAGAGTGGATGGTGGGGGTTTCTAGGAACCATTTTAACTTCAATTTGCCACCCTTTGTATGAATAAATGCAAGGTTAAGGAAACAAGCTTTCATAATTTCTCTTTAAAAAATATGCATCATACATATCATGTTTAATATCTTCACAGTAAAAGAAACATCTCAAGGTACTCTTTTAAGCAGTAGAGGAATACTTTAGACATTTAATGTTCTACTGCTCCATCCCTTGAGAATTTAAGTGTTCTGAAGTAACAGCACCACAATGCAGCTCTCAGACATTTGTTTTATACCTCCCTCCCCCTCTCAAGCTGTACTAGGCCCGTGTTTGAGACGTTATAACAAGGGCAAAAGTTATCCTATCAAAGCACAGCTAAGATCACAGCACACATGTAAACACTGAAGGTGCCACTGAGAAGGACAATTAGAAAAGCACCAAGCACAAGACAATTGTTCACCACGGTGGCATGAATGCCATCCGTGGCAAGGGGAGGAGTGGCAACAGGGACAGGCAGGATGAAACAGGAAAACATCTCAATATTCTTGCCACTAATGTAAAATACATGATTCTGAAAAGTCTATTTATCCATCTTCAGTTTGCCAAGAGATTAAATTCATTCTTGTATTAAAAACTGAAATAACATTTGGCTGAATGTATGTGTCTCAAGCTAAAAATACAAGAAATGCACATTATGGTGTTTCCTCTCCACAGGAGACAACTGAGATGCTGTTGTCTCCTCATCTGCCTTCCATTCACTTTCCCTGCTTAGTGAAGGATCTCTGTAGTCTTTGAGGCTCTCTTAAATTTTATAATGGGAAAGCAAACCTATAAACAGCTTTCTCAAACTAGAAGTATGGCAAAAGCACAGCAGCACTAAAAAACAACTTCTTCCTTCAAAACCATCAATACAGAACTGCACTAAATTAAAGGACACAGTAATGTAGAGCTAACCAGAAGAGTCAGAAAGAAAAGATCTGAGGTTCAGGTGGCATTGAAGATTTCAGATCTTGAATACTAAGTGTGACACACTAAAGCAGGTAGTACCTCTGACATGCATTAGGCTGTGATTGTAAATGGATGGCAGCAATTTCAACAGCTGCTCATTAACTGTCTTAAAACTGTAGCAAATGAAAATTAAAAAACACATCTTTGTAAATGAACTCCAGACATTAAAGAAGTATTTTCTCACCAACATACTATTTTCACAGTAAACATGACTGTATGATTTTCTGTGGCTTGCAAGAGGAAATACAAAATATTTTCCATCAGAATCCTTAAAAAAAAAAAAAGCTCATTAGTAAAAAAAAAAACAAACCAACAACCAGCAAAACCCTCTCAACAAAACAACCAAAACAAAAATAAAAACATAAACATAAAAACATAACAGGAGAAAAAAATTACTTACATTGTAAACTGAGTAAGTCCATTTTGAGCCTTTGACTGTAATCCACATGAAAGCTCCTAAAAATAAACATTTTAGTATGCTGCACTGCAGGAACAATTATCCTTACATCCAAAATCTTGTATTTTACTGATCACCAAGGTCTTATCTCCTATCTATACACAGATGTAAACTGTATGTGCTCTCATCAACACTGAGGATTGCTACTGCTTACAATTACATGCAACAGTTATCATCAGTTACACAGGAAACAATAAAACCCTAGGATCCTGTTACTAAATACTAATGGCAAAATAAAAACCCCATGGATCTTGAAACAAAATTAAGACAACAAAACAAATAAACCAAATTATATTGGTGTAATTATAGGGTGTCTGATTAATGATGAGGCAACATTAGAAGCAGCCCCCATCTTTGTTCCTGTCAGCCTTTTAAGAAAGCTAATACAGAAAGTTGTGCAGGAGAACATCAGCAAAGTGAATATCACCAAAAAAAACCAGAAGCAGTTTGAAGATATGCCGGGGAAAAAGGGTAAGACAATAATGAAGAGATCAGAGTACAAACAATGCCAATTGTCATGCAAAGAGGTTGTAACTTTCTTCCATTTAAGGAGAGTAACAAGTTCATGACAGAAATTCAGCTAAATATCAAGAGGTCACCACAAATAGGAAGACACAAACATGAAATCCAATTTAAATCAATTTTCCTTATTGCTAAAAACTGACCCAAGAAAATGCAATCCTCCCAAAACATTAGTTTTCATCAACAACCTCTCTGGGCACCTGTTCCAGGGGTTTGACCACCCTCCTGGTGAAATACCTTTTTCCTAATACCTAATTAGAACGTCTTTTGTTACAACACGATTTCTACTGCCAATTGTGCTCTCACTGTGAACCTCTGATAAAAATCTAACTTCATCTTCTCTCCAGTTCTTCACTAGGTAATTGAAGACAGCAACATGATTCCCCTCAGCATTCTCTTTAGGGTGAAAATCCTCAGTTCACTCAGCCTCTTTCCCCTATTTCCTATGCCTCAGGAACTGCCCATTTTGTTGGTCTTTTGCTGCTCACCCATTTCAGGAGATGCCAATGCATAAATGCCTCCATGTCAGAGGGTGCCCCAAACTGGACACCAAAGCGCAAGCTACATTAGTACTTCTGCAATGTCTTACATTGAGAAAATTCCTGAAATAAAATGGTCTGTATAAAATGGGTCAGCCCACTTCAGCAAAATAAAGCTGTGCCCTACAAAGGTTGTGTTTAGTCCTTAAGACTCCATGTAAAAATCTCTTTAACTCTGCATCCCTAGGAAGGAACTTTACAAGGAAACCCTTAGTGAACAGTTCATTTCACCCTGCCATGTCATGGGACAAAGGAAGTGATTGATGAAGCAGATCTGAATATTCGGGATTTCCATGAGTAGCACAAAACTACCACAATGGCTCTGCAACACCATCCAATCCCTCTTGCAACCATTGTAGATAAGACTGCCCTTTTGACACCCAGCAATTCCCAGTTTCTGAGATTTTCCACTGGACAACCTGGTGTAATATGACTCCTCAGAATCTGAGCTATATAAAAGTGACAGATTTTTGCACCTACCCCTGTTAACCACTTTAATACCAAAATCAAATAAAAGCAGATTGCTTAGATCTATAACCTGTATATCGTTTTGTCTGAAGGAAAGCAAAGTGTATTCTGAAACTTTTTTAGTGAGAAGATTAACCATTAACAAAGGAGAATCACTGAATCCTATTTAAAAGAAAACTGCTGCACACCTGTAAGGTCTGTAAAAGCTTCAGGATTTTCCTCAAACATCTTTGCAGGGTGTCTCACAAAGTGGTGATTCAGTACAGACATTCTCTTTCTTGGATCCTCAGTTATCTAAAACAAGAGCACATTATCAATTTTTACCAATGTGTGTGATTTAAGATCATCTCATGATGACAGCTAGCTGTATAGTTTTGTGGCTGGAAGGCAGGAGATTGTTAGAAGTCATTGAGTCCTTTCTGTTCTGAATTCAATACTCTCAAGTGCCATCAATAGTCTATCACTGCAATATAGAAGATCTACACATTATAAAGCACAGCCAAAATTTCCAGGAGTTTTACATTCTCACCTACTCATAACACCAGGAAACCATTCCATAAAACTTTGTTTATAGACACACATGCATTCTTCCTGAAATGACACTTAGGCTAGAGCTTAAGAAAAATTCTCACATTTAGGTTTACTAATCTGAGTTCACATATCCAACTGTATAGCTACACTGGGATTCACTTTTGTTTGGGGTTGGGATTTTTGTTTGTTCGATCAGTTTGGTTTTGCTTTTTCCAAAAAACCTGCCAGTGCTCATTTTTGTCTATTCCACTTTCCAAAACTGTGGCCATTACAACTGATTTCTGAAAAGTTTTACCCTCTAGCACAGTCACTGCTGCAGAACAACTGTACTCCTCTTTTCTGTCTCTCTAAATCACACATTAAAATAAGTACACATGGAAACCTAGAGGAGTCTGTCCCAAACAGCCTCAGAAAGAACACCTGAAATCCTTCTTCTTCTGTGTCTTGGGCTCTGCTCTTCTGTACACACTGAGAGGTCAAATTCACAGCCACAGATCTAACAAAATTTGTTTATTCTGCTGCAAGGACAACTGAACCTGCTGCTTTATGGAAGAAATGTTCAGCCCACAGCTCAGCTATAAAGCATCAAGCAGTCAATAATGAAAACTGAGCTAACACCTTGTTATTTCTGACTCTTTGGTCAAACAACACAAAGGGATTTTTCAGTGACTGGTACAGAATGGAAACGATTTTCTCAGCTAGACTTAGAATAATGAAAAAAGAGTTTTCTGTAAAATAGCAAGATATTTGTCCTGATCAAACATTATGGGATGGAAGAAGAAAGTGTGATGGGTAATGACACATACAGACCTGCCTTGTGTTTTCATCTATGAGATCAAAAAAAGCTCTAATGGTAGCCAGGATCAGTTCTTTGCACCTAGAAGACAGAATAAGTAAAATTAAATCTAGAAAGGAAAGATCCAGGGTGATAAAACTGGTCAGAAGAGACTTCACCATAATATCAAACTGAAGTTAAATTATGGTAGAAAGTGATAACAGTAGAGAAGAGAGCTGTGCACAGTCATTCAATTAACCTTTGTTCCATTATCTTACCACACTATGGAGAGATGGTCAGTTGAGGCCCAAGCTCTAGGCACAGCTGAGCTCTGTGTGGGTGAAGAAAAAGGTTAAGCTTTTGTTAGTACTCCACATTCTAAAATTATATGGAAACCTTTCCCCTCCTTATTTAAACATACTTGCACAATTATTACAAAGAGCAGCCTTTATCTTAAGAGTTTCAGGGTACAACAGAATGACTTCTTCAGTCACCAATCCTGCAAGCACTGAAGCACGTGCAAGATGTAAATTATAAAACAAATTTACCAAATCATCTGCGTTAGATAGCAGAGACTAATGGTGAGAGGGCAGGAAATGGAGTGGAGGAAACTTACCAAAAAATGTCTTCAAAGGCTGCTTCTATGACTAATCTTACTATTTTAATAACTGATGCTGGCACACAAGAATAGCAGCATGCCAGTGAAAGCTGCTGTTGAGAAACCAAGGGTGTCCCCAACAGAAAGAGCCATCAGAACACCACGAAGATAGAACTGGACAGTCTGAAGTTATTACTTGCTTTAAATGGATTTCATGTATTACATTTTAGGGACTAACAACACCAAAAAAACCTCCCAAAAATGGAGCCCATTAACCTATTGCTCACCGTGAATCAAATAAAATAAGAACTATTAATGCATCATTGGGAGGAAAAAAACAAACTGAACACTAACAACCACAACACAACCTCCAAAACAAAACAAACAAACACCAGAATGAACTAGTACCACTACTCAGGAAATCTCATGCAAAATTCTGATCAGCAGTACTCAAGAGAAATGAAAGTAGAGCAGATGCAGAGAAGAGTTACTAGGACAAAGGGAATGCAAAGTTAATCCTCTTGGCCTAGCAGGATCTGAGCTGAGCTTATTTATAGACAGCTTTCTATACAACACACAGGGAGGTAAACACCAAGGGAATGACAGCTATTTCATATAACATTTTAAGCAGATGTCAGAAGAAAGGCATTAAAGAACTGGCTTCTGCAGTAAATGGAAGTTGGAAATTACAAATATTCCCCCTGCTTCTGAGTTTTCCAGCTTCTCCATGCAGGGAACAAGCTGATGGAGAGGTGATGGAACAACAAACCTAAATACTTTCTGATGAGCCTTGATTAATTTTGAAAGGATAGATGCTTCAAAAAGCAGAAAATTTGACTTGATGATCCTCTACATCCTTTCTATTCCTAAATTCTTTGAAAAACAACAAATACAAAAAGAAGGTGCCATGCCAAAGCTCTCTTTTGTAATAGAATACTCTACTTCTATACTCTACATTCACCTTCCTCCATATACACATCTCTTGCAAAATCACAGGGAAATAAAACCTGAGTTCTGGAACTGAAGAAGTGCAAGCAGGTGGTAAGAAGAAACAGTACCACGTGATAGATGATTCCAATCAGTGCCACACATACTCCCCCAGTGGAGGCTCATTTAGACTACATCAACTACTTATGATTTTATAACTACACAGTATCCATTTAGTGTTTTAACATGCAGTATTTTCATATTTATTTACACTATGCTGCCCATATAGACACTGACACATGCATTACATAAATAACTATCTAACACAGTTCCATGCAAAACCAAAAAAAAACAGTTTGCTTTTTTACCACAACAGATAAGGCACTGTCATGTTGACTCAATCTTGGTAGAAAAGCCAGTCCTGAACGAACTTGGTAATCTCTGAATCCTCCCGCCACAGAAAGGGTAGTTAAATTTCTTAAATCTTGGGCCTTTAGAATCCAATGATTGTTTACAGCTGTATAAAAATCTATAAAATATATTAAAATCAATCACAGTTTTCCCATAAGCCTATTTGATATACAAAAAAAAAAAAAGCTATATAAACATTAACTAGAAGTTTCTGTAAGCCCTCTGGAGATATCTGAGCTCTGATTATCACTTGATTCACATTTAGAGAGGAAAATTTTTGTTTTAACCCAAGGAGGTAGCAGTTAGCAAAGACAGATACATTTTCTGTATCAGCTGAGCACATATATTGTTAAGAGTAGCAACCCATAGGTTTATTTGAAGGACAGACACGGATTTATTTGAAGTCCAGAAACAGTCAGTAAGGAAGAAGCATTGCTTGGAAATCAATTGTAGGATGGAGAATTAATACAAGCACAATAAATCAAATCCAGCAGCTAAAGATAATCCATTCCTCTTGGGTGTCACAGAGAATAATGAAAATTAATGTCTGTTTCCTTTCCTTCAGCAATTCCCCCAGTATCTACATGCAGCAGCACAATTATCACTAAACACATGTTTAATCAGTATAGTTTAATCAAATCTAGCTTTTCAGGAAGTGTATAGTACATGTGTAATGATTATACTTTACTTTTATGCTACAGTTAAATTCTGGTGAAGGAAAATATCTCTTTTGTAAATATTTAAAACATGTAATTACAGCTATATTTATATTCTCACATCTACAACCTTTGGGTATGAAGAACATTAAATTTAGCACTTTCTACAGAACTAACACTACCTCATTCGATAAAGATAAAAGTCATTACAGAGGTCAAGTTTTAAAAAAGGAGAAAAAAAAGAAAGAAAATATGTCATTCACTGGAAAGCTTACAAATTTAGTAACATGCCCTGCAACTTATTAAATTACTGATTATTGAGAGCTCCAGGCCTCACACAGAAACTCAAGTCCACAAAATCCATTTTACATGACACTTGACTTTCTCTGAGTATCCTGGCACCCTCAACTACCTGAATAACAAAGGAACAGATTCGTTACAGTAAATAAAGCAGCACATTTTGCTGTTGACTTGCAAGAATCTCCCCACTAAAGCTTGAGGGGGTCAATAAAGAAATACAATGTGATTAGACAACTGCAATACTCACCGGTGAGATATCTGTCTAAAGGCATTACAGGTGCAACGTGAGGTGTGGCTTGTGTAATGAGCAGGTTTATAAGTTCAGGCTTAAAATTCTTCAGAGTGAGCAAGGCTCTTGCAACAAGACCACCCATGGAGTGCCCAACTATGGCTACACTGCTCGGTGCAAATTCTCGGTCCTTCAGCAAAGAGCAATCACACACGTCAGAAACACATTTGACATGGAACTCCTCTTAACAGCTGTACATTTCCCTCCACACCCCCCAAACTAACTTATGGTCTTTCAAGGACAACATTAACTATCATCAACTTAACAAGCTTACAAACTGAATAAAAATGCACTTGCTAGCTCATGAAAATGTGCTTAATATGAAGTGTCCAGCTCAAAAGGAAATACTGTGTAGCCTGTTTAAGCTTAATAAACTTAAGTTTATTTTAATTTCTGAGACTTCTAGGAACAGAGGACATCAAAGGACTTTCCCAGAGAAAACTGGATGTAAGGCAATGCTATATGAATATTTCAGTAAGCTATAGATGTTTATATCTCCACTAGAAAAAGGCATCCATTGTGCACGGAAGTATTTATTAAGAAACACAACACAGAACATCACCAAAGCTCTGGGACTGCCACAGGTACTAAAAACTTGTTAAAGAAAAGTAATTCTCTATTGCATTATTATCACCTTCAAATATTTACACACATTATAAAGCCTCCCTCCCCTACTCATCAGCAGGAAAGGCAGCCCAGAATTCCATTCCTAAATGGAAGTACATTACTTAGCATGTGTTACTACTTACCTTGTACAACTTAAGAATTACTTTTATGCATTCATGCACAAACTTGGTCTGTCGTTGCAGGCTACCACCATACAATGCAACCAACTCCTCATTAAAGTTGACACTGAAGAAATTAAAATGATACTTGAAGTCAACATCTTCCGCTTTTCTAAGTGCAATGGAGCCAAGAGAACGTACTAGAAAAAGAAACCACATCAATTAGAACAGTCCAACAGCCACTGCTCAGCACCATTTTAGCAGAAAAACACATGAACACATAATAGATTAAGAAACAAATACATTAAATCCATCAAGTCATTTATAAAAGACATTCTACACCAAACCATCTCTTTTCAGCTTACTGCTGACAACATAAGTATTTTATGTCAAGGCCAAATTTATACAAGGATCAAGGATTATGTTCCTCCACCTTAGGGCTGCTTTTCTCATCTCATCTGCACCTTCTCACTGCCACCAGGAGAAGAAAGCATTCTTGATTTCAACTGTAGAGGCAGTCCTACTGCTAGGCTTTTCTACAACTCCTTTGAAGGCCATCAACTCTAAGACAACATTCCCAAATACCACTAAGAGAAGTATGGGGGACTGCAAAACCAAACCCTAAAGGATACTTGTCCATCTAAAACCTCAAGTGAGAAAATGTTCACTTTCCAAGGTCTTACTTCTGACCTGTCCCTCCTGTCTAACCCTGGATACTATTTAATACAGCTTTTTGTGTGCAGAACTGTCCCTGAGTTTCCATGGAGACGATGCAGGATGGGAACAATAACAGCTGCAAGTAAGAAGGCATGGTAGCAGAAGAAGAAAATAAAAGAGAAAGTCCCAAAAGTGCCTATATAAAATAACAAATGATGGTCATAAAGATCTGCCTAAATCCAGCACACAGGAGCAAAATTCTCCTAGAGTACAACAGGTTGAGAGACCTGCAGAACCTTCCTTCTCAAATCATCTTTTACTCAAAGTCTGAATTTTGGACATTTTACAAATTTTGTTTTAGTGCCCGTGAAAGATGATGAATTAACATTTCAAAAGTGCTTGTAACACACCAAAAACTCCTGAAGGTGGGTTGTGAGTGCACCTCTTCTTTCAAGTGAAAGGACAAGAGGAAATGGCCTCAAGTTGCATCAGGGGACATTTATATTGGATCTTAGGAAATGTTTCTTCCCCAAAAGGGTGGTCAGTCCAAGGTCACTGTAACTTGCTGCCCAAGGTAGTGGTGGAGTTGCCATCTCTGGAGGCATTTAAAACCTGTGTAAATGTGGCACTCAGGGACATGGCTTAGTGGTGGGCTTGGCAGTGCTGGGTTAATTCCATGGTGTTAAAGGTCCTTTCCAACCTAAATGGTTCTATGAAAATAACACAGCCAGCAAAGGCAGCAGCAGCACTTGTCTTCATTGCTCAGCAAATACGAATATATTTTAAACAACTATGAAAATTACAATAGCAACACCTTCTCTGCTCATCTAGGCATCAGAATAAAATTGTGTTATCTCACACAATAAATTCTGTTCAAATAAATAAATTTGTTTGGAATAAATTCTGAAAAAAGTATGAATTAATACGAATTAATTTTAACAAAAGTTTTGTAAAACGTACAGATGACATATTGCCAGTCTCCCTAAATGCATTCCAAAAAGAACATTACTAAAATATTTATTGCTCCTATAGCATATAGCACTTCTCCTCACCTAGTTTGTTTGCTCTTCAGCTATTTCCTTTGGATTCCTAAAATGCCCTGAGAGTACCATTCTATTTCCTGCATAGTGAGGTACTGCCGTGTGTTTAGAGACAGCATTAATTCACAGATTTCAGATATTTGATGCACAATCACAAAAGTCCATATGGCACCTCTCATAAGCATTATGTTTGTAATCTTCTTTGGATGCTATTGTGCCTGGAAGTCTGTATGGGTTTTCTGAAAGTACTAATCAGTAAAATATTTTACTCTTGTTATAAGCTAAGCAAGCACATGCTCAAAAAACCCCAGCTCTCTAAAGGTTCTCTGAAATCAGGTAATTTAATCATCAAGTTTAGAGCTAACATAAGGAAAAATTATCACAATAAGACATCAGGGTTCAGACTGCTGGTTTTCCCCACACACCCACACCCATTTTCTAACATCATGAGAGTGTTATTTACTGTTTCAAGCACATTTTAGGGAACAAAAATAACAGTCTGACAAATCCAGACTGGAAGGAATAGCAGCTACCAAAGTAAACACTGAAGCATAAAATTTCACGTACCATTAGCTTTTGTATTCAGAATGAAAAATAAAAATGCTTTAAAACTATTACTGCTTTTCATTTGGAGCCTAGAAATGTAAGAGGGAAAACAAAAGAGGCTATGTGTAATGTGGGAAGACGGTGTTAAGGAAAAAAGACTATATAAAGATGTAGGAATAATGAAACCAGAGGGCAAGCTTAGACGATGCTGATTCTATAGCACATAATTCCTTTACATCATAGATGACAGATGGTTCAGCTTCTCCTAATCAAATTCAGGTCGTGTTTTATTTGGCATTTGCTGCACTAAACATTGTTCAAATCAAAACCAACTAGATGTTTGCAATCAAAAGTACAGCGAGGGTGCCGTGCTGCCAGAGGACAGCAAACGCTGCACTGTTTCTGGCCTCCAAAAGGCTTGCTCCAGAGAAATATTACAGCTTACCCATTTGACTGATTTCAAATAAAAATCATGTATCTTGACTGTTTGAAATTAAACAGACTAATATGATCAATCATTATGACTCTTCTGGTATTATTTCAAACAGAAAATGACCTAATGCACAAATCTGAGAGCTTTTTTGTAACAAAGCTGGAACTCAGCTAAACACTTACCTTGTTTGTAACTGCCAGCATTCCCGGGAAGAAAGAGAACTGGAATTCCTGTCAATAGGAGATTTTTGTTTTCTTCAGCATAGTTCCCTTCCCCATAGAGATACAGCTCATATGCTGGGTATCGCCTGGCTGTTTTCTTGGGCAATTTTATTTTCTATTGCAAAAGTCAAAAAGAAAACAAACACCTTGTTAACAGTGTTGCAAACAGGAAAATATAGTGGCCATCCAGCCATTTAAATGATCTGGCTCACATGGTTTTATTTTTATGGTTGTAAATCACAGTCTAGAGAATACAGAATTAAAAACTGAGTTTAGCTTTAAAAAAAGCTAAGCAAAAATGGAATATCAAACAAACTGTTTAAGTACTATTGGACGTAATGATTGGCTGCAGTTACTTACTCTAAACAGTGATTACCTTCAACTAGCTTTGAAACAAATGAAATGCAAATGAATGCAATTATGTATCCATCAAAACTGCACATTCATAAAGTAAATCCAGCTTTATAATACGGGGAGGGGGGGAAAGGAAATAAAAAAGGCATGCCAAAGGCCTCCCAATTCTCCCAGGAGAGGAGAAGCTGAGACCAGAACCTGGGGCACATGAGGGATGCTAACTCTTCCTGATGCACCAGAATGGCTCTGGAATGCTTGGCAGTGCCATGGACCTCAGAACAAGGATACCACAGCTAACCCCGAGAGCAGTGGGATGTGGGTGATGTCAGATGACACCTGTTACCTCAGGGTAAACTACAGATGCCGTGGGAACTCTCTTAGCTGGTTTTTACAGAGATGTCACCTGCACTGGCAGTTTAAACAACAGCAGTAACCACCTCAGTGGGACTCAGCAGAACAAACAAACCCATGGTACTTCCAGGCTGTTTCTGTTTCATTTTCTGGGTTTGTGGTCTGACAAACCACCTGCTTCTGTAACAGCTCAAGGTCTGATGTACGTGTCAGTTGTCACTTTAATGAAGGCTGTATTTCTTGTGCTAAAGACACAAACCAGTAAAGCCCTAGCCTAGCGCACAGCTGATTCACAGGATTAGGATTCCTAAAGAGAAAAGAACAAGATCTCTTTGATCCCAAGGGCTAGGTGAGGATTAATCTTACACCAGTAAGTCAATCTCTCAGGGTCATATGACACTGTCTTAATTAAAGGTGTTCTTGTTTACTACTATTTTGGTTTAACACCTGCATAGGGGTTGGTTCGTTTATAACTGAGTTTCTAAGATACAGATTTTTAAAATTTTGATGAGTGCAAATACACTCATTCCAATGTTTGACTAATTCTTTTACAACAACTGAGAGAAAAATAAGATAATACAAAAATAAATGTATTAAGGTGCAATTTATATTTAAGGAAACACTTTTACAGAATAAGGTCAAGACTAAACTCAGTTCTGGATCAGAAATCTTCTGTAAAGTCTCTCTTAATTGCTTCCCTGTAACAGAAGCATCTTTAATTCAAGTAATTTACTGCCTTCTTTGAGCTGCATCTACCATAAAGGTGATTTAGCTTTAGTTCTGTGCCCCCACACTCCTTTGCTTCCCATGTTCTTCTCTATGTCTCCTCAGCTAACGACTATTTTCTTTCCCCCTTGGTCTTCAAAGTTTTTGGTGTATTGGTCATTTGCAAACGTTTTTTATGATGTTTTACACATATATATATATAATCTCTATTCTGTGAGGCATATCCATGTGTGTGTATTATTTACAGTATTGTAATTACTTTGATTCATTAACACAATAGAGTGTGATTTAAATTCTTTCACTGAGAACAAGAAAATGTAAGCTTCACTCAGGGCTTATGTCTTCAGATCATCCTTTGGTCTTTTCCCGTTCTTCATCATCCTGCCTTTCCAGCTTCACTGACCTCGCTGTCCCATTCTCATTCCTTTCTGCTGCTCCTCTTGCAAAGGCTTGCAAAATTATGTGAAAAAACCTTCAGCAGTTCCCATTACTAAACTAAGAGTGCCATCAAGATGTGCTTATATGACTTCCTGACAGATCGAATCAACTGCTCATCCACAGAAACTTCCTGGTTCATTGTATTTTCAAAAACTTTTACAGAACACAAAATTAACACGCTGTTCTTCCTTGGGGCAATGTCAAACACAAAACCCCACGCAACTCATGAGAATTGTACTGTGAAAATACTGAGGGGTTGAGAGTTTTTTTGTAAATCACAGTATTTAAATCTTATAACAAAATGGCAATGTATAACTCCAAAGGAAAAGAGACATTCATGTTCCACAACAGTGGTTTTAAATTGTGGATTCCTAAGACACTGCTTTATGTAATCAGTTGTAGCAAGCTACAGCAACTTTTACAATGTCAGTGCAGGCTTCCTTTTTCACTGTGGTTCTGTACAAAATTAGGTTTATGTGAACAAGTCCTCATTACTAACTTCTGAATCTCTTGCCAAGTACAGCTGAACAGGACAAGGGCAGGTTAAATTCAAACTCTGCAATTCTAAAACTCATGCAGAAAAAAAGAAGATCAATTACTAGGCTGACTGTAAGCCTAACCCACACTGATAGACACAAAAAAAAGAAATTAAACTTCTCGTTTAATTGCTCAGGCAGTTATTTGTTTTGCAATGTGATGCCGATCTGGAAGCAAGGACCTCCCACCTGAATCTCCCACCCTGGGATTTCCTAGGGAAGGCAGCACTACACAGACACCTCCAACAATAAAAAGCTACTTGTAAAGTACAATACCTTAGCAAACCCAAACGAATTCACAATTCCCTCCCAGCCCAAAGTACTGTTTTCTGCACAGTAAAAGTGATTACTCAGGAAACAGAAATTCCAGAGGGCAACACAGCCAGCTGTGACTTGCATCTCCTGCATGGAACTACTGCTCACCTTTAAGCCTTGCATCCTGCCTAAATATGCTTGGAGTTTAAGCCTTACATAATGAGTAAACACAAAAGATACTGTGGCAGACAAGAGTTTCAGGCACCCGCCAATAACATCACACAGATTTTGCCAGTAACTTTCTGTTGGTTGGCTGCAAATTGAAGCTGAAGTAGGTTCTGGCTGCCAGGAGATCTGAGATCTGAAAACTTGCTGCGTAGTATTTAAGTATTTATAACTGCTTAAATGAATTTGTTCGACAGCACTGGCAAAACAATCCCTGCAGCCATACCAAGTTCCTCTTTTGTAGACTAAGATGGCTATATCAAGGTTAGTAAATGAAGGTCAACAGATTCAAAAATTAACTTTCTGCCTCTTTATGAATTTAGACATGGAAGTTTTGCTTTCTTTGCTGTGCAGGCCAGCTTGCAATCTACTTCTGAATTGTTATTTAGAATAATTACTATTTTCTCCAACATAGAGTAAATCGCGAAAAATGAATGTTCAGAAGTCAACCAATTCTGCTTTTAATAAGAGAGAAAATTCTGTAGTAAGAACTATTAAAAAGGGAAATTGTTTTCTAACAACTGCATGGTAGAGCACTAGCAGTGAACTTACAAATAAGCATTTACATCTTTCCACTGCTAAGCCAGAATAGCACGTGGAAAACATCGGTTCCAGGAGCAGTCCCCTCCCTCAAACTGATCCCAGGTTTTCAAAGAGACTTCTACAAGGCTCTCTTAGCAAAAGAAGAGGGACCTCAGAGGGATTTACAAGCTCTCCCGTGTACATTGTGGGACGTGCCACCTCCGAAGTGCTCACCCGAGAGGACTTTGCACCACTGTTCACCACCTTGAGAAATAAAATTAGTCAAAGCTCAGTTATGCGGTTTTTCGACACACTGGTTACTGCACACTACAAAGTCATGAAAAGGGCCATGAAGTGCAAGGCTCGGCCTCCTGGGCACCGGCAGTGCAGGGAGTGCCGTCACAGGAGCTGGCCCAGCCTCCTCCTCGGCCAACACCTGCGTGAGCTCCTGGGTTTTACAGAGCTACAGGTGACTCCAGGCACCGGCAGCTTCCATCGCGGGCAGGTTTTACACCGGCGGCAGCACGAAACGCACAGTTACAGGTGTGCAGCTCTTCCACCGCCCTCTACCCAGGGGCACCGCCGCACGACGCGGGCACAGCAGCGCGTCCTGCCAGCCACGGCCCCGCTCACGCCCCAGCTGCCCGTGCCCCATTTATCGCTCTCCGCTCCAGCCCGGCGGCGAACCCCGAGTTAGGGGCTGCTCTCCCTCCCCGGGGTAGCCGCACCTCAGGCTCCCGGCTCCGGGCTCCGGCCGCGGCGAGGCGGGCGGCAACGCCCCGGGCGCGGCAGGTCCCACCTGTTACACCCCGCCGCACTCACCAGGTACTCGGGGTACTCGTACATGTAGGTCATGCTGCACCGGTTGTCCTCGTAGAGGAACATCACGTCCCGCACGCCCAGCAGCACCAGGGCCGCCAGCGCCCCGTAGAAGAGCGCTGCCAACGCGGGCAGCCGGCGGCCCGCCCGCCCCATGGCACCCCGCGGAGCGGACCGCTGCTCCCCGCGGGCTCCCCGCGCACNCCCGCCCGCCATGTCGCGGCTCGCGGGGAAGGCGTGTCCGCCATGATGAGGAGGGCGCTGCGCCCGGGCCGTGAGGGAGCGCGGCCGCTGGGCCGCGCAGCGCTCCGGTGGACCGGGGACAGATCCAACCCCGCCGGACCCGGCCGGGCCGCGCACCCCGCTGGGCACGGACCTTGCCCTGCGGGGAGCGGTTCAGTGATAAACGTCCATAAAGCTGCAGGAACTCACCACCCTAAAAAGCTCTGATAGGGATTTGGTTTGGTTTTTTTTTTTTTTCTTTTCTTTTTTGTGGGGTTTGTTTGCATTAATTCGAGTACTTTTAACACCTTACTCTCGCTATCTTTAAGCTCTCTGATGCATTTTAATCCCTGTGGAACTGCTGCCCCAGCCCGCTGCAGGGCACACCCAGCAGTGCGGGTGGTGCTCACCAGGGAAAACAGTAAAATATTTAATGACTGAGCAAAAAAAACCCACTTACTGTGGTGGCTTATTTTGTTCCCCCACCTTCCCCGAATCTAAAGAGAAAAGCAAAATCAGATTTCTAGGGCAAGGGGTATTTACATATGAGGGAAGTACGAAATAGTACCATTTTCATCTTCACTGCTGAAG
Organism: Hylia prasina; assembly: GCA_013397195.1. NCBI lineage: Eukaryota > Metazoa > Chordata > Aves > Passeriformes > Sylviidae > Hylia > Hylia prasina. The sequence continues at coordinate 274,845 of VYXD01015729.1, forward strand.
TCTTCCCGGCTCCCCCAAAAGAAAGAAAATTTACTCAGTTTTCCACTGTATTTGTACCATTTTTATTTGTAAAAATAACCATCTGAATGCATTGCAATAGTAGTTTACAGTTAGGGTTCTTTATTACATTAATACAGCATTCAGTAGTTTAAAAAGTTACTAAACTGTGCTTGAGAAGATTCAGGTTGAATTCCAAGTCATTCAATGAATTAAGGTTTTTTTCCTCATTTCATATGTGACATTTACCCAAGTCCTTAAACTTCAATTTACAAAAGCAAACAATACCGACAAAACCCCACAGAAACCATCAAACAATGTTTTATATCGTTTATTACAAATGTTATGCAAAATATAACACTGGCACCAGATGCATATCACCATGGTTTGTAAAGATATATTGCACATGCTAAAGCATAAAATATAAGACAAAACCTACAAAACATAAGATATTGGCTTTAATATGTCAATCACTGCATAAGAAATGCATAAAATTACATTTTATACACACACTCAAGATTGTCACTAGTTTAAAACGCCCTTTCCTATAACACTGACCTAAGTTTACTTTTTGTGTAATAAGAAAGCATTTTCAGCACTGCAAAAATTATACATTATCCCTATAGAAATTTAGCATCTTAATTTTCATTTCAATGCAGGTAGAACATATGAAAAGAAGAAACACTTTATACATTCAAAGAAGGTCTGAAATGAAAATTTACTGGTAATATATTGCTTTTATAACACACAAATAAAAAAAAAAAGACAAGTTTCAAAAAACATTTCCATTATACACAAATATAAAAAGGCACTCTAATATTTCTTACATGACTAAGAATAAAAATCACAATTTTTTTTTTTAATCATCCTCAAATACATAACCAAGTTTCTCAACAGTACAATGGATAAACAATTCATTTCATGTGTTTGTTCTAATTCAATAACCTGGCAGTTGTTGACTGCATAAAAGTACCAAACACATTATGGTGCCCTTTTAGTAGCGATGAACAGAAATCCCCTGAGCTATTTCACAGCAATTTCAGGCAGTCCGGAGGTTGGAACTCAGTATTTATGAGAGAGGCTTGGGAGCCCATCCTGCTCTGGATTCCACCTGCAGCTGTGGTTAAAATACAGGATGAAACGATCCTGCCAACACACCTGGGCAGGGAGCTGCCCCTCCCCAGGTGCCCTCTGCTGGGTGCAGACACAGGAGTTGCCCACGTACTGTAAGCTGCAGGATCCAGGGTTAAGTGCAACAATTCTGTATGATTACTCTTGTAAGAAGTCCACAAAAAGGCAAGGAGATTATTTACAAGAGTAACATTACTCCCATGCTTAAATACCTGCCCTAAACTACACATTTATTTCTACATGTGATAAATTACAGATTAATGTGCTAGCATACAAATAAAAGGGATTCTGGTAATTCACTTGAGATGCGGGACAGGCCAACACTGAGCATTTCCGAGTGTCTCGCTCGTGGCAGTTTTCCTCCTAAATCCAGCACCCTCAAAACACGACCTGTGCAGTGCCCTGGCGGTGCCAGCACAGCGTGTGTGCCTGTGCTTTTTGGAATGCTGCAGCCTGACAGCACTGTAGGGTTTCATGGGCAAAGATTGGATTTGGTTCCTGGAAGGACCAGCGTGACTCAGAAATAAATCACCTCTGCTTCTGGGATGCACTAAAGAGGCAGCAGCTGTTGCACTACACAATTACCAGTGTTATGAGGTATCACTAGAAGAAGTTTTGATAACTGTATGGTAGCAGGTAAAAACACTGAAACTTTTAAAATGGCTGCTTAAAATAATATAACAACTTTTTATACAGAGAGCTGGCTTTCTCTTAATGAAGCACTGTCATGTAGGATAGCGTAATTTTCTGCATTTCAGGGTGAGACTTACAACTAATCCTGCCAAGGAGCCTGCCTACATTTCTGCTTAAAATAAGATGAAAATGCTGATTCTGCCATTAGACAGGTGGCAGCTATTTCCCATATGTTTGTGTTCAATGCTATCCTTCCACATAAAAAACCACCAAAATTTGAGATTACTATGCATTTTGGAACAGGCATCACTGAAAATTTTAATTGATCTCTCCTCTTATTTTCAGTGTTTTAAGTAAGATGGTTATTGCTATTCTGCAACTTTTAAAAGCAAAAATGCTGAGAAAAATCAATTAAATGTTATTTGGTGCTATTTCTGAGGTGAAAACCAAGGTTTCAGGTTCTCTGTCATTCTACTGTAGAAACTACAGAGTTGAGAGAAAAGAGGGGGTGGTTTTTTGTTTTAAACTTTGGAAAATTGCTAAGGTTCAAGGGAAAAATACTCAATTTTAGTAAGGCAAAATAAACTTAATATATAAATATTTTTCCTAATTAAAGAACTGAAATCTGCCACTAGCAGAACAGGGCTAAAAACTGCAACTAAAATTCAAATCCTTACTTTTCCTTCACCCTGCCAAAAGCAAGCACTGAGGAAGCTCATCTCACCCTCCCAGCAGAGACACAGGCCTGAGACAAGCTGAGTGTGAATGACAGGAACACCTGACTCCATGCTCTGCCACCTTCTCTGCGTGGGTTTTTTCATCTGTCTGGCAAGGGGCTGGATACCCTTTCTTAAGCTCTTAAACAAAGGAAGGTGTTTTGCTTTCTGCCTTTTCCCAACACAGCCAGTGGACCTTTGCATTCCATACAAGATGGGCAGAGTGCATCCACCCTTCCTTTTGCTCCTCAGGCCCTCAGTCTTGCCAGATTCACATTTCATTTCAGTATGCATGAATGCTAACTAGGAGAACAAGCCATAGGTATTTTTCCTGGGCATTTGTTTCATTTCAAATAAATAGAAACACATTTACATTAAAAGTATATGAACGTAGTCTTAAGTCTGGAAAAAAAAACCACCTGTGGTCAACACATCATCAGTTAAAAATGTCAACTTGAAACCTGTGTCATAAAATGTAAAATTCAGCCAAGACTACTATTACCTCAAAAGTTTATATTTTTATCATTTAGAAAAAAACTACTTCATTATGTCACTCACATTTGAAGAAAAAAATAAAAGTAGCAAAGTCTTCAATTTAATTACTGAAGCATTTTGGTCCTCTTGGTACGGCTGGTTAGTTCATGATAGTTTTTTGTTTGTGTTTTTTTGTTTTTGTTTACAAAGTCTCATTCTTCCTTTTGCACATCTGTTGCAGAGGAGGGTCGGGGTCCATTTGACCTAGAAACTTTGGCAGAAGGAGTAAACATATTCACAAAGTTGACATAGCTTTAAAAGCTGGTGACAAAAGGCTTTTTAGCATCTATCTCTGGTCCCCTGCATGGTACACTGCTATGGTTCTGGTGTTTGGTATTTCACCTTTTGGTGTTACGCTTTCATTGCTTTACCTTTGCTCTGTTAATCCAAACACGGGCAAAAGTATTTTAAAATTCAATACTGTTTACAGTAAAAATCAGTTATTTAACCATAGAAAAGGAAAAAAAGTGCCATTTAAGTTGGCAAATCATTATAAACTTTTACGTACACCTTTGTCTACACCTGATTTCTCCCCCTCTCCCCTTTTCTGGTACTGGATTCATGATTAATGGCTCAGGTGACAGAAACATCTAATGACCCTAATTCTGTAGTGCAAATAAACCATACACATTTGTGCTGAATCGAAAAAAAAATAAGGGCCGAGTGATTAGCATTTTACAGAAGGGATGTTCCTGGGAAAATATGGCAAGATGAGCAGAATTTGGCCTTAAGAGTTAACAACTACATTTTTCTAATTGTGTACTGCAACTAAGGACTGTAAAAAGTGCCTTCTGTAAGTTTAAGTGCTTAATTCAGGTAGAATGTAAAAGGTTTCATTTCCTGTAGAAAAGTAATACAGGCAGTTTTAAGATTACAACTTTACCTTTGGTTTATGTAAAAAAATTATCTAATTAACAGAGCCCCTGGAAGCAGGAAACAAGACAAACGTAGGAAAGGGGTGATGCTCGAATCTGTGAAGGCTATGCTGAAAAGAGATTGTGTACTAAAGGTGCAGCTAAAACATGAAAGAATTCTTTACAAACAGTTCCCTGTTTATTTGTGCTGTCAAAAAGAAAAAAGGCATTTTCTTTCTACTTAAAATAAGAGGTAGAGATTTTCCATAGGGGCACTTTGGGCCTAAAGAAAACATCAGGAGACTGAAAAGCTGCAGAACTCTAATAGGAATGTGTTCCGGTAAATCCCTCTAATTTTGTTATTTAGAGGCTTGATTCTCATCAACACTACAAATCTTTCAATACCTACTTCTCAAGAATAATAGTTAAGAATATAACTGTGGGATTTAAGCTGTTGAAAAAGACAAAAATTAAAGCCGAAATGAAACAAGAAGGAGAAAAGTTTTCGAATACCAATGAGTCAAAATGTTTCAGAATCCGAATCATTTTCATTGTACCCATCCTCTGTGCCTATGTTATTACTCAAAGGCTTATTGTAAGAGTTAATGCTGCCCACAGCGGAGCCATCGCAGAGGTGTGTCCTGCCCAAATTGTCTTTTTTAAAACAAGCGAAGTTGAAAGCCGTCACTGAACTGGAGGGAGAAAAAGGCATCATGGTAGCCAAAATGAGTGCCAGGCAGTCAGCCACGTCTTTGTTAGGAGCACAAGCCAGGGCTGGCGTATGACCTGGGCACAAACGCAGACAAGGCAATGGTTAGTACTGAGGGCACCCGGGGCACCCAGCATTCCTCAGGTACATCTCTAGGGACACCGTGGGGACATGGATGGGGTTACACATGCCAGGCAACGGGCGTGTTACTCACTCACACGGGACATGCTGGGAGAGACGCTGGGGGCACTGCAGTCACCGGGACCACAATAAGCAGTGCTTGTGTGAGACCAGGCAGCACACACTGCACCAGTTCAATGGAAGCACTCGCTGAACACTTCCACAGCACAGACAGCATGGCCAGTACTGAACACAGGGACTACGGCAACACAGACAGAAACCAGCATCCGTTTCTGTGTGTATGCACAACTCTCATTCTGAGAACAACTTCCAATAAACAGGAAAGATATTAGTTTTTAAAAAAATTGTTTTAATAAGCAAACAATTTTAAATATTGATCAGTTGTGTATCTGCTCAACCTGGCAAGCAGTTTATTTAGGAATTAAATTATAAGAGAATTAGACCAGTGCAGGGGGCACATGGATAGCAGGTGTGACTACATGGATGTTTAGTTACTCAAATGTACACTGTGTTAGAAGAATAATAGCTGTATTCAGGAAGCATGGCATACACTTCAAATGCACAGCTAACGTGACTCCAACGTCAGTCAAACGAAGGACTGGGGAGCTATTAAAGCTTGTCTTCACTGCAATTCAACTTGGCTCCTGTCCAAGCACTGCCCTAAAGCAGCTCTTCATGTACACGAGCCTTGGAAGCCAGTGTGCTCATTACACTTACTGTCTGTACATTTTACAGGCTGCTGTGCAGAACTTCAGCACTTTCCAACAAATCCTCTTTTTATGCTAAGAGCCAAAAAATTCTTTTGCAGGTGGTTAAATCTTCAGACTGCAGCAATAGTAATGTGAGGCAGTGGCCACTTCTGGTACCTACTGCCTTGAGGAAGCCAAGATCTGCAGCACAGATGAATTTGGTGGGCAAAAAGTGAATACAGTTTTGTTGCAAAATTCCCACATTTAAGCACTGATTGCAGTCAGTGCATTTCCTCTTCCATGTTAGTTCCATGTGTTCCAAGTGTTAATATTCTTTAGATCTGTAAGTACGCTAAGATTCTATTTGAACATCTCTCTTTTAAACTATACATGCTGTTTCTAGAAAAATTAAGTGTATAAAATTTAAACTTAATTGTCATTTGTTACCTACAAATTAGTTGGACCTGTATGTATTATTTTAAGGATAAAAGCTGTGGTTAGAAGCTAGCCTGGTTAATTTTACTGTCCCCTATCTCTAAAGCGAGGTTAGGGTCAGATGACTTCTGTGGAACTCATTCATGCAAGTATAACTAAGTAGCATTTGGCTTATAGTTCATACCACTCAGTGCTTTTCATCCATAGATCTCAAATATCTTGCAATGATGGGTGAGTAGTTACTTTATTTATTGTTACTTTACAGATATGGAAAGATGGAGGTACCAAATTGTTACATTAATGCCATGAAGTTAGTTTGTAAGAAAGACCAACTTATTTCAGGAAGATATTTTTAAAAACTGTAATTGTAGAATCACATCCCTCTATGGTTCCTTATAATTTTTTTAGGGAAGGACTTCGTTGAAGTCTGAAACAAAATTATTTAATTTAGTAACCAATTATGTATTTTATGAGACAACAGTAATTTAATTGCATCTTGGATTAGGTCAGATAATTAGACAAGGTTTGATCTCAGAATGAGCTGGGACACAGTCAAACATATGTTGATGGTTTTCTTCCTACCCATTAAAACATGCGCTGATTGAATGCAAAATCCTTAATTCTTCTGCAAGGCGTCAGAATTATCCGGTGCCACTTGCATGTTTAGGAAATTCAAGTTACCACTGCACTCAGGCATTAAAAAAGACTAGCTGTTGACAGTACATGCAAAATGAACAGTAAAAGGGACCACTGTGATGTTTAAAGTAGATTTTTATACTAAAGAAAGACTATCTTTTAAATTTTTTTTTTTTAAATATGTACTCATACAACTCACTGTTTGTTCTTGGAAGGATAAAAGCATCAGTGAAGTCTATCACCACCTTTTAAGTCTATTGCTTCGTTCTGTTGTAAAATTACCTGTTGGGTCCTACTGAAGACTGTCAAAGTGTATCATTTACTTACCATTTTCATCTACTGCCAGGACACAGGCCCCTTTGGCCAGCAACTCTTCAACCACCATCTTTAGGCCATTTCGTGCAGCAATATGAAGAGGTCTACAAAAACATAACAACTCAATTCAACTTCAGTTTACAGCAGATTTTCTAAATAAAGTTAGGCAATGCTTAAAGCATACACAGCATCTGAAAGAGAATGGTTTCCTTCCTTGGATCATTAGAATTCTATCATAGACACTAAATTTTATTGCAGCCTTTGAAATAATCATCATGTTCCACATCTATAAAACAAGAATTTTTTTGTACAAGCACACGAAGATTGCATAATACTTTCCAGCCTTAAGACTTTCTTTAAAAGGTTCTCATTTTTGCACTGTTTGCAGCACACAATTGATGTGTTAAAGGGAAAGGAATCCAAGACTGAAGAAATGCCTGTGTTCTGTCCTTAATTCTGGCTGCTACAGGCTATTCAATATCATTGTATTGCCTTTTTATCCTTGAATACTCAATTGCTAATCTCTGTTACTGCAGAGCAGCTGGAAATTAAAAATAGCCATTGGTTTGTTCCTTTCCTGGCCCAACAGCGAATGCTCCGGTTTGGGGACAGCTAGCAGGACATGAAAAACATTTTCATATTGGAAAAGGGGGAAAAAGGGCTAAGATGGAATGAATTCTTCTGCAAGCTCTGGGTGATCTGCCACCTGAACTCATGGTTGAATCTCCTATAGTGGGATTCCCCCATGCCAACAAACAGTTGCAGCTGATCACATATGCTATGGACAGAAGTTGCATATAAAATATCACCTAAAAAACCTGAGAACTAAATGTACCACCTTAAGTCTAAGTAAGTCTAAATTATTTTAATTGAAAGTGAAGCTCAAAAAGCTAGAAAATGCCAGAGGTATACTTACACATTCACATGATTAATAGACATTTTGATATAGTCTTCAAATAAATGACCTCAAATAATTTTTCCACCAGATCATGCATAGAAATGGCATCAACAGAATCAAATTTAAAAGTGAGAATACAATACAATTTGGGTCTTTTTCAAGGGAAAGAATTAAAAAAAAAAAAATCAGAAATTAACTTTACTGTTCTATGAAGCAATCTGAGACATGAATTTGAAATGGTAAACTAGAATATTCTGGTAAATAAACTTAATTTGGGAGGATCAGGCTATACTTACGTCTGCAATGCATTATTTTTTGCATTAATAAGGCTCTGTTCTTGGATCTTGTCAAGTATTAACAAGGCACATTTTTCATGACCCTGTAGTCAGGGAAAAAAACCAAAAGTGGTAATTTGCTGAGGAGTTTGAAATTGAGGCAAAAGGAATGTTACATAATAAAAGTGAAATTTAATAACTCAACTTGAAATACAAAACACGCTGCTCAGTAAGACTGTGTAGAAGGTGAAGTAAGTGAGTCTTAAAATACCATTTGTGAACCACCACTGCTGGGATGTTTTAGCACATTTAGAAATGTAGACATTCACCTGTCTTTCAACCCTGCATTCATTAAATATGAATTCACTTCCTCAGCTTTCAGAGAATGCTGTGTTTTCTCTTGAGTGAGCGTTCAGTGGATGATTTATCAGAACTGCACAGTGACAGAGAATGCTTTCATCTCAGAAACGAATACAACACTTTGTGGGTATTTAAATGCCTTTCTGTATTATTAATAAGCTACTACAAATCTTCTTCAGGGTCAGAGAGCTCTAACAATGGAACTTTGGGAATAATACAGATCCAGGCCTTATTTCTGATCCTGTTTCAGCACAGCAAGTTGCAGATGCTGAGCCTACAGTCCTGGCAGGTGAACAGCTGCCTGAAGGACCTTGAGAATTCAGCAAGGCTCATGTGTCTGCAGAAACTGGAGTAATATGATCACACTGGAATCCAATCTGTGGATAGGAGCAAAAGAAAAGGCCCAGGAGAGGGAATGCCATGGGGATTTTTTCTTGCAGAAATAGCAGTAGAAATTGGATTTAAGAGGAAGAAAGGTTAGGAAGAGACACCATCACCCACCTAATCAGTACCTCTGGTTTCACTCCTGCTTCATTAAGTGAAAATGTTGGGCTCCTTTCACAGGAATTGGAGAGTAATAAAAATTATTTTCCTTTGTTACCGAACCTGTTAAGCTGTTTTACAGTGAGACTATCTGGTAAAACCTTAAAGGGTTTCCTTTACTTCTCTTACTGTCACTTGTAAGTTTGAGCTGTCATAAGAGCCATCCCTATTTCTCAAAGTACATTACTTTAAAACAGACTAGAGAAAAAACTTGGGACAGCTTTCCCTTCCTCACCACAATTTTGACCATCACATTTCCATTGCAGAAAAAAAATTGGGAGCATAAACGTACATGTACATTCATATGGACTGATGAGAATAAAAGCACAGAGAGGTCTTCAACTTACTTTACTGCTAGCCAAGTGCAAAGATGTATTCAGCTCCTTATCTTTTAATGTCAGGTCAGCCTTGGCAATGTTCACCAAAAAGTCTGAGGTATAAAGGAGAAATCAATGAACAAACCCAATGGGAAGATGACCTCGTCAAAAGAGAGGAAAAAAATTTCTATTTCAATTTACACATGCATAGATGCTAATCAATTAAGTCTTAATATGATGTAAGCCTTATAATCATGAAGTTAGCGAATGAGAACAGATTAATCTTGTACAGTTAATCAGCAAGCAAATGCAGAGCTAACAGCTCGTTTATGGTGCCCCAAACTGTCAAACATATATCAATCTTAATTTGTTTATGAACTTCCCTATTTGCAGATCAGCAATTTTTGCCTGAATCACCTCTGCCTGAGAACAACTGTAAATCCTGCTTTGACAGGACTAGGGGATATAAAGAACTTGGGGTGCAGCCTGTGTTGTTGAAGCTAGAGAAAAAGGTTCCCAATCTGTGTGCCTGTGGCACATGGTCTAGCCTGGAAAAAGCAGCTGCTGATAGCTGCCTTCTCAAGACTGGGGCTTCCTATAAGACAGGACAGAAAAAGGTTATGTAATCTTTTTCACATATGCAACTTTACTGCTCCTCAAAATCAAGGAAGTAAACAGGAGAACAGAATTACTACTGCCCTTGTGCTCTTTACAGTGAGCTCCTGGGAGGAAGTAAGACTCAAATTTGTTACTGCAAACATTCACCAAGACTGCCCAGAAGAAGTATTTTTAATGGATGGAAAGCTACCTCCTTCCAGAAGGCTGCTATCCACACAGTCTATTTCCCTGGGTTTCCCCAGGGCGGCAGGGACTCCCCGTGCGGGGCAGAAGGGCTGCACTCACCCACGGCGCCCACGTGCCCGCTGTGCGCTGCCATCATGAGCGGCGTCCTGCCCGCGCGGTCGGCGGCGTTCACCTGTGCGCTGTGGCCCAGCAGCAGCTGCAGGCACTCCACGTGGTCGGCGAAGGCCGCGGCGTGCAGGGGCGTCCTGGGGGAGCAACACCCGCACAGCTGCGGCTCAGCAAGGGCAATGTCCCCGCCTCGTCAAAAACCTCACAGTGCACGACATTTTATTCTTTTTTCCTACCAGATTTCATTCTTTTTTCCTATCGAATTCAAGTTATTGCCATAAGAATGCTGAAGTAGCAGCAGCTGAAGTAAGTTAACTAATATTTCCGCTCTCCAAAGGTGGATATGATAGTATGGAGATACGATACCGTGAATAATCCTGTATTAGCAGCCTGTTTATTTTAACAGAGCATGTTGTGTAACATGAAAAGCCTCGTCCATATTAATCTGATTCTATATTTTTTTAAAGCAAGTCTCAGTTGGGAAGAACTGTCAGAAAAGAACGGTTCCATTATTTAAAAAAAATAAAATATTTTGAATTGTAGTCAAAGATACTGCAGCAACAAGCCACAGGTAACTGCAGTACTATAAAAGGCACAAGGAATTCACTTCACTTTGAAGGTTATCAGTTTCTACAAGACATAGACACTGGAATTCATTCGCTGTGGCTCTTTGGCATTTTGGGTCTTCAGGAAGGGTGACTACTAGAGATGAAAGGTAGTTGGTACACAGCCCAGCTCAGTGCTGCTCCTGTTTTGCATATCAGCAAAGGTGAGGGGTTCTTACCCTGACAGAATTAAGTCATCACTGTGACTGAGGGTCTTCAATTTGTTTTAATCAAAGAAAACAACGAGTGTTCAGTTTTTAGAATTTCAGCAATTTTAATTAAATATATACATATATGGCGAGGAGATTCTCAACGTGACAAGTGAAGGATTGGGCTGAATGCCCATCTCTTGGGTTGTAGTTTTATTTTGCTGGATAGATATTCTCAGTTGTGTGCCCTAAGAATGCCGACATAACATGAAAACTATTAATGAAATATTTTCTGTATGTACATAGTACCACTCCATTTAGCAACAATAAATGTGTTTAAACATTTAACAAAGAAAACAGGTCCAGGGAAACAGCCTATAGCCATAGCTGTTCTAAACAAACAAAATACTATTTCTTTTAAATTTTTTTCATATGTACTCTGACATCGAATACTGCATATTCTTGCTTCAAGTGAGACCCCATTTAGCTGTACTGGGCTGTAAACTGCTGTTGAAAGAGTCAGCATGACAAGTCTTAGCTCAACCACAACAGATAAGGATTAGTGCCAGAGGTTCAGAAAGAACTATGAAAAATACTAAATGAAGTCATGAAATGCAATTTGTTCAAGGAACTATTACCTTCCTTTGTCATCTTCACAATTGACAATGCTGGTGTCGATGGCTCCGATGAGTAGCGATGCACAGTTTTCATGATCGTTGATTCTGCCAAAGAAAATACATTTCTGAAAAGGTCATGTCTTTATATTTTTCCACTTTCCAATAGTGGTTTACTTATTTCCCATTAATATTTCTTAGTGGTTATGTCTAAGTTATCCTAATATGCCTTTGTCTTAATGCTTTTAGTCACACTTCTGCATATTCATCATCTCTCCATTTAACCAAACTGCATCTGCTACGATGGACTTCCTCCTCTAAAGCAAAGCTGATCCTTAATTCACTATGCACAAAGGTAATTTCAAAGTCCAGAACAAAGGTAGGATTAAAACATTAATATCTTAAAATCCTTAGTCTATATGTTAAACACACTTGGGCCTGGAAAGCACTCAGTCACAGACACTTAAATGAAGAGAGATTTATTCTAATGTTTAACATACTGAAACCCACATCTCTTCCAACTCACACATTTAGAACTTTGATTTGATGGATGTGTTCAATTAATACTTTTTCTGAGTTTTGCTAATTTGTCTCATTTATTTTTGAAAATGAGCAGGATTTACCAACAGTAATGGACACACAGTATAGGTAACACACTTCCACAGTGGATTAAAAGCTGTTTTAAATTTGCACACATGTTTAAATTGTACATTTTAATAGACTAGAGAATTGCGTACTCATTTAAAATAATATGAATACTGAAATTTTTTTCAAAGCTATTACTAGAAATTCTGATTTAAAATAATATGTTTCAGCCACAAAGAATTTTATTTCAAGTGATCAGCTCATGCTCATGCAAAATTGCTCATGCAAATAATTTCCAAAAAAGCTTGCTTTATTCTAATACTGCTGCTTTCTGCAGACATATCCTAAAGCACACAGTTGTTACTGGAGATTTCTACTTACACAGCACAGTGCAATGGAGAGAAGCTATTACCATAGAACTTGTGGAAAAGTTTTTGTTCCAATAGTACCTCTATGCAGTTCTCATGACCTGTGAGAGAGGAGATATTTCACAGTGTTGCACAAAGCAGGTAGTTCACTTAATTCATATTAGGCTTACACAGGTTGGAATTCAACACTTTTAAGTTCAAAGTTGAACATGATGTGTATATAGGCTCTTATGTGATATATCAGAGGATTTTTTAATTTCAGGGCAGCAGCAAGAGAGATCTGATCTAAATATTAGCATTTATTGAGAAAAAAGGAAAGGAAAAAAAAGCTTTTTTTAATGTATGTTGCATTACATCCAAAGCTTAAATGTCACTACTGAGAAGCTTTATCCTTATGTTAAGCAATGAGTTCAGATTATCCAGTTTAGAATCATCAGTTCAGTTCAGAATATCCATCTATTCACATGGTCTCTTGCACCCAGAGCTCAAAGGAGCATTCCTGGTCACACAGAAATCAATTTCAGCACGGACATGAATAAAACCAGAATTTCATCCTGGATTCTTGTGACTTGGAGCAAACAAGCCACAAAGGCTCTGGGAGGCAGCGCTGGAATTTCCCTGGCCTCTGAACTGAAGGGTGCACATAGTAAATGCCAACTACAGACAGCAAACAGGGATAATCTGCCTCTTCATTTCAAGCTCCTCCACCACGTTTCCCCACAGCTGAGGCCACCCTTGCCCCGGGAGAGCCTTACCATTGTAAGAAGCCCAGTGCAGGGGTGTGTAGCCCTGGTTGTCCTTCAGGCTGCAGTCCTCCTCGGAAAGTGCCACCTGCAGTAACTCGCTCAGCCACGTGGCGTGACCCCGAGCTGCTGCAAAGTGCAGAGGTGTCCTGCCTCTGGCATCTTTACACAAAATAGAGACTTCTTTCTCTAACAGCATCTGAACACATTCTTCATGGCCAGTCATGATCTGATAACAAAGACATGAGTAAAGACGTTGACATAATACAGATTCTTGACCCGGAAATCTGGAATGTGACTGATGCCTATGAATGTGAAATGGTGTGGATGGGATTCTGCAGGCAGAGGTGAGAGCCTCTCTGCTCACCTGCTGAACTGCTCACTGCAGAAGTTTATCATAAAGTTCTGTATAAATATCATTCCTTGCATCAGCTCCACATTGGGTAAGAAGCTAGACTTAGCTAGGAAAGTCTAGCTTAGTCAAGCTGGACTAGAAAAGATTAGATCTGCCTCAAGTTTCACCACCTCTAGAAAAGACTTACAGGACTTACTTGCACCATTCCAAGAAAAATGAAAGTAAGTACTGGCCAGTTCTTTCAAAGAAATTATTTTCAGAATTCTGAAGCTGCTCAGTTGCAAGAATAATGATTGCTATTATAAAGTGTCTAGAGACAAAAAAAAGAGAAGTGGCCTAGTCATTATTTTGGCTAATTAATTAACGCAAATGTGAAATAAAACCAAAGCATTACTAAGAGCAGATTTGTCATGCTTTGCATCTCATTGATTATGCTTGGTCATGTTTCCAATAATTTACTTTTAATTTAATTTTAATTTTCATTTACAATGTTCTCTATTTAAATATCCCTGTACTTATAAGTGAGTTGTGGTTACAGCAAAACAAATAATAAAGGATTATAAAAATTAAGTCACCCCTCGATGTAAAGCTGTGCATCCCAGGTGATCAGCTGCATCTACAGATGCTTCTTTTTCAAGTAATAAAGAAACAGCATCAACGTGCCCATATGCCACTGCAAGCATTAGTGGAGTTCTAGGGAAAAAAAGGAAAACCAGAGCAGTCATAGCTATAAAATGGCATGCTATTTGTCCCTGCTAACTTGCACAGAGAAATCAGGAAGCCCTGCATTTCTTGCCACTCCTACCCATGAACCTGGTTATTTTCCCCATACTCATAGGACACCCGAGTGAAGACCTTTTGTATGAAATTATTAAGATGTTTAACAACCAACTGCCACAACTGAAATAGTAACAAACCCACTTGTAAGCAGTTTACAGAGCAGCACCATTCAAGATAATCTGTTCTCTTAATAACCTACAATTACTGTCAGCTCCAGTGACACAGGAGTTTTACAATACCAAGACTTGTGAATGCATGTCCCTGCTAGTTACCCAAAGATGACAATGACCCAAAGTATTTATTTTGCATATGCTGCACAGTTGCTTAAAGGAGATGAAGGGACATGAGGAAAATACTCCATCTAAAATTTGGACTAACATATCTTTCATTTGTTTCTGAAAGAGATTTATTCTCCATCTATTTTTAGGCAGACTAATACCATTTAAAATTAAATGTGCAGGCATCATATGTACAACATCATATGTTCCAGACAGCCTAAATGAGTTTCTTAAACCATTCACATTTTCACTTTAAATATATCTATTCTCTCTATATAACTGCCTTTTAACATGCAGTAAAGTTTTTGTAGCAACATCTCAGATGCGTCACCTCAAATAAACATTGTCCCACTGCACCAGTCTAATGTACCAAATAAACCCTAGAATAGCAATGTTTTAGAAAGAAAAAGACTCTATAGAAACATCTCAGGAGCTTATTCATTTTTTATTGAATCTGCCCCTCAACATCTATAAAAGATTGTTTAAAGTATGAAGCAGAGGCTAAGATTAATGATTAGTCCTTTCCACATGGCTTACGTCAACTGAATGTGTACTTTGTAGTCTCTGCCAAATTCTATGAGGAGAAGCGCAGGAAATATAGTATTTCAAATAAGTACTTTTTTGTGCTATTTGAATTACAGAGCTGAAAAAAATAAAAAGTCCACAAAGAAAACTTACTGTCCTTTGGCGTCTGTCACATCGGGATTGTCTGCAACTTCCAGCAACAACCGTAAACAAGGTGTGTGGCCATTAATGACTGTAAAGGAAAAAAAAACTATGTTTGATTTCAGGTACTTTTCCACTGGAATGCTTAGGGATAAGAAATGTCCTTACAAACACGGAAAATACTGCACCATATAAGAGATCAATATTCCCCCAAATTTCACTTAACTTGTGACAGTGAAATGGTGAGCTGTTTTTTCCTTGACCTCACAAAGATGAGGATTAGTTCTCTTAGATACAAAAATCCCATACAAGTAGAACAGAAACTGTGATGTTCATCACTGAGAAGATTTCTACTAAAGCAGACAGCATTTCAAAATCCCCAAGACTGAGCAGGCAGGCAAGGCTTTCTGAGCTTAGGGTTGGATCACAGTAGGAAGTACCTTGTCAAGGCTCCTTAGTTTTATGTGCACTGTACAAGTGAGTACTTCAGTGCTGCTATGAAAAAAAAAATCTTCAAAGAATGACCAATGATACAAAGGTCGTATTCATAAAGGCACATTACACCAGAGACTAAAATTCCCTTTGAGTTTATCATTTTATCAAAAATAAGACTTATTAAAAGCATTTGGGTTCGGTGGTGTTTGGGGTTTTGGTTTGGTTTTTGCTGGGAGGGGGGGATATTTTGGAGGTTTTCTGGGTTTTACTGGTTTGGGATTTTTTATGTAACCCATTGCTGCTAGGAAACAGCTCTGAGTTACTACATTTTGTAGGGCCTGATACTGAACCCATCTGTGTGTCAGCTGGCTTTAAGGCTTCAGACTTTCATGGGATGAAGAGACAGATATTTTCTTCTTTGAAAAACAATTCCTGTGCTCAGTAGATATACGTTGTGTTCTTATTACAGCAAGTCATGCATTCACACTGCCTACACCCTGTGGGCTGAGGCAAAACCCTTGGACACCACCTATGTCACATCATGCTGGCAGAGAAACCGGTGCACATCATCACATTTAAATTACTTATCCAAAAATAATCTTAGTTGATTTACCCAGAAAAATAAAAGACACTTTTAGTTATTTACCACTAAGTAATGACATATACATAACATGTAAACAGTTCTGCAGGGCTGATGATTCACTGGCCGGGGTGGGTGTGGGAAATAAAGGTCTGTTCTTTCTTCCAGCAGGAGGAAGAGAAATCATAACTTGTTCACAAAGATGTGTGAAAATATTTTGGTAAACGAGTTTTAGAATAGATACTCCCAGAAAGTCCTAGGAGCTGACCCAGTGATTGGTAAGCATTACAGACCCTGCAGGGAATGTTAGTTTGGCCAGCAGACCCACGCTAACACTAGGTGAACATTTGCAATGGATTCCCCAGGCTAGCCAGAGGAGAAGCTGATGGTAATAAAATTACACAGGGAACAGATCATTTAGGCAAAGGAAATTCTGTGTTATGAGGTCAGAGGAAGTCTATTCCTTCATGGGACAGACAGAAAAAAGAAACACTTCATTAGGTGAGTTCTATACTCCAGTCACAAATCCCTTTACTGACACAAATGTGCAGAACCCTGTGAAACAATCCAGCACTTGAGGCCTCCTGAGCTCTGTGTTCAGCAGTTGTGCCGGTGTAAATAGAAGGAATGAGGGCAAAGAAGTTTAAGGGGATGGGCACATATTGCCTTCTTGTTTCATCTCAGTGCACAGTGCTGCATGTGCAAGTGCTCCCTTTTGAGTGTGCAAAAGTCAAGGGAATAATTCAGCAAGAATTCCGTTTGATTTCTCAGGAGACACCACCTGTCACTGCAGCACGGACACCGAAGGTGCAGCAGGGCAGGCCGGGTTCCCAGCAGGTGGCACCAGGCCTTGCTAAAACACTCCTCAGCAAAGCGCTGCCCTGTGGAACCCCGCAGGAAACTGGCACATTGCAAGGGCTGTCTGGAGTAGGTGCTGGTAGAAGCTTTACTCCAGAGATAACTCCCACAGAACTCTTGAGTGGAAGGGTCTAAATGCTGTCTTAATGCATATTTACCCAAAATGCACTTAACTCACATTTGAAAGCTTCCAAATTCATGACAGTGTTGAATTTCCTTTACTAAGGACTTCAAAATCTCAACCCATCTGTGCATTACTTTCCCTTCTGCTCAAGGTACGTGTTCCCTTTTGTGTCCCATTCCTGGGTGTAGGAATTTTTTGCCTTTTTTCTTGGTTGGGCTTTTTGTATGGGCTTTTTGTGTTTTCAACACATACCTGACTTATTTTGCTTCACTGCAAATTTAAAGAACAATTTATTTGCACGCCTAGGAACGTTTTTTAGTTTGAGAAGCAAAAAGCATCATAGACCAGAAAAGTCTGCAACAAATCTTCCTCCTAGTTTCACTCAATACTACAGTGATGGGAGTGATTTAAAAACAAATTAAAAGGGGGTAGAGGGGAACACAGTCTGAATTTATATAAAGGTAAGAAAGATGTGTATTAAAATAACATCTTCTATTCATCAAATTTACTCAGTTTACTCAACAGATTTATTCAACAGATTCATATTTTAATGGAGAACTGCTAACAAAAATAAGGCTTTGTTGCTATTCACTTTTCTCAGTAGTGAAGAACCTTTACAGTTCAGTTGTGACAGCTAGAAACTTATGTCACTATAACCACATTTTTAAATAAATGCAAATCTTTGCTGTAGTGATGATGTACCAGACAACGTCACACCTTGTTTACATCGGATCCCAAGTTATGTTTGAAGTAGCTGCAGGGAAAGCTCTTGACCAACACAGCTCAGTTTTGTGGTAGCAATATATTGCTTTCAATTAATTAAACCATCAGTATTTATCATGGGGAGAAATGTGCTGAGTTCTGATGGAAAGTTTAAGCAGACAGGAAGCACTTTAAGTATGCAGTGTGGATCTATTACAAGCATTTCCTTCAGTACTGCAGACAAAACTGATAAGTCTATTTGACCTCATGTTTCTGGGTTGCACTTACATGATCACACACAGAATAAACTGATACTACAGAATACATATGCATTTCAGCAAGATTAAAAGATAAGCTGAAAGACAATTAAGTCTGGTCCTGAATTAATTATCCACGTGGTATTAATTTTCCTTCCCACTAGAGGCCACTGCTACCCTGTACGGAGCCCCTCCTGGAACAGCAGAGGAGACATTCTCTTTGCACCTCTGCATATTTACCTGACAGGTATATGTCAAATAATAAGCTTCAAATAAATGACAAAGTCTACATTTCCCAGCTAATTTTGCATGTTACATAATTAACACCCCACACACGAAGAAAGGAGCAGCAAGTGCAAGTTTGCAGGCTGGCTCAGAAGGAGGAGGAGGCCTGAAAGAGGGGGGGTGAATTTCTGTGGTGTTGCCACTGCAAATGGTTGCAAGTTTTGAACACCAGACTAATCTCATTGCCAATCAGAGCCCACATCTACTTTTCAACCTTTCTTCCAAAGGAGAAGCAGTGAGGCAAGTGTTCCCTCCTCCCCTGATAATTTGGCTGAAGAACCAGCAAGAGGAGCAGTCATGAGGGAAACACTGCACCTCCTGAAGAGTAGGTGGTAACAGGGAGGGGCAAGCAGGTGAGGGCAGAGCGGCAGTGGTGTGCAAAAAATATGGGATTCTGTATGAGGGAGGGCTGAACCATAGGGATAGAGGAAAAAAGATGAACGAAATGGAAGAAAAAGGGTTTAAATGTACAACATCAGCAAATAAGTATCACTCCTCAGGACATGTGAGAAAGTTCTTCCCTTTAGAAGAAATGTGCACAGCAACAGCAGGTAAGTGAAGGTACCTGTTTTATACCAGGTTTATACCAGGATATAAAAGGTAGCACAAGATGACACTCACCTGAGGCATGGAGAGGGGTCCTTTTGGTGACATTGTCCTTTACAGTGACAGAAGCACCCTGGCTGATGAGAGCTTCCACACACTCTGCGTGTCCCCTAAAGGCAGCCAAGTCCAGAGCAGTGCGTCCCTTCTCATCCTTAATATCCAGATCTACCAGAGACTGGAGAAGCACCTCCAGAGCTTGATGGTGACCATTATAGGCCTAGAATGATGAAATGTGTCATGTAAAGAACACAACTCCTGTCTTTCAAAGACCTTTCCCATAAATTGTGAATAAAATCTATCCCTTTCAATGTCTCCTAAACACAACAGAAATCAGAGTTCTCTTGATTCCTTATGACTCTTCAACCTGTAGTTTTCCAAATTACATGGTACCCATGAAATACAAACATTCCTAGTGTTTAGGAAAAGAAATTACAATTCTTGATTTGCTTTAACCTTCTAGTGCAACCCAAAGTGAGGAGATTTCAGCAATAATTTGCCAAGCCAGCACAGATCAATCAGCAATTCATTTTTCACATGCTACAGTATCTGACAGGGAAATGTTTGCTACAAAAACTAGATTCACTAGAGAAATCCATGGATTACCACGTAACTGGTGCTGAATTCAACACATGTGCTGGTCTCCAACTAAACGAGCAATTCTCAAACCAGATTTTTGTGCAAATATAAACACAAACTTGACCTGCTCTTTACAGCTGATTCTTCATGGAGAATTCCTGCCAGCAGGATCATTTGGTAGAACAGGTACAGTGGACAAGCAGATGCACTTCCAGACCTACAGCCACACTGGGGCCAAGAGTACAAACACAGGTGGCATTGCAAAAACCCAGTGGACAATGCCAGAAATTGAAAACATTTTGTTCAGCTTTGTAGGGCCTGCCCTCCTCTCCTCACTGTTGTACTCAGAGCATCCTTTTTATTTACACACAGTTGTACAGTATTATCAGAGTTGAAACTGTGAACTCTTCATGCCTGAAGACATTCAAAATGTGATGGGGCACAACCCTGAAAAAATCTGCTGTAGCTGATTCTGCTTTTACCACAGAGGTGGGTGGGACTCGATCTCCAGAAGTCCGTGTCAACCTCAGCTATTCTGTGATTCTGCACAAGAAGACTGGGAAGAGGAATCATGAATCTTGAGCTTTTGGGACAGGGGAGTAGTTGTTATCTCTGAGGCCACCTCTGCTGGATCCTGTTGTGACATGCCAGTCTCCATAGCATTCTCAGAGGGCACTGCTGGGCTTTAAACATTTTCCCACATCCTGCTGTGTACCAACAGTTTTTTTGCACTGCATCTCTCCACCAGAACATCAGAGAATCTCATTCCATGATCAAAGCCTCAAGCTTTGCCCCCATATTTATAAACTAGTTCTAAATACAAATGTGAATTTCCATTTAATTTCACTTCAGTGTCTGTGCCATCTTCTTACCCAAGTATTAGAGTCAGGAAGAGCCAAGAGCTTCAACTGCCTAAAACTTAATTAAATTCCAGCCCAGAACCTGGCTTTGTTACATCTAGGCCTACATCCCTTTCCACCTTTTTCAAAACAAGCCTACAGTTAAACTTGCTTCAAAAACAGAGATTAAGGAACTAGGAGATACTGATCAAACGCTTTACACGTCTCATACTTACAGCTAAATGCAAAGGACTTTTCATAGCTGCAGAATCAGATTCCTCAAACATATTGTTCGTTTTTTCCAGAAGCTGGGAAGAAAAAATAAAGCCTTAAAACATTTTTATATGAAACAGGATGAATTTTCATGGACTATAGATCTATAAATCAGCAAAGATGTATTTTGGCCACAGTAATTATTGAAGGATTGCAAAGTATCTTCAAGCTTTTCTGCAAAGGGTAAAGCTATAAAACCAGTTTAAAAAAGCTTGTCATGAACATCTTTACCCTGATTAATTAGTTATCATGAAAATCCTGATGAAATCCTGGGGCCTTCTTGGGTGAGAAAGGAGCCTTTAAAACAATGGATTTGTGGAACAGAGCCCTCAGTAAATTTACATTGGAGGAAGCTCAGTTTCATGATTACACAGCATGTGCAAGCCATGTCTGATACAGTGTTTTGGGTAATTCTGACACATAATTAGCACTGGGAATAATTATAACTGAGCTGTGAATCATTGATAAATTATAAAAATGACTGAAAGAACAATCTGCTCCTACAATGACAGTCTTCCAAAATGCAACATGTCCCTGAACTCTTACAAGCATCCAGTAATATCTAGTAACAAATCTGCACAATCCTCTTCATTTTACAGCATAAAACCAAGGCCATTTCCATCCATCTTTAGAAGGAGGAGCTATGGAAAAGCACCACTCCATAACAGGACATGAACCCTGACAACTCATCCAGCTGAGGCTGCAAAGAAAATTGTACAGAGTGTCAACAATGCTATTGACAATTCAACATTTGTTGAGTGGCACTGCTCATGTGCACAGCCTTTTGCTTAATAATTACTCAGAGTTAGTCTCCAAAAGCCTTTGGGACTGGAAATTAACGTTTTAGAGAAAATCAGTAATGGGAGACTATAAAAGAAAAAAGCATGACAGTCAACTAAAAGTGACTTGTAATGTTTCTAAGGCTACAAGTAAATTTTTCAGTCTTTTTCAAGGTTTTTTGGTTGGTTGGTTGGTTGGCTGGTTTTTTGTTTGGTTGGTTGGTTGGTTTTTTGTTAAAGACAGTAAAGAATTAAAAGACTGAAAAAGAAGAAAGGAAGTAAGTTTTTGGGACAATCTGGACAATTTTAGGCTATGACAACATGGAAAACTCTCTGAAGAGACCATGAAAGGCTACAGGGGGCTTGCCTGTGCTGCAAGATGATGACATATTCCTAAACACTGATGTAGGCCTGAACTTTTGGTGTAACAACTTAGTCTGCAATAGACCCTGTATCAATGATAAATTTATCCAAAAATCAAACTGGAATACAAACTAGCCTTAATAATGCATAAGATGTTATAAATCTCTTCTTCAACAAGGACAATAATCTGAATCCTATGGAAAAGCTAGAAAATTAAGCAGTAATTTAATTTACTTGTGTATTTTGTGCCTAGCAGTATGTCAAGACTATGTGTTGATAAAAATACCAGTCATAAGCAAGTAGGTTTGTGTATTAACAGGTAATGCAAATTTTAACACTCCCCTACAGCTAAGGGGAAGGAAAAAAAATCAAGCCTCCCACCAGTTTCTTGGTAGGTTTGGGGCAGAGTTAAGGAACACATTTGGTGTTGCCACGTGGAACCACCTCCAGTTAAAATACTGTTCTTCTCTTATATAAGAGAGCTGTGAACAGGATGAAGCAGTAGCCAGCTCTGAATACACAAATGCATCTGATTTTCTCTAGTGAGTAAACAAGCTAAAAAATCCCACCAAACAAACCCAAGCCTGTTCCTCTGCCTACCTGACACTGGCCTTTAGTCTGTGTCCATGAGGCCAGCACAGCAGACTAATTTAATAATTTTTAATTACATTTATCATCACATGTTGAAATTCCAGGATCAAAACCATAACAACTTCCCTTCACCTGTCAGAAAACTCCAAAAGTCTCCTGGAACAAGGCAGATAATTGCCTTTCAAATAGATGAAAAAAACCACATAGAAAATTGACAGAATTAAGGCTCTAAAGGCACAAATTGTGGGATTGGAGAGCCCCTCACAAAAGGCATCTCCATGGCTTAGAGTCAAAGCAGCTTATGCTGGTGCAGACCAGGCTTAATGAGCTTATTAGTCATAAGGCTGAATATCTCCATCATAAAGTCAAGTGGAAACACGAATTTGATGGCAAACCTGGTAGCTCTCAGAAACAGAGCCATACACTGCAAGAGGAGAAATTATAAAGGAGAACAAGAAGAGGAAGATAAAAGACACAGCACTAATAATTTTTTTGGCATTCCTTGTCAAGCATCGTTTTCTAACAATTAAGTCACTTGAATGATGAACATAATGTACAAAGAGATAAAAAACACCAAGTCCAAGTCACCAAGAAATTCTCCAGTTTTACCAGTGTTTCTATGGTTCTATGGATGCATTTATAGTAAATTACATATACTTGCTATAATAACACATAGAACAGTGTGTCCTTGAGGGACTCTAGTTCCATCACACTTGGAAAAAGATATCCATAGTTGCATCTGTTTTTAAGAAAGTAAATTTATCATTCCGAATCATTTGTTCTGGCAGCCATGGAAGCTTAAATCCCACAGAGCTCACAGAGCAATCCCAGCGTGTCTGCTGTGCTGCAATCCATACCTGCCTGTGAAGCTGCATTTCATCAAGGACAGACAAGTAAGCAGGAATTACCAGCAGTTTAGGGTTACTGGTGGCTGACCAGAGAATGTCCCAGCATATTGCATCTCTTATTATTTCATACTTTAGAAGTTTTAAAATCTGCCTTGTAGCAGATTGCATTTCTCTGTATTGACTGCCACAGATTTTAGGTGGATGTCAGAATTGTGCAAAGACCCTGCATGTGAAACTGAGGGGCACTCTTCCCTCTGGGCAGGTCAGAACCTTGCTAAAGGCAAGGGTACCCTTCTCGTTCTGCTCCTTGGCAATTCCCAGCACGACCCTTTCACTTCACATGACAGCACCATTTAATACTGTAAGTAATTATTTCGTGAAGTCTTCTTCAGACTCAGACAGGAACATGAATGCTTTGGGAGATGCAAGCTAAGATAAAACATCAATTACTCAGTTCTAGTCTTACAAACTAACTGCAAGGTTGCTATTATAAGGTCTCTTCCCCAGTTCAGCATGAAGATGAATAACTCTTACAATTCTCACCATTTCATTTGTGCAGTAAGGGTATTTACAGGCATAAGAGGATTTACTGCTTGATTTTATTCTGTGGTTATAATAAATGACTGTATAGCAGGATACAGGGTGGGTTCCCCCCTTCATTTTTGGGGCATTCAGATATGCCAGTTAATGAGTCAGGATACTTCCTATGATTGTCCTCACAGACTATAATATATTCTAAAATTCAGCTCTGGTTTAAAAAAAGAAAAAAAGAAAAAAAAAAGGCAGCTTCATGGAGCATGTCAGTAATTTAAAATCACCATTAAGCAGAAAAAGAGATAATACTTTTATCATGCATAAAAGGTTTAAGCAATGCTTTTCAAAGCAAGAGTCAAAAGAAACTTCATAGGCAGTGAAACGATGGGCACTATCTCAGACTCTGGAAGAGAACAGAACGTGTGATCCTGTCCAAGCCATCATGCACAGGCACCTCCAGGCACAGCCAATTCAGGGCACTCCCCATAGTTATGTCCCAGGTTTTGCTAACTGGCACTGAAGTTAAAGGGACTTTTTCTTTGAGAGCTTTTCCACATTCCAACGCACCCACTGCCAGTACTGCTGGTGAACCCCTGCAGTTTGGTGCTATCCATGCTAACTGTACAATGGCAAAGCATTGGATTGGCTGTGCATATTCAAAAAATGGCCTTTACTCTGAAAAATTATCAATCTAACAGCGTTCAGAAATGTCCACACATGTCAAGAGCTGAACAAGAGGCAATAAAGACGAAAGAAATAGTTGGACACTGCTCTTCTGCAATAATTATGCAGCAATGCTGCTGATCACTTACAAGGTCATTCAGAACTGGCCATTAGTCACGATTTTTAATGTCACTTTCAGAACTGAACATAAATATATGAGCTAGGTGTCACTTTGCATCTCATATTTCCTGATAAATTGCAACAGATAATTGTCTCTGCTCTGGGAAAACATCCACCAGCAGCTGCTTTTAAATAGAGGCTTTTCCAGAAGTAGCCAGCACAAAATTGAAAACCCTTATCAGTTGTTTCTGATGATATAGAAAAGAGCAGCAAAATGAGCCTCTGTATTACTTGATCTCAATCAGGGAAGCACATTTTAAAATCATTTAGGAACATTTTAAAATCGCAGAATTATTTCTGATGGATGAAAAATTCAAAGGTGAAGTGGCACAAACATATCCTACGGGGAACAAGCAATCCTGTAAACTCTCTCCATATTCATAAATACACATGATCAAATTATTTTAATTTGATCAGGTTAAAACCAATAGACCTCTTAACCTCGTGCTGATGCTTTCCTAAGATCAGGCTTTAAAAATCCAATTCATCAGTACTGACATCGATTTCACTCACGTGCACAGATATGGGCGAAGTTAAATTAACTTAAGCAAGAAGTATTTTCACAAGAGCTTAGGCTGACTTAGCCTGAAGAGATGTGTTGTGACTCTGTGCAACTCCTCCAGTACAAAGTTTAAGTGTCCAATACCCACCAGAACAGTCACCACCATGCAAACAGGGACACTTACCTGGCAGGTAAGAGAACAACATTCAGGTCTTTAAACATATCTAAATCTGAAACTCGAGCAGGCCTCCAGGCCCCGGGCTGTTCTCAGCTGGGGCACTGATCTTCTCTTGGAGCTCTTCCACTCCATACAAAACCAATCCATGGGAAGCCACGGAGTGCCACACTCAGTGGCTCATAGACACAGGTGACTGTCACCCAGTGAGTATTTAAGCAATGCAGAACAGCTCCAAATGAGAGTGAGAGGTCACCCCCAGCACCATCCTGCATAACATGTTGGTTACTCCTTGGGATGTAGAAGTCCAATTCCTTTGTCAGTCAGAGCAGAGGTTTGAACCTGGGACTGTCACACTCAAATCACATATATCATGTTTCTTTCTGGCCGCAAATTCTACCTCAGAGGTTCTGTAAAACCTCACACTTTGCTTTAAGGACTCTCTTAGCCAAAGAAACTTTTGCAAATCATACAGGTGTGCAAAAGGTATAGGAAGGCTTACATTTAGAGAAATTATTATCCTTAAAAGTTTCCTCTTTAGATAGCAAACTTGAGGACTGTGAAATACAGTCAATTTTCAAAATGTGCATTTCAGTGTTATTTTTGTTACTCTCCTCTCATTTGAGCCTCTACTCTGAAACACACACAAGTACTTTTTAAATTCAAGCTCAGTTGAAGCCACATAATTTACATTTCTTCTCCAAAACACTTTAAAATTGGTCACAAACTTCCAGAAAACAGACAAGTGTGGTTCCATTTCACATTACCAAACGCAAGGTTACTTTCACATCCAGGGAAGTGTCATGCCAGCCAGGTACGTGCACTGGACTCACAGCTCCTAAGACTGACTGAGCAGAAGCAACAGCCTTGAGCAAAGCTGGAGCCTGCAAGCAGCAGGAAGAAGGAATTCCAATGGAAGCAGAAGCAGCAGACATGCAATTGCTTCAAGTACATGGCATGCTGGTTAAGAGCTGTGATTCTTCTTCCTCAGGCTTCACCAGAGTGAGTACGAGGATTTGCAAAATACTAAGTTCAAATAAAAATACACAACATGCAATCGCTTTTCATTTACTCACTATATCCAATGGAGTTTTGCTTCCAATCTAATTAAAAATGTCAATTAGAATTAGAATAATTAAAGACAGAAACACTCAAGTTTAATGGTAATCTGAAAACGTTTCTTGGCTTATTTTTCCTGTACAGTAACTGCATTGCAAGCAGTGCATGAACAGAATCACAGACCTGACCCTGTGTCCCCATCCCTACACTGTCCCCAGCCAGAGGAAATACTCCTGAAGCAATAACACCACAGCCACTGAGGACAGATATTGGTTACATTACTTCAAACGGGAGGAAGGAAGAGATGAGAATAATGAGAATGCTTAAGATCAACCTCCTCAATTGACAAAACAGAGATCAACAGATACATAATACACACACACACACTGTGGGAGGTTTTGCTTAATGAAGTGAGATTTGTAAACCTACAAATACCAGTAAACCAGTGACAGTTTCTGTTTGAAAGTCTGCTCATGCAGGCAAACATCTTTCCTTGGATAAATAAACCTGACTGCACCCCTAAAATCCCAGTGACCACAGCTCCTTCTGAGAGCCTGATACTCCAATGCAATGCAATATATCACAATAAACGTCCTTTCCTTTGGATTCAGTAGATTTGAGGGAGCCAGATATTCTTCACACATAACATTTAAACACCACACACAGATACACAGAAAGGTATTTAAGGCAACAGCAGAAGTTCATGATCTCTTTCCTAACTGAAGGAAAAATGTCTCCTGAAGTTCTGCAGTGGCCTTGTTGTTCTTTGTCACAAGAAAGCAGATGTAAGTGTCTTACTTCTCCACCCCGGGAAAATAAAAATGAAGACTAAAAAAGACAAGATGTGTCAGAGAGACAGAAAATAAACCCCAGACATGCTAAGCATTACTCTATCCTAGAAGGCATAGTGCCAGCAGGGTGCCAGGGCAAATGGTAAATTCCTGCCCTCTGTGATTTCCTAAGCAGCGTTAGCTTTTTAGAAAACATTTTTAGAATCCAAAATATTTAGTTTCCAAACCACAAAATCTAAGCCAAATTGCACTTCTATAAACTAATTTATATTACTGTGTCTAGCACGTATGGGCTCCTATTGATTATTTAAACAGTAGGTACATATTGCACAAATGCTGACATCAAAACTCAACCAATTAAATCAGCTTACCATGATTTGGGGGTTCTACAACTGACAGACAAATTAGGTCTATTAAAGTTACTTTTAAGCAGTAAGTTCCTAAGTTCTTCTCCTTTTTAGAACCACTTAAGTTAATGACTTTGTGCTTCTCTGCTCCATGTGGGAAACCTCTCATGGACACAGGTAAAAAGTAATTCATCACACAAGATACTGCTGCACCTGGCTTCAGACAAAATGGTCCCTTTAAGAAAGAGGGTATTGGCTGTGGAGACAGACAGGCAATTATGAAGGAGAAAAGTCAGGTTGTATCCCCCAAATAAAGAGATCTGGGTCAGAAGGAGGCCTAGGGGCTGCCACTGGACAAGCATCTGAGCCAGATCCCCATGTGGAAAAAAGATTTTTAACACCTATCCCAGCCACTGCTGTGATTCACTCATCAGTAATTACCAGTGTCCTGCTCTCAGATGGATGAATGAACACATTTGTGTTGATAGGAGACAGGTAATTCCCAGCAGCTACATCGAAGATTTATGGAGTCAGTGATTTCAATTTCTCCACAGGCTCAGGAACCAAGTGTTTGAAGACATGGCTTATCTGCCTTGCAGTGCAGTGCAGACCAAAGGTGTTCCCCAGCCTCTCCATTCCCAGCATGGCCATTCCCTCTCCATTCCTTGTGCTGGCCAGACACCTCCCTCTGCCCCTGCTCCCCAGCACACACTAAGGGATTTGCCATTTCCAGGGCACAGCTTTTGGTTAAACCATCCTCTCCTCCCACCCTCAAATGATTTAGCCCCTGTGATGATTCAATTTCTATTATTCAAAGAGGGAATTACATTTGCTGATGGAATAAAGAGAAGACCAGACTAAAAGAAAAAGTATCCATCAATTCTTACAGTCAGAGAAGAGATTTCACTAGAAGAGACAGGCATTTAACTCTGTTTGGCCTAGCATTGCACAGAAGCCTATTTTTATCAGCACAAAGTGCTTGACTGTCTCTCTGGATAGAATTTTAATGTGAAATTACAATTTAAATTCCACTCTTTTCACAGCAATAAAGATCTTGCGATAAGAGATCATTTCAAAGTAAAAAAAAAAAAAATCCATAACATTTTTTTTCAAGGGAATTTGGTGATGTGATCAGCTCTAAAATACCAGGTAGCAGTCATGACTACCAACAGCAAAGTCAGCCCCAGCCTAAAGAAGCCTGAGGTTATTTGAAGCAGGAAGGCAGGTGGGAGTTTCAGTGGCTTGCAAGCACACATGCCCACCATTCACCCTTTCTGAATGGCTCCCTACAGATGGAGAAACTACTGAGGAACCAGCTTCCACTCTTCTCTTTTTAGCAACATCACATCATTCACTGCAGGGCGGCTACCCCATAATATTCCAGACAGCCTAAAGGTCCTCCAGGAAAAAAGCTTCTCTTGTTGAGCTCTGTGGTTGAACACACAAAAAATAAATTTTGTTTGGGTCAGATACGACCTTTTCACTCTTAATCCTTATTTCTCCTAATACCTGCCCACAAAGAAATGCAGCTAAGTTCCAGCCAAGGTGTTGGGCTCACAGTAAACACAAAAGTCAAAGAATGAAAATATGTTTCCACAGATAAACCAGCCTTTCCCTAAACTGCATTCAAACGTGTAAATATTTTATAATGCTGAGAAACTGGGGTGCTTAAATCATGGACCAAATTGCCCAGTGAAGGAAACCCCACTGGATACTATGTCTTTTTCTCTGGACTTACTTTTTGAAGTGAACCGTTATTTAGAAATAAGCTCTTTTAGATACCTGCTAAAAAAAAGGGGGCGGGGGGAGGCAAATTAAGAAAAACAACTTACAAGGTCTTTTATAAACTTGTCATATTCTGGAACACCAAAATAATTCCCTAACATTTTGCTGAAGTTTGGTACTGTGCATGTAGAGAAACAGTAATCATTATTCATAGAAAAACAAGATTATTGTTGCACCCACCTTGACTTAGTTTTGAACAGAATTAAACCTCCATATTTCATATGAACTCTTTCCTCTAACCAGTTTTAGGCACATAAAGAACTCGCTTGTTCTAGGCAAGATAATTTTTAGATATTTGCATTTATCATCTACCAATAATAAACAAAAAAGATTTACCCAGGGGATAATATAGTAAAATAACAGCTAATATGGCACTGAAAAATAATTGCTTGTTTACATAATCTCTCCTGACTTTGCTTTCAGCCCTTTTGCCATCCTGAATCCCAGCAGTGCAAAGAAATCAATGTAATGGTGGTGCCTGTATCAACTAGTTAGAGTTATCAAATGTAAAGTTGCTAAACTCAGGACTTGGTAACTCATGACAAAAAAACTGAGTCAACTTCTTCTGAAAGTGGGTGCAAAGATGAGGGATCCTGGTCCTACTGTTGGATGAGCACAAATGTTTTCTTCCAGAAAGAAAATGACATGCCTGTTTACCCTCCAAACAGCAATGGAAAAATCCCAGTCCCCACACAACTTCCAGGCTGACACTTTAGCACCCAGCAGCAATCCTGTGCACGCAGAGGACTAAGATTCATGGCAGCTGTTTTTCACCACTATGCACAGGACAGCTGTGTGACTCTCCCTCTGTAAATGAGGTTTGGCCTTGGGGTTCCATACTGCAGCTATAGTCACAAACACTGGAAGACTGACAGGGAAAAGCGTGGAGTTTTTCTGCCCAAATATAGAACCTTTGCTGCACAGCTGTCTCTGGCCCACAGTTTGCATTTCAGCCCTCCAGATTAAAAGAAAACCCAACACCTCTGACATGCACTGCATTCCCAGCTCTTCCTTTTGTCTGCCCAGCCCAAGCAATGCCAGGATTCGACAGCAGGTCATTGCCTGCAGCTGATATGGGCAGAAAATGTGCCCAGCAACAAGTACAAGGAAAGAGAGGGGACCTTGCTCCGTGCCCAATCCATGCCCCACAGCACACAGGGACTGCAATATGGAGGCTGAAAGAGAATCCCCAGTGGAGATGCTCCCCCTCCATCCCCAGGGGTGGGGTCACCAGAGATCAGTGCTAGGAGAGGGCAAGGCCAAACTCTGCTGCCACAAGGAGCAAAGGAGCAGTGCTATTTTAAGTGTCCTAAATACACATGCTTGCAGGTGGGACCTAAAAAGGCTTAACACCCCACCTGGAATTCTGCCCCAGGCCTGTCCTGGCAGAGTTACTGCCCCAGGTTTCCAAGCTGCTGGAACCAGCTGCAGGCCAGCTGCAGCATTTTCCTGTTGTGGCAAGTGTGGTGTGAAAGCAGCATGTGCTATGCAGAGCTCCTTCTCAATAAATACTTGACTCTTCAACATAGAAAGAACGAACCAAACGGGACATAACACTAAACAGCACACAGTGTTCTCACTAAAGCATGAATATATATACAGTTTTCCAATTGGAGCTTATTTTTTGAAAGGAATTAAGTCAATTTATATGTACTATATACATATTATATATGATGTATATAGTAATAATACATGTAACATATATTTCAGATATAATTTTGGATATCAAGCAGTTAACACTCACCTTTAGGACACTTTAACAAGTCACATACGTCTATAAATCCATTCTATACATCACCCAGATACAATGTTCTGCTAAAAATTTTTGGCTTCTTAGAAGATGCAATTACTAATCACTCAGGCCCAGAATATTAAAAAAGGAATAACCAAAAAAAAACCACCCCAAAATTTCTCAGCTGCTTTGTATATAAGGTTGATCTTGGTTATGGTAATTTTATCAATGTTGGATATTGTTTTGCCAGAGACAAAGAAGATATGTGCAGGTATGAAACAAAAGTTATTTACTCCCCCAGTACGCAAGCCAGGTAAAGTGCCAGGTGGATCAGGCACATTCACTGTCATTTACCAGGTACTGTCCCTTACTCCTGGCACTTAGGCATACACTGGGAAGATTTTGATCATGCTTAAAATGAATTTGTGCATATATAAACTCCACTTGAAGACAACCCTTAATCACCAGGTTGTTGAATAAGGACTTGATTATTAAGACAAACATATTTTTAATATATATCTGGGTGCCAATATTTGAGTTTACTGCCCCATGGTGCAGGTTTTCACAGATTTCTTATTATCGAAAGAGCTCCAATAGTAGTCATGAGGGGAGTTCATAATCCTGGCACATACACATTCAGTATCAGCAGCCAGAGACTTCCCAAAGGAGCACTCACTCACCAGCTCCAAGCACTGCCGGTGCCCATAGGCAGCAGCGTAATGCACAGTGTTGTAGCCCTCCTTGTCCTGGATGGATGGGTTGGCATCATTCTGGAGAAGGAACTCGAGACACCTGTGGACAATTCACTGGGGTAAATGTGGGCTCTCAATATTTAACAGGCTCATCCCTCACTGCAACTGGAAGTGGCACTGAAAATTGGCAGTGAATCCCATATTTCCAGCAGCACCTCAAATCACTTTTCACCAATAGCTCCTCACATTCACCACGTTTTTAAATAGAAAATCCCCACTGGTCTTTGAAGATCAACTTCATGAAAAAAAAAATCTTCAACCTAACTCTTGTGGCTACTCTAGATTACAAAACTGATTTTCTATTACAAAGCCTGGAAGATTCTGTACACATGACATAAACAGCCTAGAACTGCTACTCCTCACATAAAAACTCAGATATCAAACCACTGGCCTCCAAACATGCACTAGGGCATGCTGGAGAAAAAAAGATTTAACGGAGTTACATGAATATATTCTCTTCTTTGCTGGCTTTTTTTTAATCATGTTTTTCAAAAGATTCCTTTTGCTCTTTCCAGCTCTTGCCACTTTCTCTTATACCATTAAGATATCATTATTTTGTTATTAGTACTTTCTTGCCTAACCAGTAACCTGGAGTGAATGTAAGGCCACTATATGATAAAGGGGATTTTTTTAAAAAAATCATTAAGCAGACAGATGAAAATGTTAATCCAAGTGAATGCACTGAGAAAGCCACTGGCTACTCCTTTTTGCAGTGTACAGACTATGCCGTGCACGACACTAAAGACACTGTGTGACACTAAAGCACATTATATTAAAGAATTATAAGATTACTGAAGCTGTACATTTTCCATTAAGAAATGGCAACAAGCACAGAAACAGAAATATCAGGGAATGTGTGCATAGAGAAGAGCCTGGAGCTTTTTTCTTTAGGTTAGCCCTCACTGAAGCCAAGCATTGTTTTTAGCAGAGCAAAGAACAAGCAAGAGCAGAGTGTGAGGCTGCAAGCCAAAGCTGTGGCATTCTCCAGGAATGAAGTCTAACTGCTTTTGTGACACCAAACTTACAATGCAGCTTCTTTTTCCTTCATCTCAGTGGCTCTTTCAAGTTCTTCAGCATTTTCATGGGAGTTACCTAAAATATTCTTTCTTCTTAGCACATAGGACAGAAAAATGCAACTTATTCTCAAAATACCACACCAGTGATTTTGATGCAGTCTGCTACCCACCCCCAACCACCTCTTCAAGAAGCTGACTTCCTCCAGCCAGCAATGGGGATTACACAAGTTAACTGAGTGCACTGCATGGGTCTGCAGGGAGTAAGTTTTGAAAGCTATGGAGACAACTATAGTGTGGTAGTTTAGCGTCCCACAAGCCAATGCCAGAAGAAAAAAAAAATTAAATTCTGGTTTCTATCAGATCCAGTTTGACCATCACTTTCTAGAATCCTTCTGTTTCAACCACAGCCATGTTGTGCACTTTTTTCCTTTCCAGAAAGCAACTCAGGATTACTACACCTTGCTTCCTTCCTGCAGTAAGCTGCTAGTTCTTCTCTAGCATTTAGGATTTAGAGCAACTGTAATCACTGATACTAAATCCCTCTGTCTCAAGTCTGCATTAGCTGACTCGCCTCACTTTATGTCAAGTATCCTGGCAATGCTGTGTGATCTCTTGGTCAGGTTCTTCTCCCTGCTCATTAACTACCCACATCCAGAGTTAATGATGAATATTCTTTGGAATGAGATTGCCTGGCCTTGGAAGTTTTTTGACATTCAGCAGGAAAAAAAAACAAACAAACTGCTGACCTATAAAATCATGGTCTGCAAATATCATTTCATCTATGTAACAAAGGCTTCTCCCAGAACATCTCAAACTGAAAAATTTAATGAGAAGACAGCACCACCACATTAGAATCAATTTAAGTTTGGATTGTCAGGACAAATAAAAGCCATACACTTCTTCCAAAGTTCAGGATGCAACTAAAATAAGTTGTTTTTTTTTTAATGAGGAATGGAAGTAGATATATCCTGAAGTTAACCAAGAGCTTGTGTAAATGTAGGAACTTCACCTACAAAGAACTAAAAGCTGAAAAAAACAGACTGAATCATCATTCTCAACCCCCACAAGTAACACCTCACCCTGGTAAAACAGAGTTAGAAACAGCCAGTGGTGCAAGCCTTCCTACAAGCCTATGCTGATTTTTGGGCCAAGTACAGACCCCTGGTGACCCTGCCTCCTTCTTCCCAGCACTGTTCAGGTCTGAGGGTGATGGGGAAGACATTTTTTATATCAGTACCATCACAGCAAGTGCTGAAGAAGCTCCCAAGGCTCTGATGTGGCATTCAGAACTCTGCCATAGTTACACCCAACTTCCCCTGCCGTGGCACTGAGGTGTGTCCTGCTGTTCTGGGAGAGATGCAGCTGTACTTTTACCAGACCTCACTATACAAGAAACCAAAAACTAGATCCTTAACGTCTAGAGATGCTGTGAGACAGCAAAGCATAGGATGGACTAAAATAAATACAGGTTGCTAACAGTTTTAAGAGAGAACTAACAGGATAATTGAGTCTGCTTTATACAGTATGTTATAAGGAAGAGATTTCCAGAATCTGGGAATTAAAATTGCAGTCAGTAGCCACAGCATTTCTAAGTTTTGCAGCTGTTTTGCCACTTTCTCACAAGAACACTGCGTTCTGACAAGGGCTGTTCCTCACACCTCTCTTTGAAAAGACAACCTGTTTGGACAGGGTGAGCATTTTTATCTGCTCTGACAGTGGAGTGAGACTGATGGTTAGATCTATCCCACCTTTCCCCAAAATCTGTCAAAATGCCCAGATGTCTGTCACTGCAGTCCACCTCAGAAAACCTCTCTGCCGTCTCTTGCTCTACCCCTTCTGATGGACGTGTAATGCAAATGCAGAAGATTCTCTAAGCCTCATCTTGAGAGGAAACCACACAGGAAAACAGAACACATTAACATTGTGAAAATAGTTCTGTAGGGCAGGGTGGCTGCAAAATTGAGTGTTCCTTCAGAGGTAAACTGTGGAGCTGAAGTGCCACATCATCTGGGGGTTTGGCTTCCAGTCAAAGCAACTCACTGTGGAGCTATGCATACATCTGAGAGAAATTCCTGTGTTAGTGGGATCATTTTTTTGGCTCAAATGACACAGCATCATGAAGAGACTAGATACTGATTTAGCAAAACACTCGAAGCAGGAGTTCCTCAGAGCTCTCTTACTTTCGGTCCATGTCAGAAGCAGCAGCATAGTGCAAAGGGGTGCGTCCCCAGTCATCTGTTTCATTAATATTGGCTCCTGTTGTCACCAGAGTCTCAATGCAGTGGAAATGACAATTTGCAGCTGCATAGTGCAAAGGTGTCCTGGAACATAAGTGGCAATTTGTTACCTCATATTCCAACATGTACTGAGGAGGATAAACATAAATCTTGATTGCTGCATTCCTACAGATTTCCAGCAGTCAATATCAGCACTTTAATTTATGGAAATTTAACAAAATGTTGTGTTAATAGGAAGTTCTGGTGCAGAATAGGATACAGAGCATCAATCTGTATCTTGCAAACAGCCTAATGCCTGTGAGAGCCTCTGCTGTGGCTCTGCAGACACTACTGCTACTTCTCCGAGCTGGGAGGCAGAGCAAAGCACCGTGTCCATCACAGCACCTTGTTTAGCTGGCATAGCAACACCCCTAGCAACGCTTTCTGTGGGGGCAAAATGCCCTAGGAAGCTCCTCCAACAGAAGCTGTCCTGCCATCATAACCCAGGTGTTGTCTTGGGCACACCAGCACAAGAATTTTGGCAGTAAGAAAAAAAGAAAAGCTGTGATATTTTTAAAACAGAAAACTCAAGAGGGTGGGATGGCTTTAATGTATTTAATGAAGCCTGCACCTGTCTGTCTGGCATGTAACTGCAGCAGCAAGGGTTCTGCAGAGAAGGCCAAACTACCTTCATTTACTGCCATTTTTCATAGAACATATAATTTTCAGTCTGAGGTGGCCTTTCTTCCTTGCCTATAGATTCTTTCTTTTTTAAAAGAGCTTCGTAATGCACCTACCTTCCACGTTTGTCCTTCTTATTAAAATCTGCTCCACTGCTTTGCAGGAGTTTTATACATTCTACGTTACTGGAAAGAGAAGTAAAGAAAACAAAACATGAATAAAACTGAAGCTTACACCTGCACTGTCCCCTGTCCCCCAGAAGGAAAAAGTTACTCTAGTTATTTTTGTATTATTTGCTGTGCAAAAACAGGGTACAGCCAACTATAATGTGAAATTCAATCAAACAGAAAGTGAAACTCTAAAAAGAAACTATTTTCTTTTCTATTTTCACTAGAAAACCTTAAACTTCTCTTCTGCAGAAGAAAAAAAAAATTAATTTTCCAAAGAGAGCACAGTAAATGTGACCAGTGTGTTTGGAGATTTTCAATGGCAGCTGTACTGTAGCGCTTCCCATTCTGACCTGGTATTTTATAAATAGAACTTTAAAAGAAAGTTGTTGCTAGCTTATAAAATGCCAGTCTACTAATGAAGAGGTGACATTTAACGAAATCCACCCCCATTCAGCAAAGCATTCAACAGTAGGCACTTTGCTCAAATCCTGGAGTCACTGTTAGGTTTATTCTGATACGATTTGTTGACTGGTGATAGATTTAAGCTGATCTCCCAGTGCTTTGTTAAAAAGGGGGAGTGGCTATTTAAGTGATACAGTCACATCAACACTGCATTTATAGAAGTGGAGGAGAATTTACCACATCCTTCTTCATCTTGTTTAAATCCAGGTAATTTTTAAGAGAAAACAAACCAGCTGCATTCTGACATCTTTTGTAATTCAAGCAAATAAGTGTTGGACTCCAAGCCAGAAAATGACATAAAGAAGTGCAGGACTTTCCAGGACTGCTTGTCATTCACAGGGGCAATAAATCCATCACTTGTGCTCACAGTCAGATGAGCAGACCTTTGAAATTCTTTTTCTAACACCCATGCAACTCCCATTAATGTAATGGAAGTAACAGGCCTGTGTCAGGAAATAATCTGATGGCTTTTGTAGATCTCCAGCTACAGAAATAAAAGGGGGACTGGATGCAGTAATGCAATATTTTGGTGTATGTCGATCCCACCTCAAAGTTGCTGTTGCATAAAATAACTACAACACTCACCACAATGCACTAAAAATAATTGCTAGTGATGACAATCGCAGTAAACCACTGGGAAAATATGGTTTGCTTTCATGAGTCACTTTTGCTTCTTATTGAAGCCTCTCCCTCTCTTTAGGATTTCCAGGATGCTTTCATTATCCTTCTGGGGTGCAGCTTTATCAAAGAGGTGGCATCTGAACTATATTATAATAATCTCCATCCAAGCAACTGTCATACCTCTTATATTAATGTGAGAGAAGTATCAAGATGAGTAATTCCAAAACAATAATAAAGCAAACATTTGGATCAATTTTATTGGGGTTTGGGTTTTTTTTCCCCCAAGAACAAAAACTTTGTGATACAGATTTTGGTCCACTGAGAAGAAAAAGCAACTTCCAGAACGACTGCCAAGTATTTACTGTGGATGAGCATTTCTACTTGCTATAACCACAGAGAATCCAAGGGCTGTAGCCAAGGCTCCATTTCAGCTGTTTTCAGAGCCATGAAGTTCTCAAATAGAAGAGTCAAAACTCAATGCTTGCCAAACATTCTATCCTTTTGCTAGATTAACTTCACAGCACTTCACTGACAATTATTTCGAAATATTTAAAATAATTGGATGCTACATTTACATCTTAAATTGAAGCATTTCAATTTTCATTTCCATTTCCCTTTTCTGCCCTCCCACCATTTTTCAGGAATGCATCACCCTGAGAGAGGGGCAGCCTCCTCACTTTCTGATTTGGAGGATGTGGGTTTGGTTTTGGTTGGTTTTTTTGTTGCTGCTTTGGTTTTTCTTTTAGAAATTTAAACTTGCATCTGAAAAATGGGAGAGAGGGACATGAATTTGGACTCCAAGGCTGCAATCTGACGGGCACTGCTGCACAGCTGCATTTTCGGACAAGGACACGGTCCAGAGATGGAGGCCACAAATAACTCCTCTGCCAGCAGCATCCCAGGAGCTGCAGCTCCTGCTCCTCACTGGGTGTTCCCTAGGGACTCTCCTGGAGCCTGCTGGCCCCTTGGTGACTGCTGTGGCCCTCAGGGAGGCCTGGGCAAGTGCAGCACCTCTCTGAAAGCTGGAACAGCCTTCTCAGGGGCATGAAAAGCAAGAGCTTTCCCCATGCTTCAAATCAACCCGCATCACCCTACACAAGAGCAGAGGCAAAAGAGCCTGAAGGGACCCAAATTACAGCTTCAGACTGCCTTGCACAGCAGTAATTCCTCTGTGGATAGCAGAGCCAAGCTGGCTGGCCCCAGAGTGCCCCAGGAAGCCCTGGAGCAGGTACTCACCCTCCGGCAGCGGCCGCGTGCAGACACGTTCTCCCAAAGCTGTCGGGGGTGTCTATGTCAAAGCCTGCAGACAGCACGTGCTCATTACTAAACAAGGACACTATGCTACACTTTTGTCCTAGTTAAACCACAAGAAACATCGCAGAGACAGAAAAATCAGTTAGTTGGGAAAAAACCAGAAGGCAGCAGCTACAGTCAGAGAGGTTGTCACGGGAACGGCGAGCAGCTGCTCCGCTTTGGCGGCTCTATAAAAAGAGCTGCGAAGCTGAGGAGCGAGCGTCTATTTCCACATCCAGCTCCTCCACATCCCTGTCTGCAGCCATGTGACAGGCGGTGAGGAGGCACACACTTACCAAGAGGACTGTGACAGCAGGACAGGAAGACAGGAAACATGGAGACATGAGGAAGAAGCACAGAGTCAGCCTAAACATAAACGCTGTTTTCGTTGCGTGTGGTTGTCAGATTGGGAAGAGGCTCCCGGCAGCATGTGGGGATATTCATTAAGATGCACGAGGCCAAAGGTAGCAGCCTGACAGTGCTAACTCTGGTCACCCAGAGTGTTTTCTCTTCCTATCTAGTGGTCAAGGCCAGAGCGCGCCAAGTCTTAGTATAATAGGGTATGCAATTACCATTTTTCACATTTCTTTTATACCCTATAGGACTCAAGGGGGAAAAGTAGTTGTTGGACATTTTACGTATTAAGTAATGAAGGAGTTTTCTAGAAAATTCATATGATCTGAGTCAGGAGTTTTTAACTCATAGGAACTCATGCCTGGAAAAAGAAGAATTTGGGATTTGGCCGCTGATTGCTGACTCTTTTGAAATGGTTGCATAAGCAAGCTCTGGCTTCTTCTGCTTTGAGCTCTGGTGAGGGTCCCAAGCCTGTTCTCTTGACACTACACTTCCACTTGTTTTCTCTCTCATGCCCCCAGAGCTTTGGCTAGCCTAACTCCTTAACTACAGGTTCAGAAACACTTTAGCTGAATGTAAAATACATCATCATCATCAGTGAGATGTAAATACCTGTGCCAGTGCAGACCCCAAGGAGATAATTTCAGAATTACTCCTCTGGCAGGCAGGGGGGGAGAATCCCCAAACCAAAACAGGATCTCACATTCCTACAGTTCAGAAAGGGGTTCTAAATTCCCTCCCTCCATTGGTGAATTAGTCTAAACTCTCTGAACCTGCTGGGAGAAAAGAGCTTTGGGCATGAACAACAGAGGAAGTACCAGCATGGCTTTGGGAAAGCCTTGCATGCTCTGGTGCACTGCCCCACACAGCAGCACAGGAAGACTTTCATTAGCATAATTCACAACAAAGAGAAGAAAGGGGCTGCAAGCAGCAGAGACAAACACTGCTCGAGTTCCAGGGACACTGGGGGATTTACTCACCCGATGATAACAATTTCCTGCAGCAGTCCGAGTGGGCATTCAGTGCTGCTAAGTGTAAAGGGAACATGTTGTGGATCCCACACCTGAAAGGGACAACAGCTTCGTGAGAAAATGCAGGTTCCATACATACACAGCACACCAAAAGCTCCTGCCAGAAAGGCAACATTTTTCTCATGCTTTTCTAGGAAGATCCATTCTTGCTGCCTGCCATTATTTTTATCTGCATTTCCTTAACAGCCTTCTTGAGAGTTAAAAATATTCTGATGCACAAAAATCTTGGCATTATGCTTTGAACAGAATGTGGCAGGATGGTTTGCAAAAATTCCAGGCAAAGCCAAGGTGAGGGAGGAAGTAAGAGAGCAGATACTGCTTGAAGTTGATTGCCCAGTGAGCCACAAATTTCTGCACCAGCTACACACACGGCAACTGCCATTCTGAGGGAAATGTAAATGCCAAAATCTTCTCTATATCATTTCTGAATCCTTTTTTTTTTTTTTCAGATGACTCTTCACTCTTTCCTTTAGGCTGCCATGTCACAGCTTTCTTCTACAGCCTAAGAACTAATAATCTAATTTTCCTATTTGCTCCAGGTACTCTCCTCACCTTCTCTTTCACTTTTTCCTCCCTTTAACATATGACCCTCTTTCCAATCACACAATAAACTTTGAGAGCAGACATGATGGGTAAGAAGGGAAAGGTAGCCAATAGATTGAGCCTATCTATCATTAGTCTAAATCCGCATCAGGCAAACACATATTTTTTAAACAAGCTGAGCACTCAGCAACTTAAATTAATATCAGGAAGTCATGCCAGTTCAGTCCCTAGGCATGCCACTGCTTACTGCCTTAGAATACTTTTGGGTCTGGACATCTTGGTGTCTTTCATTCAGCATTGTTTTGTGTAAAGCATCTTGTTATTGTAGAAATATTGTCCTACTGGCAGTTCTCCAAGTGCACATAAACACGGAGCCTCTGGAACCAACTAGCCAGACAAGATTATCATCTACTGCCTGCTCCAGCAGATTTTTTTTTAAACTTATAAACTCCAGAACAATAGCGGATGGATTCATATCAGTCCTTCATTTCTGTGAGACAATTGGTGGATGGGAGAGTATGATCACCTCATGGAAGAGGATTTCAGATACAGATCCAAAGACAAAGGATCTTGTCTTTCTACCACCATAGATCATAATTACTTAGGAAGCTTAAGACATTAGTTAATGTGGATGTTTACAAAGATATCTGGCTCCCTCCAAGATTTTATACATAAATGTATTTAACTAATTTGGGTTTGTTTTCAAAAATTTATTCTTTCCAGAACCCACAGGCCCATTCTTTCTCTGTCTTCATATTAAATTTGTCCTCCTTGCTGCTTCACTACACTGAATGACTTGTGCTGCTGTACAGATTTCAATTTTGCTATTAGCAGCATCTATATCTTAGAGTAAACCTATTAAGAGATGATCTGACAGCCTATTCTTTGAAGAAAACATTGCAAACTCCACTGAGCTGCTGCATCTGTACAAACAGGTTGCATTTTCTAGCCATGGATGCATTTATTTAAGAAAACACTGGACATTCCATATTGCTGTGCTTCTCCCTATCCCCATTTCCCTCTGTCTCCTCCTCCACCTAGTTATCTAACGCAATATTATTCATCTTTTTGCTCAAGATTTCCACCCAGCAGATGTTCTGGCTGGTTTCCACTGAAATCCACTATCTGCACATTTGCTAGCCAGTGTCCCACTTCTACAGTGCTGCTCACACTGGTTCCTCCCATCACTTCCACACTTTCCTTTCCAGTGCATTGCCTCAAAGACTGGCTGAGCTCCCTGCACTTGTGAACTGTGCTGCAGCATTTTCTTTCCTAAACCTGTTTCGAGAGCTGACCCAGGGTTAATGCAGCACATATTGAAAGCACATTTAGCACAGGCAGTAGCATCATTTCCATCTGCCTGGCATCTCTGAGCCAACTTCTTATTTCACTTATTTCTGCTGCTGGAAAACGTATTTTATTTGATCAATGTTCCAGTCACCCAACTGTGAAATAGAAATTTCTAACTGGATAACTCTGATTCCAAGAGAGGAGTGGGCTATCCCAGTGCATCTCATTTTCCCTTAAAATCTCAAGATAACAGACAGTGACTGGCTGTGCTGGAGAAAGAGAGAGGAAAAACCTACACCTCTATTAAGATACCAAGATCTTCATACTGGCTGTATTAATAAAATCCAGTGACATGAGCTGAAGCCTGTGGGATTGCATTATCCATGCCAATTGAAGATCTGTTCCACCTTCTGAGTTTGTAGAGTGACAGTTGTACTTAGCAAAGGAGAAGGGGCAAATGTGTCACTTGCATAAACACCATCAAGCAAATAAACAAAATACTGAGAGCTGCAATTATCTCCCAAATTCAAACCAGTCATTTGCATTTGAAAGCAGGGTTTCCCAGCTAGGTATGTCAAGAAAAGTCCCTGATTTCTATGGCAGGTTCTATGTAGAAGACAAATTATATTTTGGAGAGATGTGGAGGTAATTGCCAAAACCTTACATTCATGAAATCAGATGCTGCTCTGAAACACCTGGTACAGATGTCCCTCATGGCACTGCACTACCCAGATCTCATACCCCTGGGTTTAGTGTTTATGACCAGGTTTGCTACTTCCTTTTGACACACCCTAGGAATCTGACCATAACTAAACAATACCCAAGGACTCTCTCTGTATGTGTATATATATACACACACCCCTACTTCAAGTACATTAACACCACTGTCCCCCATCAATGCTCAGGGAAAAGAAGCAGTACTTGCACAACGTGTAGTCACTCAAGTGGGCACAACAGGAACTTAGCTGGGTTTGCTTCCCCTCCACACTTTCCAATTGTTCATATTTTAGTCTCACGTTACCCACTGAAGTACAGTACAAATATGCTTGTCAGTTTTAACCTTCCCACTTCTGAGGGCGAGGAGCAGCTGTGTTTCCAGGCATTGGACACAACACTTGATCCTTACAAACAGCTCCACCAGAGGCACCTACTTGGCGGTATCGGCTCCACTGGTTATGAGGGTGTTGATCAAAAGCTCGTGTCCGTATCTTGCAGCCACGTGCAGAGGGGTGTTACCATCCTTATCAACACAGTCGATTTCCCCTCCTGCAGGAGAGATTTTCATACAGTTTAACACTGAAAAGTTCAGCACGAACCAGGGACCAAGTGCT
The DNA here is from genome assembly GCA_013397195.1 of Hylia prasina. NCBI lineage: Eukaryota > Metazoa > Chordata > Aves > Passeriformes > Sylviidae > Hylia > Hylia prasina. Next base: position 317,727 of record VYXD01015729.1, read on the forward strand.
ACTTGTCTCTGGCGACAGCACCATGAGCAGCCCAGAGCTGCTCTCTTAGCCACAGAGACACTAAGTTTCCCAGAGCAAGGAGCAGCACACAGCAAGCTCTCAGCTGTCAGCCATGGCCTGGCAGCAGCACTTGCACCTCCTCTCCACCTGCAGTGGTGGGGAAGAGTAGGAACGGGGCATACAAGGGTCAAGTATGTAATTTGGATTTGCTGCCTATCTAAAGGTACAAATGGGTGCCCTGAAATAAATTACAAAATGATCTGCTGAAACTTTATCTTCATTTGTAAAGGTATTGCCACTCAGCCTTATCTGTACAGCACTGTTAAAAGGAGTTCACTCCAGAGGCCATCAGGAACACACTGCAAACAAACGTGTTGTGTGTTTTTTGTGTGTCTTACCAAAGAACAGCCAAACAGTGCTCATGTAGAACTTTTCCTTTTGCAATTTAAACCTGGCATCTTGTGTTTTATTCACATAAGCAGGAAAAATGGATTATTTCTTTAGACAAGTCCCTGTTTTCTTTTTGGACCAAGAACTGTAATTTTTTCAGTCTCTCCTTGCCAGTCAGGTTTACTGCACTCCAACTATTCTCTCCTTCCCCCAGTCCCCTCCAGCTGGCCTGCATCCTTGTGGAAGCAAAAGCCAAAACCAGTACTAGAGCTGACATCTCCCAGTGCTGAGCTGAGCAAACAGGATTGCTTCGTGCCTGCTGGCTACACTCCTATCTGTGCATTCCTGGACACTGCACAGCAACATGTACCTCCATGATCCATTTCTTTAAGCACCACAACACTGCTGACTTGTGGTCAACAACCTTCTGATCCTCTACAAGCCCCAGATCCCTTCTTGAGGGACTGCCACCCACCTGGCTGTTGCCATTCTGAACTTGTCCAGCTGATACTCCTGCCTCTGTGTCTGATACTTCTTTTGCTTCGCTTGCATTATAACTTCTGTCTCCAGCTCTACAGGATCATTTTTCATTCTGACTCCACCTTCTGCCAAACTAACAGTCTCTCCCAACCACATTTTTTTCCTCCAAATGTTAAAAGCACATTTTCTATTCCACCATCCAAGCTTTTAATGAAAATACTGGGTAGTTCCAGACCCAGAAGGGAAACTGAAAACTCCCTCACTGCACCGTCCATTTCAACAACAATTCATTTATTACTAATCTCTGAGTCTAGTTTTACAACCAGTTATGCACCAGTGCTGTTTTGTATTTTAATACTCTGCTGGTTTGCTGTGAGAATACTTCCTGAAAGCATGTAAAAAGTCTTGCTAACACCAGGATATGGTAATATTTACTGCATGTGCACTATTCACAGGTGATAACTGGGCTTAACTGCAACAGGAAGAGTTCTAGTAAAGCACTAGATAACATGCCCTGAGAAGCTGCGGATTCCCCATTCCTGGAAGTGTTCAAGGCCAGGCAGGATGAGGCTCTGAGAAACCTGATCTAGTGCAAGGCATGACCTCCCCATGGCAGATGGGTTACAACTAGATATTTAAGGTCCCTTGCAACCTTTCTAATTTCTGATTTTTTTAATGGTAAACGAGGTCAGTGAAATGCTTGAACAGGTTCCCTGGGGTACAGCATCCACCAGTGTAGGTCTCACAAAGGGAAACTGCACATGGAAAAGTCAGAGGACTGTGCTGTGTTCACAAAGCACAATTAAACTGCTGTAGAAGAGAATTGTGATGTTCCAGCTTCTTTTACTCTTGAGAAATCTATGCAAGATATTGCCCACTTTGGCTAACGTTCCCCAGCATTTCTTTTTCCTCATTTTTAAAGAAAGGCATCAGACTTGCAGTTTTCCAATTTTAAGGTAACCATTCTTCCTCTACAAGTTGCTAGAGACAGCAACCAGAAATTGAGACATTGTTAGCCAACTCATTAAGTACTGCAGAATGAAACTCCATTGCCTTAAATCATTGACATTTCTCTCTTCCCCTAGATCCCGTGGCAATGAGGCATAAAGTCACTTGCAATGAGATCTGTGTACAATACTAAAATTAGAGGGGCAGAAAATGAAGAAAGAAAGAAATGAAACCCAAGTAAGTGGAAGAAGAGTAGAGAGGCATGAAGGACAGATGAAGAACTGCCAGTCCTTTCACACAGCAAGCAAACAATGGCTCTAAGCCTGAACATATTAGACTAAACAACTGAAAATTGCAGTAAAGCACAGTTTTCTTGCATTTTGCCCCAACTCCCTTTTATTATTACTATTTTATTTATCCCAGGAGAGACAGAACAACAATTTGCATGATGATCTGAAAGAAGCATGTTCTACTGGAGAGCTCCATTTTGAAACACGATCTTGTTTAAATGTGTCATTACATTTAAAGCACAATTGTTCAACCATCTCCAATGTTTCACACTTCAGTTCCAAGTTTGGAATTTTGGAAAACCAAAAAAAAAAAAAAATCCAACCAATGAACAAAGCCCAGACCATCCTGTCTCAGGTACTGGCCCAAACTGGGAAGCTTAAGTAAAGAATCAGTAATAGCAACCTCTGTCATTCAGAAACAGGCCTCTGCCAGATCTCCAAGAATAACTGTTATATTCTATAATATTCTTGGACAAAAATGCCTGAAAAATTACTGGTAATCACGAATCCTGGCTACGCCAGAACAAACAAGGTAGTAGTGCTCCTCCCTGCTGAGTACATGTTCAACACTTCATGAAGACAGGGGTAAGGGGTGAGCTAAGAGAGGTGAGAAAAGTACAGGGTAGAAAAAATGGTTTCAGCTCTAAGAACACAAGGGCTCCCAAACGAGGACAACTGGAAAACTGTGCATCCTTCTCAGCAGAAAAAAGACCTAAATACACCTCTGAATTCTTGTTTTCAGGTTAAGAATCTCAATAGATCATCTGGACCACTGTCAGCTGGAAGATCATGGAATTTTGTTAACAACTAAAATCTCAGGTTGTGATGACGTGATGGAACGAGAGCTCCAGAAGTTCATGGAGCTGCCCCTGTGGGTCAGAACAGCTGAAAATTGCAAGAGTGGACGTGCCTGATCCCTTGGAGAGCCACTCCAGAGGCACAGAAACTCACCGTTCTGGATGAGGGTCTGCGACCGCGTGAACCTCCCATGGACAGCTGTCATGTGCAGGGGGCTCTTCCCATCCTTACTCTGACAGGAATCAAACAGAGCAGCAGTTTAGCATGTGAAGGCTTATGAAAGCAAAGGTACAATGAGTACAGAGCAATGTTTTGGATTTTAGAGAAAGAAACTGAGACCAGGAAAGCCAAGCTATAAGAAAATAGCATGGGAGTGGTACCAGCCTCTACTCACCCCACTTCACGTTTATTGGCATGGGGTTTCACCTTCATTGGCAAGCACAATCCCTAACTTCTTAATAATTCTGAGTTTAAATTCTGCACTGGATATTCACTGATCTTAAGGGACTTGCCAGAGATGTTAAATGCTGGAAGTTAAATGCCTGTTTCACAGATGAGAAACTGAAACACACGGAGTTTTAACTAAAGCAGTCAGAACTCAGAAGACCTCAAGTCTTCTGATACTTATACCAGTACCCTCTGTTGGATAACAGCAAGTTTCTTTCAGCTTCATCAAGATGTGTAAGTTGTGCCTTCAAGAATATTCAGCTAGCCTAAGCAGAATCAGGCTTTGTAAGCTGGGGCTCTAAAGTAGGTTGCTCTAACAACCTTGGAAAGGGAACTTTGTGGAATCAGGTTTAATTATATCCATATTAGAGGAGGAAGAAGAACACTAAAAAGGAATAGTTCTTTCCCTGAGATAACATTTTGACAGAGCTCCTGGAACTATATTTTAGTACTTTTTTGTGCCTTCAGGAAAGTGGCTGGCCTAGAGTTTAGAGTTCTCATTGTATTTATCAAGGCACTGAGAGCTCCCCTGCTGGGATGTAATCCCACCCAAACAGTTTCATGATCAACATTCTCAGCATCACTTCAATTCCATCAAGGATTTCAAGCCATGTTGTACTTGTTGTTACAGTTTCCTCCTGAGATATGCAAAAGAGGATAAAGCACAACAGTAAAGCTGGTATTCAAGTTTTACCTGAATATTAACATCTGCCCCATTATTCACTAGTAGTTCAAGACACAGTGCTCCATGAGTAGAGGCAGCAGCAAAATGCAAGGGGGTGAATCCATTGTTATTAGGCTGATTTACATTAGCACCATAGTCAATCAGCTCATTAACAACAGAATCCTGACCATTGTAACAGGCAATGTGAAGTGCAGTATTTCCATAGATGTTCATCTCATCAATCTAAAATGAGACAAGGAGACATAGTTAAAATTACAGACATCAGCTTAGCATTTTACGTAATGCATCACACACTGCAAATGGAAATAGCTGGAGGCCTGAACTGTCACAGGACATAGCTCTCACCAGCACATTTCATCGACAAATTATACTCCCAGACAGCTTCATTTGGAATGCTTCACCTTTCCTATTATTAACTTTTTATCCCACTGACAATTTCTAAAACCAGTATGAAGCTTTAAGCTGATAGCAGGACTATGTAATAATGATAATGGTGACAAAAGTCCTAACAAGCCGGAAAGCTTTTCCATGTAAGTGGAAAAGCAGGATGAATAAAAAGCTCACAATCTTTATATTTAAAAAGATTACAACAGCGATTGAGTTTTTGTGAAGAGAACCAGGCATAAAAGCTTTTTCCACAGTTTTATTTTGGATAGGGAGTGAAGGTATCTGAGTGAACGTAACATGAAAGTGCACAGACATTTACACTTCAGTAAGAGTCCACTTTCAGTAGCTCAGTATTATAAAGGTATAATTAAGGCTATGTTGCTTCTTGATGACCAGTTTAGTATTCAACTGCTGTTCTGTAAAACAGGACGAGACAGATTGTACAAAAGACTGGGGAATGGCATGAACAGCCTTCCATGAAATGCAGGCAACTCAAAGATGACATCCTTAGTGGTGGAGAATGTGAAACTTAAAGGGACTTATCAGTATAGCACTGTTAATAACAGGAAACAGCTATTCCCCTTCAACTTCACAGCCAACAGCCTGTGAACATGAACTTCTGACAATTTTCTGGCAGGTCAAGTCAGCTGAAAATGCCATGGCAAAAGCAATGGCTTTATTTGACATCTCTGATGAACTGTCTGATTAGGCTCCTCTAGTCATCTCACCACTGCTTTGAGGAGTTGACAATAACAAGAAGTCTGTGCCCTGAAAAATGTTATTTTCCAGAGTGAAAACAATCTATCAGCTACAGAGGAAATACAGGCCTGTAAACTGAAACAGCCTGAACTGCTGTTTAGTAAAGTACACAGTCTGTGTGTTGAGAACAATCACTCATCATATCAAAGGAAATGCTGACCCAAGGAAAATTTCACTACTCCATCTTCTTCAGCAGGAACAGGATATATCTCCTGATTCCTTCAGCAAGGTGGCCTGGAATTTACTGTCCATATCAGACTTTCTTTAATGCAGAATGTGTCCTGACCCTTGAACCAATAAACCACATGAAGCAGAGGTGGTCTGGAAAACGGGACCCCTTTTCTTTAGACGTCACTGTCTTTAGCAGCATCCATAAGAAAGAAGAAAAGACTATCTCTAAATAGAGAGAAATAAAGTGCACAATACCACATACCTCCACCCCCAGGTTAAGGAGTTGTTTCACAATGTTAATTTGGCCATTGGATGCAGCTGCATGAAGTGGGGTGTAACCCTTCTTGTCTTTACAAGTCACTTCTGCACCATGATTAATCAGTAAGGCAACAACTTCCAGGTGACCTTCAAAAGATAAAAGACAGTTATCAATGAGTAGAGCATGCTACAGCATCACTTCTCCCAGATTACTGCTTTCTTGCTAACACACTGCCCTTTCACTGCTATTTCAAAGTGCTCCCACAGTTTTACAAAGGAAGAAAAAGCATTTTCATAAATGTTTCTAATCCTAGCTCCAGGCCTTGTGAAGAAATCCATGCATTCACCTTCTCCAAATGTGTCAAATTTCTCTTTACTGAATTGATTTTCCAGTTGTCAAAAGAACGAAACCACACCTCTTTTCCATTTATGTCTCTCAAGCTAACAGAGTGTGTTTTATTCTCCCTCTTAGAGAGAATAGTGATACAGTGAGCATAGGAGCATGGCAATGCAAGTCTCTCAAAACAGCATCCTACAGATGTCACCTGCAAACACAACTGCTAACACTTCTTGGGTTTTGTTGGAGATAAAAAATAACCTTAATAAATTATAAAATGAAGAGGAACAGTCTTATTGCTTCATGCTGAGACAGAACTGTCTTAGAATTAAACATTTATTATGTCAAACACCATGCAGAGTTATGCTCCATCTGAGTTGCACAGCACTTTCATGACAGGGCAGCTCTGGTCATGTGCAGGACCTAGGAAAGCATATGTACGAAGTCCATAGATAATTAGTGCCCAAAAATAATTAAATATTCCAGAAACTCTGTAAGGGTTTACAGCTTTCATTATCTGACTTCTGTCTAAATTGCACTACACCCTCCATGGCCTTAGATATCATCTAAACACTTTTAAAAGTACATCATGAATTTCTGAACACGTTTAAGTGGAAAAGAGGTGTAGAATTGCACAGCACAATGTAAGAGCCTTTCTAATCTAGAGAGTGAAGTTCAAAGCTCGTTAGCTCAAAAGCCATACCACAGTTGTTGGCAAGAGCCTTTCCATCTTTGTCTGTGTATATCAAAAAAACACGCAATATGCTTTTCTCACAGCTGAAAATCTCCAATTATCTCATTTCTAAAAGTGCCAGGATTAAAATCAAGATTTCTGACAGGTCAAGTGGAAGAGTTCCTGTCTGAGAGCACACAACTCCCCACAAATTGTAACCTGAAATATACAGCTTGGCCAAGAAAAGCTCTTGAACAAGCATGACCACTATCACAGGCAATCTTGTATTTTTAAATTATCATGTCCCACTGTAAGAAATTTGCCTTTAACTTGAAATGCATGATAAGGCAAACTGTTTGAATTAAGCAGTATTTGGTAACACCACTTATATTTTGAACAGATATTTGGTTGCTCTTGTCCACTGTGGAATAATAGGTGACAATTTGCTCCTAACAGGAAGAAAGTGCCTGTTGTGCATTTCCTAAGAATATCATAACCTAGCTATTTATAAATTTCAATAAACAGCAAAGTTTATGATCACAGTTACCTGCATTTCATTGAAAGTACTTTTTGGCAAAAACTGAAACAAATATAACCTAGGATTTTTTTTTCCCTAGCACAAATATAGTTCAGGCTTGACTTAGAGTCAGGATAAAAAGACCAAAATGAAAAAGCCCACAATTAACTGTCTTAAAAAGGAAATCACAGCCAAGATCTCCCTAGCTTCAAACCCATAAATGGACAGTGTTTATTTAGATCAGCTGAACCCTTCCCTCACCATTGTAATTATAACACTCTCTTTGAATGGCCAGGTGTGTTCTTTTCCATTTTAAGACGTGCCATCCATTTGTGAATAGGAAATTTAAAAAAGGGAGCAGCAGCCCATGCCTTACCCATGTACGCTGCCCAGTGAAGAGCTCTTCTGTCCTTTTTGTCAAAAGCATTGATGTTTGCCCCCTTGGCTAAGAGCAAGTTCACCATCTAGAAGTAACAACAGCAGGTAAAACAACCCTCCAGATCACACACTCAAAGGTTTATAACAAATTAATCTTGCAATAAAGCTGGGATCACAAAATGCTGCATTTGAATGATCCTTTCTGATGTTCTCTGTCAAGAAGATTTAGATTCGTTGGACACAGGCATTACTATCTCTTTCCTACAGTCCAGTGTTTTAAAGGCCAAACACCATCACCATTTTACAGGAACTACCATTCCTCTTTCTTCCTTTAATTACAATACAACTCATCAACTTTCTTTGACAGAAGCTTACTGTTCCAGTCTAAGAACTTTTATTCCATATCTAGATCTTCAGGTGTGGAATGGGAAAATAAGGATCCTTAAACTAAAGACTAGTAAAACCTAGGAGGCAAAAATCTAGGGGCTTTATTTATGTAAGTTTTTTCAAATAGTTAAATAATAATACTAGAAAGGTTTGCTTGTATAAGCAGGGAAAACCAGAAGCATGTTTTCTAGAAGGTCAATTAGAAAAGCAGAGTGACTGGATCTCACACAGCTGTATGTATCTTGGGTATGAAATGAATCCACCAGTCTTCCCTTCTTTCCATTCTGCAACTCTTATTCTCACGGGCAGTCCAGCTCCCAAGGAGCAAGGAGACTGCAGAGCTGCTGGTGGCACGGCCAGCTCTCCAGGAGTCCTGCACACCTCACTGCGCCCTGGCTCTGCACAGGGACCTTCCAGCCACTGCGGCGTTCCTGCAGGTAGGGAACCCATCCCACAGTCTGGGAAGCAGCCAAGTGTCAGGAACCGTGGGGCTGAGGGACACGGGGCTCAGTCTAGGCCCAGCCAGAGCAGGTGAAGGGTGCTAAATGAGAGCGGAGCTCGCTCACCTCGATGTGGCCATTGAGGGCGGCGTGGTGCAGCGCCGTGCGCCCGCCGCGGTCCGACACGTTGACGCTGCTCAGCAGCGGGATCAGGATCTCCGCGCACTTCACCGCCTTGTTGGCAGCTGCCACGTGCAGCGGGGTCTGCCAGTTCTTGTCCCGGGCATTGACATCAGCTGAGTGCTTGATGAGCACCTGCACGGCTTCCTGCAAGGGCAGCACAGCCACAGCTGTCACCGGCAGCAGGAGGAAACGCGGCCCTGCCCCCCACAGCTCCCTGGGGCTCGCTGCCTGTTACACACAGCGTGGGGCCAGGAGGAGGCACAGAGAACATCCGTCCTGGCCACCGCCCAGGCCTCTGGAATGGAACTGTCCCTTCAAACGCCCCAGCACACGTCCCCTCTGCTGTCACTGAGAGCAGTGACAAAACCTGCCAGGCGGATTTGAGGATGTCCTAAGCGGCCTATGCAGAGAGCCCATCCTGTTTGGCTGATTAACCATCAGTACCTCACGGCTGCGCTTTCAGTGAAGAAATGAACTCACTTGAGCCATTACTGCCACCACTGATGGGCTCAGCCTTGGCCAGCAGCAGGACACTCCTGGAGCTGCTGCCACTGCCTCGGTCAGACACGAAGAAGCTTCCAGCAGTTTCTTCCAGAAGATGCCCCCACCCCCAGACCCTCACCACACAAACACAACACACACTTCTACAGGACTCATCTGCAACGTGAAAAGCATGTCAAAAGAACACAGCAAAGTGCTGCATGTTTTATTTGTAAACAGGAAAAAGGAGAAAACAGAAGAATGTGTGAAAGCAAAATTCTCGCTTTTCAAAAACATGAGAATGCTGCTCTCCCCAGCTTAGCATTAGCATTCCTTTCCTCCCCAAGGCCTAAGCATAGGCCAAGGGTCTTGCCTGCAATATCCATTCTGTCAGCCTGAGACCAAACAACATCATTTAAGGTTAATTTTGTTGGTTAAAAGGAAATATTTGCCAATGAGAAAATGCACTGTTCTCTCTTGAGAGTCCTCCTTGCTGGAGAATTCACAATCAGTTGATTTCTGCTTCTACTCATGCATCTGCCATTAAGCAAGTCAGATAAAAACCACAAGTTTTTCTCAAAACTGCATTTCTTTTCTTCTTCCTTTTCCCCCTCACAAACAAACAAAATGCAAAGGAACTACTGTGACACAGTAGCATTCAAGCAGCCTTGTCTGATAAATACAACTCACATCTGGTATGTGGGAGTCCTACATAATACCTTATTCTTTTTTCCATAAACTGCAAAGTTGTCTGTTAAGCCCAGCCAAAATTTTATTAACAAATAACAAACACATACAGCATGTTTACACAGTACTTTTATATCTAGAATGACCCAGGAGAGTGCCTGCAGTCTGTATCAACACTACATAATATCATTAATGCTGGGAGTTTTATGTCTTTGTCCTCAACTGATCTCAGCAGTTTCATTTTCTACAGCCATCTCACAAACTGTCCCCTAACAGATTTGTTCAGTGAGTGACACTGCACCTCTTACAGAACTAATAATGCTATATGGCTGTTGACATCTCAATAGGATTTTGTTTTTGTGAATTACAGGCCTACTATTTTAAGGGTCGTTTAAATGTAATTCACTGGAGACCTACCCAGCTGGGACATGAAGTCAGCAGGAAAATTCATGCACTCTTAGTGAAAAAAAACCCAAAAAGTTAAAGGATAATTTTTAGAAGTAAATAATGAAGTTTGAATACCCAAAGCTAAAAATATTTAGATTTTAAAAGAAAAACATTTACACATTTTTGTTTACATCTGCAGTCTGCTGCTCTTTCAGATTTGGGATCAAAAGTTAAAATCCTTATGGAAAAGTTTTAACTCTATTGTTTTGGAGAGCATGAGCTTTACCCTTTTATTATAGTTTCTCCGTGTGCATGCAGGGCCCAGCTATGGTGCAAGCCTCTGCAGTCAGTGTCTCTAGCTATCCCAAGTTATCACAGCGAAATCTCTTAACTTTTTCTAACTGTTTAGGGCTGGAAGCTGATCTATCCATTAACAATCCTACACAGACACCCTAGGGGTTGCTGATTTGTAAATAAACATTTAAATCCCTAAAGCCCCTGAAAAATCATTAAGACATAAGTAAAGAAGTGTCCATTCTTTTAATCAACATATAAAAGGATTCAAAGAGAGAACTTCTGAATCCTCTGAAATCTTCACAGATTGATAAAAGATTGATAGTAAAACTTAAAATTTGTCAGTGATCACTCTAAAAACAACTGTGCTCACAAGAACTTCCAAAACTACACTGAGTCTTACTGGTCAACTTCTGGACCACTAATTCATCTTCTATCAATGGGAACTCTGAATTCACCTACTGCTGTCTATTACTATCACCATCAAAGCTGCACATTAGTTCACTTGTGTAAGAAGGTAAAAAGCAGCACGGAAAGAGCCTCAAAAATAATAAATCCTGTTTCCAAACTGTTACCAAAAGTAGCAATTATAGTATAAATAATGAAGAAAAAAATGCCAGGAGAAGAAAGCTGAATGTGTTGATGAAATATACCATGAAAAGGGATCAAAGACTGGTGCCTTGTCCTGCTGCCTCACCAGCGCACCTGGGTGCTCACTGAGAGGTACCAGAACTCTTTCTCCTTGTGCTTCAGCTGACAAAGAGTTAAGGATGAGACACAAAGCCACAGAAAGACATACATTTTCTGTTAGGACTGTCACTGACGATAAAAATCATGTACTCTGACACATCCAAAACCAGAAACCAAGAACACTGCAATTCCCGCATCAGAAAGACTGTGGCTGCTTTTTAAAGTTTAAGTCTGATCTTTGTTTTCCAACATGGCTTTTTTGTATTTTTCCTCATTACAGCATTCATAGCCTATCAGATATTCCTTTCAGAGGGTTTCAGGGGATGCCAGCAGCTGGGAAGCTCAGCCAGCAGCCAAACAATGCCTGAGTTCAGAAGCGAGCCCAGGATTCCTGCCTCCAGGCTTGGCAAGCGCTGGACTGTTGCGGAGGTGATTCGAGTCCATCAGGCTCTGGAAGACAGCCACCCTCTGTCTCTTTTACAGCCCCTCCCCTCATCCCCAGCAGCCAATTCAGTCTGCAGTTGGGCTCTCTGTTAACAAAGTATTGGGAGGGTGTAAGTAGGCAGGGAGGTCCACAATGGAAAGCCAAGAATAATGGTGCAGCTGAAAGCAGAGTAATGCCAGAGCTGCATTCCCGCTAGTTGTTGCTGCTCCTCTTTAACATAGCAATGGAAGAGGTACAGCGTGATGCCAGAGGATTTCTATTTGTCAATTCGAAGAAATAGGAGCAAACCCTCCCTTCTGCATGAATCAAATGCATTAGCAGAAAACCTAACGGATGCCTTGAAATGTAATTAACCAAAACAAATTACGTGGTAATGCATGTTGGATCACATCCACATCCACTCCCTTCTGGCACACACACAGATGCACACACCCACAGTGATTTACTCCTCTTTTTCCGCCACCTGAAGCTGATGTGGGCACTGCAGACCACTATGGACTCTATCCCATGTGAGTCCTGCTCACTGCTCCCTGTGACTTGCTATGGTAATGTAAAGCAAGGTGGAAATCAAGCACATGAAGGCTCAGGAGCAGCTACAGGTAACTTGTCAGTGCTGGCCTCCAGCTGCAATGCCCTGCATGCAGGAAATGCCTTCCCCCTTTGCATGCCCATACCTAGCATGGCTCTCCAGGGTTTGCTTTTCCCCCAGCACGTGGGTTATGTGTAAAAGCAGGGTAATCAAATCTTACTCACTTCACTTCTTGAAGCAACTGCTCGATGGAGAGGAGTCAGCCACATGTTGTCCTTGGCATTGACACGAGCGCCTGCAAATAAACAGCAGAGGTTACATGCATGCCTTGGGTGTGACACTGAGAGCCTGGCCCAGCTGTTTCCCAGTAACCAGAGATGAGTCCATGGTAGTCCCAGTGCTCCCCAGGACTCTCCTGGCACCTTGAAAATGCATTTCCAGATTTCAGATAGATAAAGCAGGATTCAGAAAGAAAGGAACCAGACAGATAGGACTATATTAGGAATTGCTTTGCTTACAGGACACAAAAAAAGCAAGATTTTTTGGAAGGAGTTACATATGTATGCATGTACGCGTGTGTCTATGTAGATACATTTTTTACTGGGGGCAAGAAAAGCACCCTTTGCTCAAGCACTCTGCCATCTGCAGGCACAATGAAGGGAACTAGCCAGAGCAACCATCTCTTGTTCCCAGCTCCATCAGGTAGACCAACAAATAACCATTTCCCTGCTCCACAAATCCTGCTGGGATCAAGAAAACAGGACCAGGAAATGCTCAAGTTAGAGACAAAACTGGGCACTAACTGCACCAGGTTCTGTGAGTGTTACTGGTCAAACAAGAGAAGAGCAGGGATGAAGAAGACCACTGATCTGCCTCCAGTGCAGTTCAGGGCTAACAGGTGCTCTGACAAGGGCAGCTGGGCAAGAGGATGGATTTGGGCTGGCTTGCCAGAAAAAAGGATAGAGGAAGAATATTTGACAACAACAGTGGTTCTGGCTGACTGCAGACCCAATTTTTTTTTTTTTTAAGGTATACTGTACATTTTTGCGATCAAAAAGATTTGTTTGCAAGAAATACTAAAGCTATTCACTGATGTGATATCTCAGGAAGGAAATTTAGTGATAAGGAGTAGAGAAAGTACTTTTTAAAAGAGCTTAACGTGAAAATATTGTACTGCACACATTTGCAGGTAGCAGTATTAGTCTGAGAAGGGCAGCACATGCAGAAAAAAATGTAGAGAAGCACGCATGTCACGCGCACAGCCTGGGTGAGCCTCTGAACTTCATGAACAAAGGGATGCTCAAGCTTCATTTTTCACCATAACTTAAGTGCATTCAAAAGGCTGTAATTAATAAATCCCACTCTCTGAATCACCAGTACTTTCTGAGAGCTGATTCTCAGGAATATTAAGATGCTTGCCTCTGAATCACAGTGCTTATTGGGAATCATGCTAGATAATCAGAGAAGAAACAAGTTCTTGCATATTTCCACAAGTCAGGATGGAGGGTTTTGGCTGCAAGGAAAACAAGGCCACTTTCATAATTACTGCAACAATTAGAGGCAATCCTCCAAACTCACCTCAGAACCTGGTACCTGGTGGTACAACCTGCCCTCTGGAAAAACACCCTTTAGAACAGACACAATTTGAAAGAGTTTTCTAATTAATCTGTCTAGGCAAGGAAGCTTTTGCCTTCTTTTGTCTTTGTGAGAAGGCCATTACAGTTGACACATTAGCATCCTGCCCTTTGCCTGCACTGTGTGAGGGTCTGGAGACCAATAAAGCAATAACTTTCTCCACAATCAGGAAGCCAACAGGACTTCAAGGCACCTTCCATTATCCTGATTCAGCCTGGTAGGGGTCTTGGAGATGGAAACTGCTTACATGAATTCCTAGTGATTGACAGCAAATACCTCTTTTTGGGTTTAAAAATTGGTTTTGTATTTGCCTTGGGGTTTTGCCTTATGTTCTTAACTAATGTTTCTTTTGTTTTACCTCTACCCATTCACTAACTCCAGATGGTTACAAAAAAGAAAGGCTAATATGTAGAGTAGCAAAGCATGACCAACTTTATTCCTCAGTATTTAACAACTTCAGCAGCACTGGTGAGTACGAAGATGATGAGAAAACCTAGAGAAGTATCTCCATCAGTAGCTATTCCTGCCTTCACTGATCCACTTACCCTTTGACAAACTGAAGCTGTTACGAAGAAAGCAACTGAAGAAAACAGTAAAAGGAAAACAAGACCGGTATAAATAAAATAATACACAGCATGCCTTTTCTTTCTCAGCTGTTTTCCACATCCCTTTACCTCTTTGTGCCTCTTCATGTGAAAGACTGAAATTGCTCTTAGGTGTCTAGTGCAATGCATCAGTTGAATATGTTTGAGATTTCTGTTTTTCAGGAGCTACACAATTCAGCTGTTGCCTGTTACAGAACCTGCTCTTTTCCATTTACTGAGATGCACATCTTCTGAAGAAACATTTCAAAACATTTCCTCTTGTACTGCCATTTACTTCACCAAAATTCAGCTCCTGGGTTCCCAGCAGTTCTTTGCAGGCAGTGGTTAATGACAGTGAAAAAACTTCACCAGCACTGATGCGCTCATTTGGGGACAGAAAATATCTGTCATTTTAAGGATGATCAAGCAGAGGCACTGGGAGAGCAATGCTCATATTTTCAAAGGTGTCCTCTACACTCCAGGAACTTGGGGGCCCATCCTGTGACGGCCCTGAGGACAGCCCTTTGAAAGAAGAGTAACACAGAAATCCAATTTTAAAGACTAAGTGCTCTAGAACATGCTAATACATCTAAAATGGGCTGTGTACAAACGCCAGAAGCTTAAATTTTCAAGACCATCCCACAATACATCCTCAAAGTCAACCAGGAATTCAGTGTCCCTCTCTTCACTCTGGACCAAATACCTTAACCACATTTCAATGCGCTTCCTACAATACTCCATGAATTAATCTGTGTGTCTATAAGGACAAAGAGGGCTGAAAAACACTCAAATTGGTGTAAATTGTGTCATTCATAGCACAATCTTCCTTGAAAATATAAGTTGCTTTAAACATTTCAGTTAAAATCCTTTCAGATAGCCACAGCACCCACCCATCCTACAAAATACCCACTTTAAAAAAGAAGCTTTTCAGGGTAAAGCCTTTTCTCAGCCTCACCTTCTGCTCCATGCTCTTCCTGAGCCTGACAGAAAGGCTTAGCTGTAGGAATTTGCCTTGTGAGGCGGAAGTAGACAACATAACATATAATGTTACAGATAAAAATCAACAGAGAGGAAACTTTCTGTATTCTACTTTTCTTTAATATGGCTGTTTTGTAATCTTTGCCATTTTTCACTCTCAGATTTTTCTGCCAGAAGAGGAAATACATCTGAAACTGCCTCTGTTCTTTTGAGATCTGAAATAAACAACTCGATGCTGGTTTTCAGGAATAAAGATAACATCTCTTTATCATAACCAAAGTACACTTTTCCATCCAGCACATCTGCAAAATCCACATCTCTAGATTCCACAGGCTAAATCTCCAATATGTCAATGGAGGAAGAAAATCGTACTCATTAACCTATTCATGTCATTATTTATGTGCACCTTTCTAACTTCTCCAGTAAGACACAGCAACAGGCCCATCAAAATGTAAGGACAGCCTCTTGGCAAGAAGCTCAGAGCCTTCTGAAATAGTAAAGCAAGGTAATATTGTCAAGATGGCAAGTGCCTTGGTGGGGAACAAGGGGTAAGGGACAGAGCTCAAACATGATGTCCTCAGACACCAGCTCAAAGCCCAGGATGCGGCTGGGAGGCACCAGCACAAATGGGAATGCAGCTTGTATTTGCCCAGGCAATTGTTCTTGCACATCCAGGGCTGTGGCATCATACAGAGGTTCCTTCTGTGAGATGGTTACCTTGGTCCTTCTCCTTTCTGACAGACAGGTGGTGAAGAGGTACTCAAAGCTCCCTGCTTTCAGGTAGCCTGGAAAAGCAAAACCACACAGCACCCTTCCCCAGTTTGATCCGTATGATTATGGATCAGACCTTGGAGCTGGTGTAAACCTGTCTGGCTCTGACATTTAATGGGCCAGGGTGACTTACACCAGCTGAGGGATCTGGCACTCTCTCCTGTGTCAGTTCCAAACAGACTCCATTTCAGTGGCTACCTAGAAAGCCATTCCTGGTCTGCCTCCAACCACCTGGGCAGAAATTTCATTCATTAGACACTACATTTATTTGTGTCACCACCAGTTTATGGACCATAAATCTCAGAAGGTGCATATTTAATTTAATTTCTGTTCTGAACACTGTACAAAATAAAATGTGTTGATACTCCTCCTAGTCTCCTCTATTCTCATGCTGAGAATATTGCTTGACACAAACAGCATGTGTGCTTTCTCTCTGTGACAACACCACCTCATTCTAAGTCAGACAACAAAGTTTTTCTGCTTATGTAACTAAATGTTATGTTCAGATTAATATTTTATGATAAACTTTTACTACTACCATTTGCTGACTGAAGAGGTGAAGCAAAGGGAGATGCTGCACTTGTCTTTGCAGCCTAGCAGTCACAAAGAGGTGCTTGTAACAAGTCATAAACCTGCTCCTCCAAGCCTCAGAAACCTCCAAACCTGCTCTTGGATACAAGTACTCATCATGAGTAATGATAATTCAGACATTAAAGAACAACAAATAAGTAGAATATACAACACAAAATTAATTTTGACTCATGCTGAGCTAGTTGGGAAAGATCCACACAGCTCCTGCAGAATGAACCCCAGCACAGTCCCACTGACACAAAGTTCAATTTTTAAAAGCTGACATTATAAGTTTTTCAAACTCACTTGGATATATAAAACCTCCCCAAGGTGCATCACCTATATTTTGTGCTGTTGGTCAGACAAACCCTATAACCAAGCCATGGATGACATTCTGGCAGTGAGGCGCTGGAACTAAGTGTTCCACAAGAACTCTAGAAAGCCTTCTTCCCTCAGCAGGAATGTTCACTGGGACATTTTTGGAAGCTGTTTGGAAAAAATGGGCGAATCCATTTCACCTTTCTCCTTATGAAGATATTGCCTGTGCTGTTGCTTGCAAAACTCAAAAAAATACATTGCTCCTGCCATCTCCTCACACCACAATGGAACAGCAGTATGTGACAAACAACACACACTGCAAGAACACATGCACAGATTAAATTTATTAACTCCTTCCTCCCAAGGAAGAAAATCATACTTGCATTCAGCACATTGAAAACCCACGCAAGCATAACCTGTGAGCAGAGCACTCACTGTTCTTTTCAAACATTCTGCTGCCATCAGGGGTGGAGCAGAAAGACCTGATGCATGATGTACGTCCAGCTAGTTACCCTCACTTAAGCAATTAAGCAACCCAAAATTCCCCCAAAATGAACAGAGGAGACACACAGCTACAGCAAACTGAGTTCTCATCTTCTGCCTTCTCCAGGTCTGGCTAGACTGGCGAGCCAAAGAAATGTGATTGTGTCGTCTGTATGCACCCATCAGCAGCCTGATCTGACTTTGAAATTTGGTGCTTTAAGCAGGAGGTTGCCTCATTTCTAGAAATACCTTCCAGACTGAATTATTCTGGGATTCAAGGCTGGAAATTAGAAGGTGCCTTGTAATCAAAAGGCTGAGAATTCTGAAATAACTTTTAAAAAATATATGGAATTCAGTTGAAGAAGCAGTCTAAAAATTCGTGAAGCCAATTGCGTGGCAAGGTTGCTTGCAAGGGGTTAGAAGTTTGTACCATAAGGTTCCTTTCAGTCCCACATTCCCCATAAGCTTTACTCTTACAGTTCTCCAGCTTAGAAAAACACTGCCTTTGAAATCTGCAAGCACATCTAGGAGTTTGCCATGAATTATGCTCCCTTCTTGAGAGAAGACTGCTTTACGCTTTGTTCTGGCATATTTTGATTATGTTTTCTGTCACTACAACAGTTGGGAAACTTTTTTTTATTATTTCTTTTGTTTAGATACTTCCTACTACACAGTTTCTAATATCCAGATAAACTTCCTGCCTCTTAGAAACATGCTTCTAATGTAAATAGCACTTACAATTCATTTAAGCTAATTTATAATTTTTTTGCTATTATTCCATCATTTTTGCTTAACAGGAATTCTTGGACTGTACTCCAGGATGTGAAGCCACATTTCAAGTATGTACTTCAGCAAGTTTCTGAATCACAAATACTGTCAGTTTGAAGGCTTTTTAAGTTGTTAAAAGCTAGTTACTTTGTTTATTAATTCTGCTCAGTCACAGGCTTCGTTTTATGATTGTATCACCAAATATAAATACATTTTCTAAGCCTGCAAGAAATGCAATCAGCTCTGCAAAACTCAGCAATAAATAATACCCCAAACTCCCTCATATATGCTTTGCTGGGTATTCCTTGTAGCTTTAAAATTAGCTGATTTACCAGTTAATAGCAGTGAGGGACGATAACTTACCTGACAAAATGAGGAGCTCAATGATGTCTGCATCCCCCAGGAATGATGCAACGTGAAGAGGGGTTCTTTTCTCAGCATCCTACAAAACCACAGATTGTCCAGTTATAAAACATGGTCAATAAGTGCAGGCATTGGTATTAAAGAGCAAAGGATTTCTATATATTTAAAATATTTTTCTGAGTGCATTTCTGTTTGTAATTAGAAACATAATCTCAGCCAGTGAAAGAACAAAATTCAAGGCCTCAACAACACATTTCCTCCCAATAATCCTCTATTTTTTATCACTCAATTCCACCAGACCTCGCAGAGCCATTGCCTTTACTCTGATACCCTGTTACAGGTAGATGAAATCAAAGCTAAAATGAGCAAAGACAGCATCTTTAGGTCTCTTTCAGAAACATTTTCCACTCTTTGGTACCACAGCAACATAATCCAGATGCTTCTGGATATCAGACTTTGTAATGCAGCTTGCATCAACAGTACAACACCAGAGTCTTCAAAAGGACAACTCAGGAGAATTATTTGGAACCACACACAAGCTCAAGATGCAAATTCCTCTTGGTCTACACAAAGGTTCTTGTACACCATAGCCTGGATATCTACAGCAACCAAGATGGGTGCGTGCACTGTGACTGACCTTTAAACCTAACTAAAGTATTACCAGTCAAATCTGTCTTTAAACTTAGAAGAATTGCTAAGATATATATATATAAAAACTTCTGGAGTTATAGATATAACTCCTGAAATATACCCAGGGTTTTTTGATTTCTGTAATTTTCCAAATTAAGGAGTCCATTTTAAAGATTTTATTTTAAAAAAATTTCAAGGGGTATAAATACAGTGTTCATAAAACCCCTTTATTTTATTGCTTTATTCAGCTGATTACAGAACACAAGCCTTTAAAAGAAACTGCTAAATATTACAATATGGGCAACAAGAATCACAAGAACTGCTAATACTGTTCATTGTGCTATTTGATCCCTGTTTCCAGTCCTAAATGCATTTTGTTTTGGTTTCTGAACCACAAAAATAAGTTCTAAGAGACCTTATCAATCAAACATATTGCAACCTACTAGCAGTAAATATTTTAAACCGGTAACAAATTCAACACTTCCTGCAAACAATAGCAACAGAGAAACATGACCAATATTTACACTCTGTCCCTGAAAAAGATCTCTGAGCCTGTCATGAAAAATATCACTTTCAACATGCCCAAGCGGTCATCAACCATAAGCTATTTTGGAGTATCTTCAAAGTATGTTACAATTGTGGACAAATTTGTGTAGCAGAACCATTTGTCAGGGGAATGTTGAAAATTGTTTTCCAGCCCTGAGAAGCACAGAGCCACTGATCACCAGAACAATTTAAGTTTAATTTTTGTATTTTTTTTTAAACATACATAATGTATGTAGTCCTCAAATTCTGCTGCCTTGGGTTTTAATTTTAAGTATTGGGCATGCACAGAAAGCACTCAGATGGCTGGTTACATAAAACCCTGATTGTCACAGGTCAGAGGGGAAGATCTCTTACAGGCTTTCACTTTCTCACGTGGTAGGTAAATTAAAAGAATATTAAGCAGTGTCCATGCAGCAGTGTTCACTCCGGAACCAATATCACAAGTTATTTTCATATGCCTCATTCCTCACACCACAGAACAGCTTCTACAGGCAACATAAGTGCTGGTGAGATCTTCCATAGTTTTCATATTCCCTGTCCTAAGGTTACCTAGGGCGAAAAACATACTGACTGATCAAACATATATAACAGCAGAACCAGTTTTATTTTTTTTTTCTTAAGTTTGTTGATATTAATGCACGAAGCTCTCTTTAGTACAACACAGTACATTGTACCTGTGAGTGCAACACCGCCAAGTTTGGCAGAGCAGAGCAGTTTGAAGTTGAATGCTAATGATACAAGACCAAGCAATCTTCTGTATCATGGAACCAAGGCTACCCAGTGCTTTGTTGGTCATAAGTAATTTTCTGTACTAAGCTGTAAATCTGATGCAAATTTGCTAACTGAAGGAGGAAAGGGCATGAAACAGAAAATTCTACTCTTCTGTAACAGGAATAACTAAGTCTGTGAGCTTTCTAACCTTTCAGTTTTTAAAATCAATACAAAGCCCTATCCTATGGAGCGTGAATCAAGTTTTCAGAGAAAGACAGGTCAGTCACAAAACTGAATTTAAGCTTTATTTCTCCCAGAGGAAAAACCTTAACATTTCTCCATTTATCACAACCAGGCACAAATCACCGTTCACTTGCACACAGAGTCCTACAGGCAACACTTTCAGGAGTTTGGCTGGGAGAAATCCACATGCTCCTCCCGCAGCCGAGCATGCTGTTGAGCAACTCACTGGAGGAACGTGCTGGAGTTCCTGTTTAGACTGTGCACAGCACTGATACCAAAACAGAGGGACTGAGGCTTCTGTCTGTCTGTCCCCCCACAGTGAGTGTGTCCCCCTCAGAGCTGGGGTCCCTCGCAGTCACGCTTCCCCACTCGCCGGCTCCAACATTCCCTCAGCTCCACACCCCCGGTCCTGTGCTACAGGAGCACAGGAGAAAATCAATAATCATCTAAAGCCTGGATCCCATGCACAGAGAGAGGGATAAAATTGTCGTTTCAAGGAAAGGCTTGGCAGAACCCCAAAGCTCAGCATACATTATCAAGGCAAGGAAAGTAAGTGGGGGGAAGAGATGATAACAGGATTACAAAAAGCATTAAGAGAAATAATCAGACCTGCTTCAAGTGCAGTTCTCAGAAGAGCAAAAGGTCAGCAAGAGACAGTAGATAAGGTATAAACAATGGCTAGAAAATCATGCTGAGATGAGATAATCTCTCTTTCCAGTACCTAAAGGGGGCCTACAAAAGAGCTGGAGAGGGACTTTTCACAAGGGAGTGTAGTGATAGGACAAGAGGAAATGGCTTCAAGCTGAAAAAGGGCAAGTTTAGATTAGATACTGAGAATAAATTCTTTCCTGTGAAGGTGGTGAGGTACTGACAGGTTGCTCAGAGAAGCTGTGGATGCCCCATCCCTGGAAGTGTTCAGGGCCAGGTTGGATGAAGCTCTGAGAAACCTGGTCTAGTGAAAGGTGAAAGGTTTCCCTCATGGCAGGAGTTTAGGATGAGATGATCCTTAGGATCACTTCCAACCCAGAGCATTCTGTGATTGTATGAAAACTGTATTAGTAGCCTATATTAGTTCACAGAAAAGATGATACTGCAGGTTAACATTATCTGTACACTCTTTTTTTTTTCAAATACAGATAAAAGAAACTAAGAATCTAACAACCAGGCAGTCAGGAACAGAAGGCCTCAGCAAGAAAAACACTCAACACATGCTTAAACTGTTCAAGTGATCACAGTGGCACTGATAAGGCCCTCACAGGTTTAAAGTTAGACTAGTCCCTAAGTGCTTTATTGGATGAGAGCCTGGGGTACATGAAGATTAGCAGAACAGTGAGCTGAATGAATCATATCAGCACATGTAAAATAATCAGGCACATTAAGGAAAGGGCTTACATTTTTTCCTCAACACAGCCTACATGTCAAAAGAGAGAATGAATTTTGATATCAACTGCAACTGCTCAGATCAGGTGATGCTTAGGACAGAGTTATTTACTATTAAAATGTAAGTGCAACTGCTGCAGAAAATAAATGTTTGTATCCTTTCTTTGCCACCAAACTGACTGAGCAGCTGACAGGAATAGTTGGAGTTTACAGAAGGAGTTTAATCCACCACTGAAACAGAGTTACTGAAGCCTTTGGATTCCCACCACCTTCAAAATGTGCCTGGGTGGCAGAATAAAGCACATGAATGGCTATAACTTCCACAAGTCTAACCAAAATAATGACAGAAACAAACCTCCTGCTCATTCATTCCATTTAAAGTTGTTACATCTGAGTATATATCACATTTAAATATCACAATCATTAAAAAGAATTTCAGATACAAGTTGACTACAGAAAAATTAAATATTGGGAACAGTTAGGAACTACTGAAGAGGCTAAAAGCATAAAAGCACCTACTTCTTGGGCTATTTACAAGTGTTCAGAGCCAAAAGCTGATGGTGTACCAAGAAAATCTCTGCTGCTTCAAGGATTTCCTCCTCTTCCTACATTCTTTTATTAAAGCCTGCAATTCAC
The DNA here is from genome assembly GCA_013397195.1 of Hylia prasina. Classification (NCBI taxonomy): domain Eukaryota; kingdom Metazoa; phylum Chordata; class Aves; order Passeriformes; family Sylviidae; genus Hylia; species Hylia prasina. Next base: position 340,383 of record VYXD01015729.1, read on the forward strand.
AGAGTAAATTGAAATGTTTGACTGTGAGCGCCACAGGTGAAGGTGAAAGTCAAGCTCTGTAACTTATGTTTTGTGCTCTTTCTTCTGCATGGGAATAGAAATTCCCATCTGAAAATGCAGATCCTCGTTCCAGCACCTCCTGTCCCACAGTCTTCACTTTAGCCTCAGAAATAAAGATTTTTCTGGACTGAGTCTTAAATTGCCAAGTGTTCATGAAGCAGAGGAGGCAAATACTTCGATCTTCTAGAACAAGAAAAATTATCTTTTTTGTCCCCTGTCATCTAACAATTGCCTTCCATGAGGCTGACAGTGACTTCTATGCTAGAAAAGCATAACTTTAAAAATTAACTACTAATTCCAGACTGAGACCATAGAAACTATGGTTATCCTAAAGAATGGAAATATTTTAATGCTTAAGGGTATTCACATAAATATAGATTTAAACAACTCCTCCTTTTTTATAAATACAATATTCACTTTGGACAGGGGGTGTTAAGGCAAGGGAGCACACATCACTCAGGATGGGAAAAGATTTAGAAAATGTAAGTATTCCAGGCTGATATTGCTGCCTTTGAAGGCAATAATGCAGTTACAGCCAAACCCTGCCGTGAGACTTTAATGGTCTGTGCATCCTTAACTGCCTCAAACTGATGAGATGAGTCACCAGCAGAGATATATATATAACATAGTAACCATTACTACACTACCACACTGTTGCAACCCAACCCAGAATATTTCAGACTCTCCAGCAGAACCTTCTGCGCAGTTCAAAAATTTTCTTTATGAAGTATTAAAAAAAATTCTAAGCTGAAAAACATTTTATCTAAACAGAAGCCATGCTAGTTACCTTGAATTGAGAACATCAGTGTAATTTAATATTCAATTGTTCATAATTTCAGTAGAAAAAAATTCTCCTTCACTTCCTACTTAAATAAACAGCATATTAAACAGCACTACTAGAGACTAAATACCCACTTCAGCTATGCCAAACATGCAAAGCCTTTCTGACACACAACCCTAAATATGTGCCTATTTGTACCCTCAAGCACTCACAACACCTCCAAAAACATGCTTGGCAATAGTACAGGAATATACAGAATTTGTGTGCATGTGGGAAGACCTGGATAAAACCTGAATCCTCCTGACAAAGGCAGTCCTGCAAATCTATGCCTTTCCAAGCAGGATAATGAGGAAAAAAGTAATGAACTGCACACATACATGTGTTTCCATGATGACTTCCTTCCTGCCCTCCTTATGTCATAATAAACCACCCCCTAAATACATGGTCCTGCATGTATGGCCCTGCAATCTCTGCTGGTGCTGCTGCCTGTTCCTCTGCAGACACTCTGCAGCTAGAAACAGGGTTCTATCCAAGAGAAAACACAGCATTCGGGGATAAAAATAAAAACAGAGAGAATGAAGTGACTTGCAAACAACACAACAGTTACGGGGAAGAATAGTGGAAGGTTTTTTGACTTTTTTTGACTTTGGATATTTAAAAGGGAAACTAAACTGGAAGATAAATGAAAATGGAAATTTCACAGGAAGGACTTTGGTTTATAACATCACACACAACAACTGGACTTTGCAGACCTAAGGTGCTGCACAGCTCATGTATTATGAATCCCAAATAAGAGGGGTAACAACTGGATCCATATTAGTCCCTACATTCTGGGGGTCATTCTCTCCCACTCCTCCCTAAGTAAAAACAGCACCCCAGAATATCCCCATCTACATACACATGGCATCATCACCCTGCTGCTTCTGAATGTACCAAAGAGCAAATGTAGAGGATGTGTCTACCTGCAGCTAATCTGGCAGTCTGGATTGTCCAAGTGACACCACAAATGTCCTGGGAAAACAGGCTGCTGAACGCTGACAACACTTCCCAGGGACACAGTGTGTATTCAGTACCCAGGGGGAGGGAATTGCTCACTGCCAGCTAAATATAACAGGGTCCATGCCCTCAGGGTGCACAAGTGGCATCACGAGCCCCCAAAGCACAGGTAGGGACTGGAAAGGTCAAAATGAGGATTAGGGTGGCAGAATGAACTAAAACCACACTTGTAATCCAGACAGATTTCACTTTGTTGCAAAAAAGAAGTCACAATTATAGCAGTATCCAGAATGCAGCCATTTCCATCAACAAACAAGTCCTTGGCTTGGGAAAATATTAATTATTTTACCAGACAAAAAAAAAGTAATCTTCCAAACTTTTGATTTCCTCCAAACTCTTTCCTGAGATTAATTTTCCCTTGGGAAGTGTGCACATGCATTCCTAATTTTGTGTTGTTTCTCCATGCACTTTCTCTTCCGTCTTCCAAAAACTTCTCTTGATGGAGGTTTAAAAAAATCTGATTTTTTAAACTTCAGAAATTGCCAAAGCTTGCTGCAAAAACAGACTTTTACTTTGTAACCCTGTCCTACCTATATTTGAACTATTCCAGTGTTAACACAGCCAACCAAAATGATCAACAAAGGACAAATCTCTGCCAAACAGTGTCAGAGTTTCCTCTCACGTGAGCAACCAAATGTTAACATGGAAGTAATTAAAACCACCCTTAAAATAGAAGCAGAAGCATGCAATGCAAATTGCCAGCTCGCAGCACAATGAGGGGGAAATCTTTTCATCTTTCTTCAATGATATTTTAGGGCAATTGACACTTCCCTGCAGTTGCTATTCAGAACACAACCTTCAGGGTTTGTGTTGACCAGCATCCTTCTAATTACTTCAAAGAACTGCTTTGAGTTTTGCTCCTGACCAGGCAAAGCATCCTTGGGTGCATTTTGAGCACTGTAAGCAGTATCATGGGCAAAACCATTCCATGACTTTTTCTATTAAGTACAGTAGGACTCATCTGCAAAACACATATTCTTCATCTAGTCTTGCAGCTGAGAGCATCTCCCTAGCAACCATCACTAACACACTTGCAGCCAAAGGAGACAAAAAACACTGGAGAAACCCACAATAGCCTCGTACAGGAAATGCTATTTTGAAAATCCAGCATGAAAGACAGAGGAAATTTTGGGGCTGTGGTGTTCATCTACTTTGCTGAGGAGGTTTTGTTTGGCTGGATTTGGGGTTTTTTTCCTTTGGTCTTTTAAGATCATCAGCAAAAACAAAGAAGGAGGAAACTCAAGGGAGATGATTCTTTAAGGAAGCACTTTTAGGAACTTGCAGGAAAACAATCAGGTACCAATAATCATAGGGAAAGTTAACATCAAGGTCTGGGATCAGATTTAAAACAGTGGCATGTCTTTCTTTCTACTGGACAGCAAATGGAGTGGAGCCCCAGTCAGCCAGATCTGTAGGATCACCCCTCTAGTTCCTTTTGGCAGCTCTGAACCACACAGCTGGACCCCACTACCTGCAAAAGCTGCAGTGCCAAGACCACACCAAACCAACTGCTGGAGTTAGCAATGAATGAACTGATGGTTTTACATCACAGAAAGACATGAAGAAAAGGAAGGTTGCTTCAAAAGTCCAGGAAACACCTGGAATTTATCATTCTGCTTTATATTCTCACCACTTTGAGAGGCTACAGATTGTAGCTGGGACTGCCAGGACTTGTTTCTAACAGTATGGATATAAGTTAAAATCAAAGAGGGGGGAAAAACCCCATCCCAATTTCTGCAAAAAAGACCAAGTTGACTTGGAGATATTTTTTTTCACTGCCAAAGCACTCAACTACTACTTGTTTACAGCTGCTTGCCATTCTGGCTAGAATAAGCCAATCTGCAAAACAGTAATTCCTTTGTGGGCAAACTGTGGCCAAGATTCTGCTTCCTTACTCTCACTGCTGAGAATTACAGCAAAGCTTTAATTCAAGAAGAGTCAAATGCATAACAGCTCCTGATCTGCAAAGACTCTTCATAAAAGGAAACCCTACAGAGAGTAAAAATATGCAATTTTCAGCTACTTTCATTCATTTTCTCAGTAGGAGAAAAAACAATGTCCCTGACTGACCTGCACATTTGGAATAATTACCATACACTTGGAAAATTTAAAGTCATCTGCTGAAGACAATTACATTGACTCCTACTTAGGATACCACTGAAGCCCCAAATCTCTTACTTCCCAATCATTTCCATCCTGCTATGTGTTAATTACTGAGGAAATTTTTAATACTGTCATTGCCACTGTCCACAAGCACCATGCACAACATGCCAAGTCACATACCAAGGCGTTGACATCCTCAGTTTTATAGATCAACATCCGTATCTCCTCTGGATCGCCACTGAAAATCGCTTGGACCAGTGGTGGCTGCAAACAGAAAACAGAGGCAGAAGCATTACAGGTTTGTTCCTTTTCTGTTTAAACTGAGAACATTTTACTCCTGCTAAAAGTTGCCAAAGCTGCCCAGAGACATGGGGTGACCCCAGTACCAAATCACAGGAGTATCTCATCAGTAAGAGCTATCAGTTTGCTTGAGGATAAGCTGAAATCATGAGCATGTTTGTACCTACAATGAGCATGTGTGTGTGCACAAACAGGGAACCCCACTAGAACTTTTGTCAACAACACGCAATTAGCCCAGATGTTCTCCCTGGCATATAAGGGGAAAACTAATTACATCAGATAGTGCTGCATGCTTGCTCTTGGCACAGATTAATGGTCATGCAATACACATTTAGAAACAGAACATTTTGCAGATAATGAATTTCTGGGCAATCACTAAACAACTTGCATTTTTTTACTGAATAACTACACAATGAGCAGAGTTAATTTTAACCACCCAAGAAGCAAAATAATTATCTTATTGTCTCGAGTCTGTTATTATGCCATTATGAATCAGAATGCAGAAATAAATAACCAGGCCCACAGGAGAAACAATGTGCCACGCTCGCTCCTCTCCAGCGCTGGCGTCAGCGCCGGGCAGCGGGAGGGAGCTCTGCGTGCACTCACCGCTCCCATACTCAGCCAGAGCTGGTCACTTCAGTCCTTCCAACCACCTTGGCAGCAAATATCTGACTTAGTGACCAAGCTGGCAGCTGAACTGAAAGAAGACAAACCGTGCTGCTGGAGGCTTGGGAAAAGAAGGGGACAATTCACAAAGATCCCTATCCCACAATGCACATGGTTGAAACCGGCCCCAGTTTCCCCAGCACCCTCCCGAAGGCAGCGTGTGCCCCCCAAGTCTCACTCCTGGTTGCCTCATGGTCCTACTGGCAAAGAGGAGTTTGTGGTGCCATGCAAACACCAGATTCTAAAATCACCCTGTAAAATGGCAGCATGCATGACTACTTAAGCGCAGAAACCCACAACAGTTCTTGAGATTCCACAATTTAACTGCCTTGTAAGCAGGCTATCTCAAAATTCACAAAACAGGCTGAAAGAACAAAGAAAATACCATTTTCTCCCTATGTTTTCTCATTCAAATGTGGAAAATACATTTCTAAGTTAATGGTGTCTATTTTAAGACATATTAATCCCTTATGTCCTTGAGAAACATTCATACCAGAATTTCATTCTTGTCACTCCTCCAAAAGTGAAAAGGACTAAAGCAACATCTTTCATCACAGCTGTCTATATCTTACATATCGTAGTGGATGTTTGAAAAAGAAAGGAAAAAAAATTGCATTTGAACCATTTAGCATGCTCCCTTCCCAGCCCTGTCAGAATGGACAGAGAATATTCCCCAACAGAGGATGGAAACACCAGACCCAAGTCTGTTCCCTTCTCTCCTAAAACTAACAGCTATGAAGAATCAGTGAATGTTCATGAAATTATGATGCTCACACCAAAATATTTACATTTTCTGAGCATTTATCACAATGTTAAAATGAAAAAAAATTTAATAGTAAAGCAGAGAACTCCTCAATTTCAATTGAGGAATTGAATGGCAACACAACCCAGTAGCCAAGAAACAAATACTCTCAGCATCTTAGATTATTCCCTGAACCCATTTGCAGGTATGCCCAGCACCCAGTGGAAATATCAGCCAGACTCTGGTGACATTTAAGGTGAGACCTCAGACAGAGGTAAACGCACAATTCAAATCTGTTAGATTTTAAAACAAACACAAAAAAACCCACAACTAAACAAAAATCAAGTGCTGTTATAGGGAGTAAAGTCCTGTGCATCATTACATTAAAAAAAGGGAAAGTCTAAAATAAGACACTTTGACCCCTCTTCTCTCTGCCAGAAATCTGAATCAGACACTTGATTTTACAGGAAATGTTTGACCTTTCCAATTAGCATCAGCTGCTTAACACAGCAGATTGAGAATAACATTGTGTTCCTCAGACCTATAATACACAGGAGATCCTCATCTCAATTTCTGTCCACTATACCATGGTCACATCCATCTGCAGCTCCTGAGATCAAACCCCAGTGTTTATCATGCCTCTGAAGCAGGTTATAACTCCCACCACTGACACACATAACCTTTGCTGACAGGAGAAAGTTACCATATACCCATTTCAAAGGCCTCATCCTTCAGACCTTTTTCCCCTGTAAGATTTAATTTTGATAAATTAATTACGATAAAATCTATCTCTGCTAGTTGTAGCAGCAAGAGACAGAGACAATGGAAAATGATCAGAGCCTGCAAACTGGAACAAGGAGATAAAACCAGTACAGGTTAATACCATCCTGAGTCACTGCTGTGCAGCCTGCTGCAGCTGGCCATTTTTCTAATTCACTGTGTCATTATTTTACTTTATTTTCAAAGGTATTCATTTTGAAATGAGAATGTATTATTGCTGAGCCAATTTTATTATATGTTGAGACCCGTTTCTGTGTAAGATGTGCAGTCAAGTATAATGACCTGTCCAGGAAATACATGTCAGAAGTATGCTGCAGCATTACTGCTCAGTTTGAGGTCAGAGCTGAGAAGATGCATCCTCATCCATCAGCACCATGGAAAAAGTATTGCTCCATTCAGCAGCTGACAGGGATGGAACTTGTGCAGTTATGTACACATTGATGATGGATGCTCAATGACCCAAACAGATTACTTTTCTGATCTTCAGTGATAGCCATATTCATGCATCAATTACTTCAAACAACCTTTCTTTTGGGTTTTTTTTTTTTTCATTTTAATTCCTGAAGGGTAGATAATGATCCTTCCTAATTATTAAAGGATAATATATTTTTGGAAATCATTTCTAGAGCTTGTGACATAATTAATGAGTTATTTCATTAACAGAAATATTTTGCTTTAAAGGTCTTCAAATTCAGAAGTTGTTAAGCTCTTATAATAAAGGGAGGGGGGAAGCACAAGCACTGAGCAGATTACATATAACTATTATTAGAATTAAGGAAGGGTGCAGGGTTTTGGAATGATGAACAACTGTTTCATCAGCTCAGCTCTCTGTAGCTTCCAATTTCTTAAAGAGAATTTCAGTTGGGAGTGTTCACATTTTTTTCTGAAAATAAACTCCAGCAGCTAACAAAACCCTTTCCAAGCTACTTTTTCTACAGCTACTATGAAAAGTATGAAACTTACCAACAAGTTTTACTAGAGGGTTCTTTACTTTGTGCTGTAACAAACATTTTAGTAAAAATAAAATTGTGTCTGCAGGCACCTTCCAGTTTGCAACATATTCCTATCTTTACTGAATGCAGGGCGATCATAAGCTGGATTTCAACCCATCAGGTAAAATTAATTTGTTGAACTGAAAGGCACAATGACTTTTTCAGCAACAGAGTTTAAACCCACATAGAAGAATGTCCCAGCTGGATTCCACAGAGCCAACAAGCCATTCCAAGAGAAAAAGTCTGACCCAGGGAAATTCTCCTCCACAGATCTGATTATTACCAAGGGGCATTGGCAAGCCTCTGACTCCAGAGATGAAGCATTAAATGGACCATCTCAAGTATCATTTGAATTACTATGTCCAAAACAGGTGCTGAACCTCCTAGCAAACCACTTGGTATTTTTTGTTGAGCAGCTAGTAACTGTGACAAATACTGAACACTTTGCCTTGATTTTAGATATCCTGACTCACTAAGCAGGTCTTATTTAAGGCAGATTTTTGTTTGACAGGAGGCAGAGGCAGAGAAAGGATGATTGATTCCCATGCCCATTTGATCCCACAGACTACCATTTGTTCCTGTGAGCAAAAAGAAGCTATATTTTGATCCTTTATTAGTTCTAATTGCCTTACATCAAGTTCCTGAACTAAACACTTGGATATATTCATGTATTCATGTAACAAGCAAGGCAAGGTAGCAAGACACACAATCATTTCAAAGTGGTATTGATTCTGACAGTGTTTTGCCAAACACCTCTTTTTTTTCTGAAGGTACTCCCACTAATCAAGATTATAAGGTTGTCTGCTATGTCACATCACATACATCTGTTTCCTTCCACTGGCCAAAGCAAAAAGGCTACTCCTCTTCCTAATTTTAGTTTAGGACTTTCTCAGTACATATAGCACATGAATATCTGAAATGCTGTTTTAACTTACAAGTCTGCATTAGTGAACAGCCATTAACTGTATTTCTCTTAATTCTTAGAGTGCATTTCCCTGATGCTTAGTATTTATACAGTTCCATGTACAGAAATTACTCAATACTGATAATTTTTAACAGGCATTGTAGTCTCTTTCCCTTGCATCAGAGGTTAGCCTTTCACTGCGTTTTAGGAATGAATTGCTGGGTAAATACAAAAAAAAGTTTGGCCTTAATTTGTTAATTCAAAGGGTGCAATCCTGTTGTGGGAATTTCTATATGCATTTCTGACAGCGAAGTACTTTCACAGAGCTGGTATTTGGAGAAGACTGCCCTTGGATGGCTGCTAAGAGGTGTTATATAGCAAACACAGATTTTACTAAGTGACTCGTAAGGAATACTTGTCCAAGCTACTGAAAGTGGAGAGAATCAAATCTGGAAATTGAGTGTACTGGTTCCCTGGAAGCACTGTGAGAAACTAACAGCATTGTTAAGTGAGCAAATGTACTTAGGACATTTATACTGAGCAGATCAATAAATATCCTGTACGCTGCAGCGTTTCAAACACAGCAGAAAAAAAATTTCAATTCATTTAATTCTATCTTATTATGTCCTTCCATTTATTGCAGACTAGCCCAGTGATTTAAGGACTGCACATCAATCCTCTGCAGCAAGGACAGCATGCATGCCTACACATTGCTATTTATTTCAATTTGTTCCACTGTGTTTGAATGCTCAAGGACCAACAACTTACGTGACACACAGAGGTATTCAAAAAAACACAAATCAACACTCCCAAAATTAAAAAAGAATCTCTGGGTGACAGAGGCACTTCCAAGCTGAGAGATCTTTGTGTTGTATTTAGGCCAGCATTTAAAGGATGCAGCTGTTCTCTGACACTTTCCCTGGACCAATGGCTTTCTAACTTGCTGCCATGCTGTGCTTAAGTTGCTTAGACGGATGTAATGGGCATTTGGGTTTTATGGCAAGAAGTGTTGGGTTTTCCTGTAATGGCTCCCGTTTCTATCCATGTCATTTATAACAGCTTCTCCAAAGCCTCAGGCTATGTTTGTCCTTCAGGCCATAGAAAGGACTTCACATCAACAGCACAGGGCACACAGGAGCAGTGGAGAATTGATCACTGCTTCATTTGCTGTTAGGCTCTAATGAGAACAGGTAAAAAATTATATATAAACTCCAAGTAGAACATGTGTTTAGCTTCAAAAGCAACTTTTAACCTATTTTTTTAAGAAAGAAGAGCTGGAGGGACATGTCTGCATTTGCATGCACAACACAAGCCCACAGCTGAAAGCCTCTTCCTCCAACACTTTCATCAAACGATGAATGGCAGCTTCATCAAAACACCAAAAAATGCTCAGTGACCAAAGGGGAAATAGTCCAGTGCACACCTGTGGCTCCCAGTACGGTCTAACCCTAAGGGACACGTACTGAATGGCACCCAGGGCATCAGGAGAGGATGTCTGCAAGGACCATCAGCGTGGCACACACATCAGTGCTTGGTGCTTCTTCCCCTCTCAGGAAGGCAGAAGTGCTTCCTAAGAATTTGTTCACAAATCTCTGAATAATTCATGCAATGCTAACATTGTCCATAGGCAGTTCCACGTAGGCATGCACTCAGCCTTTTCCACACTGGCTTCCCAAAGACTTGAACATTCACAGAAATATTTGGTGCAGAATTAGATGGAATGCAGTGATTTTAACACGATCAGCAGACATTGCCATTGCTGGTAACATTACTAAAACCTGATTTTAATCACTGGTGTACATTGCCAACTACATGGCAATCACAAACAGCTACAGAAACAGAGCAGCTCCAACCTTACACTGCTGGACAGGCAGGCAGCTGGTGCAGACTGCAAAGCCTGGGGCAGCACGGCTCAGGGGAGGACCTGCATCCCACCCCTCCAGCACTGACCGGTTCAGAGGCTGGAATTACAGCCTACCAAAACACCCCTCTGCATCTTCTGGATGGGAAAAATCGCATCCTCAGCTTTAGGTGAACAAGTATATTTTCCAGAACTCCAAGTTCCCTAATGATGTACCATAGCTGGAGTGAAGGAGGAAAGGAAAAGCATGATCACTGGAAAATGGTTGAAATAGTGACAGTAGAGCTGTCTGAAACAAGATTGTCTGATGATAAGCTGAGAAACACCTCCCATTAAGGATCTTGTTTTGAACATTGCTTACACTAGGTTTGGAAAAGAACAACCTGAACTGCCTAGAGCATGGCTCAACCCTGAAAAGGGAGCAGGGCTGTCACAACACATCCTGCATCATCTGCTTTTAAATGATTTCCCCTCCAATACAGCTGAACTTTTGCAAAAACAAACTGGGCTTGGGATTGGAAATCCAGGCTGTGCTCCCACAGGCTTCTGGCTCTCTGCTCCCACTCAGCAAGGCCCTGATGGCTTTTGCTTACACCCCACCCACAGAACTCCCTGTCTCCAGCCAGACAGAGAAGACAATAGATCTGATTCTATAATTAAACATAATCACAAATAATCATTTAGCAAGCGATGTGCAAACCAGACTGCACTTCACTACATTTTCCCAGAAGCACACATCTTGTGAAGTAACAAGAATAAACCAGCTAAACCTCTGCCTCCCCACCATCACCTGCACACTGGTCCTCTGTGTGCTCAGCCCTTTCCCCTCTCCTGCTTGCCTTCTCCTAGAGATTTAAACCTTGCTCTCACTCTCTCTGCTGCCCATTTCCATGCTGCTGGAGCAGGGGAGCTGGAGTTCTTGGGTGATGCACACTAGAACATTTTTAATTGTAAATACACACTATCAAATAAATGCTTGCCCTTTGAACAAGTGAGAAAGAAAGAAAGAAAACAACTTATTGAGGCAGCTGAAACTTTAATGTGACATTCATTTAGTCAAGCTTCCACAATACTTAAAAAGGAAAATAGTCAGGATTGACCCTGCTTGTGCAATGCTGGACCCAGCCCGGTATTTCTGTTCTCACAATTTGTGATATGCTGTTCTAGACAGTGCAAAACAAGCCTCTGGCAGATCTATTTCTGGTGTTAGCTTGGCTCTGGATTTTGGCTGCCTCCCATTTTTCATTAGGAAGACTATCAGCTGCCCCAAGGATTGCTTATGTTTCCAGGTGAAGTGAAGGTTACATCCTGCCCTTCCTGGAATCCTGAAATTCCTCTACACACTGAAAGTGCTGCGAGTTGCCTATGTTTCATTGAACTTATCCATTAAAAGCACCAAAATAACTCTTGGCCTGTTAAATTTAGATTACTTCTAAAAAGGAAAAGAGCTCAGACTGTTTAATTCAGCCTGCCCAGTGTCCTTTCCTTCATTCTCATTACTGGAGGCTGTCCACCAGTCTTGATTTAAGCGCTAGGGTTTGGTTTTAGTTTTGGCATTTGGGATTGGGAGCTGGTGGGGGTTTTTTAAGTGCCTCCAGATCAGATCAGAAAATTAGTTAATAAATACTGTCCTTAAGTTACACTAATCAAGTGGAGACAAAGACAGAGCACCAGGCAGACTAGTTAAAATAAGAAAGCTTTTTTAAAGGAGACAAAAATAAATAGTAGCATAACATTTGTTACACTCACCAGCATTTGATACCCATTTTAGTAGAAGAAAGTCTGTCACAGACGGCGTAATAAGATTTGTTGGAATAACTACAAAGATTGAGGATAATTGATCTAATAGTACCCTGATTTCTCCTTGTTCTCCTGAATTTGTTTGTTCAAAGTTTCTTGAGATTTTGATTTGATACAAACTGTGTGTTGTGTAATATCTCACAACAGACATATCTATGACACCATTAAATAACAGTCATGCAATTGTAATGGCAGTACCAAAAAAAGGATCCAATTCCTTTTATACGTTCTCAGCAGCATGTGCTGCACTACTTATCCATTTGAGCACTCCTTGTCATATCTATATTTTGTTTCCCAGAGCTTTTGTCTTTTTTTCCCCCCTCCCTCATAATCCATCAATCATTTAGTCAGAAGCAGGGAAGAAGTCCTGGCACCAAAGACAGTGTTTCTGAACAAGAGCATAGCAGAGAGTAAAATCTCTGGGGGCATAAATTCCAGCTGGTGTAAATCAGCTGAAGCCAACTCCCAAGGGAGAGGCCCTGTGCCATGTTACACCACTTGCTTTCCAAAGGGCCCTGCACGCTGTCCCCACCAGAAGCACAGCTGAGAGGTGGCCATGGCAGCCTGAGATTATGAACCTCAAGAGAAATGAAACCACCAGCAGCAGAACAGAGCAACAGCAACCCCAGTGACACATCTGCTCCTCACTAGAGATTTCGGAATAAAGCAGTTAGGGGAGAAACTCACTTGAAAAACATCAACCCTGTCAAAAGCTTCATTTCCTGCTCAGTTGTCTTCAAAACATTTCAAGCAATTTTTTTTTAAACCAATTATTTAGGTGTTAAATTCCACAAGAGAGGGGAAAAAAAAGACAAAACCAAATCTGCGTGGAGGGAGGAACACTCTGAGGGCTGAAGGGGTTCATGCAGCTGCTCAACTTAACTGGAGACATCTCCTCCGTTCAGTGGCTCCACATCCTCTGGAGACCACTGATATCCTGCCCACACCCAACTCTACCAGCAGCAATGGCAATCAAGTAGAAAAAGGAAAAGAGAAACGGAAATGCTGCAAGTTTATCTTCCTTCAGTTTATCACTTATGAAACCATGACTTACCCCTCTTCCTTGCCAAGGCAAGCGTGTGCAAGGGCTGCTACACACACTGCAGCTGGCTCAAAAAAACCTTTCCATACTCCCCTTTCAGTGCAGCAGCACAGCAAGATCTGCCTTTCATCTGGCAGCCTGGGCACTCAGCAGGACAAAGTAATAGTCCAGTCCATCTGTAATTAAGTGCTCTATTTGATATATGCAGCACGCATTCATACTCACCACAAACACTAATAAAAACCCTTTCATTTTTAGAAAATTAATCCTGATTTAAAAAACTATAAAGTAGCATCTGATCCTGTAACATCTTACTTGAGATCAGGACTTCTGCTGGCTAACAGGGTCTGTTTTATATTACTGTACGTGCAAAGAAGGCAGCTATAAAACAGAGAGTGCCATAATAAATTTGCAGATACTTCAGAACTACAAGAGACTACATGAGGACATTGGAGGGCAAGATCACAATTTATAACCACCTTGACAAATTATACAAACAGCCAGGCTGGAGGAAGAGTAGGACACTGTTCAGTATGGAGAACACATCCTGCCTGTTACTGAGAAATTCAGGGTTGTTTCACAGCAGTTCTGTGTAAGATAGAATTTGGGACTGCAGTTTACTAATTGAATGTAACTGAACAATGTTCTAAAAGGAAGAGACTTAAAATAGGATTACGACTTGCAAACACAAAGTGGTCCTTCCATACTGTTCAGTACTACTTAAGCTGGCTGGAGTGAGACATTCAGTTCAGGGCACCACTTGACTTGAAGACCAAAACAGAGCTTTAAAACATGATTTACAGGGAAAACCTAAACAGATCGGAGCTGGTCACAATGCACAGAAGACAATTTAAAGGAAACAGGAGAACTATTTGCAATACATAAAAGGTTGTTATTAAAAGAAATCATCTGTTTTCCACATCCAAGACATAAAGAGCTTGAATGGCTGCACACGAGGATGCATCTCTGCTCCATTAAGGGCAACACAAACCAGGACACTGGTTACCAATTTGGCTGAGTTACAAACTGTGAACTGCAGAAGACTGTATTTCAAAAACAGATCTAGTCCAACAATCACTGAAAGTTAAAAGTATTTTTTTCTGCAGGCTTCAGTAGGCAAAGGATTGAACATATGAACGCAAAGGAGGCCAAACAAAATTCACACACTTACTTGAAGGTAAAGGTTAATGAAAAAGGGTAAGCTACAGCAGAAATCAATAAAAATATGTATTTCCAAAAGTTCAAGGGGAGTCTAGTGTCTTTGGGTAGAAGCACACTAACACATGGCAGGACTCCAGGACTCCAGTAGAATTTCAGCTCCCATCTCATTCACTCATCAGAAGGTAATTTCAGCTATGGGGTTTATTTCACATGAGCTCATGCACAGAGTTTCTGTTAAGGACAGATACATTTTGCAGTCACAATCTCATGTGTTCCTGAACCTCATCTTCCTCTTAACAGTGACCTGCAATCCAAGGTCCCACTGTTATGGATGTCTAAGCCAAGCCTCAGACAATAGCAAACCTCCAGGATCATGAAAACAACATTAGGGAGGGAGAAGACATTTCAGGGACTTAAGCAAAACCTGAACTCTCTGATTTGCTTGGTCTTACCACTATATTTCAGTTGGATCTTGCTCAGGTTCCCCTTGTGTTGCACGTCACAGACGCAGCCTCACCACTGCCTGTGTCCCACGCACCCCGGCACAGCTCATTCCTCTGGTCAGCAACTGCCACGCCCTCAGCCACCTCCCTGCCAGCTCCAGAAAACTCAGAAAATCTCCCAACTCACCTTCTCTCCTACACAGCCAGAGAGAAATATACTTTAAAAGACATTAAAGACTAACATTGACCTTTCCTGATTTCTCTTAGAGGTCATGGAGCTCACAGTGCTCTTGAAGAGCACCACTATTGGTTATTACTGCTTTCATAAAATACTAAAATCCTTTGCAGATTTTAGTCTCTGGTATTTGCTTTCTGCATAGCTGATATACAATTCAGATTTAAAATGTTTAACTAGTGAGGCTGATGACAGGGTTATTTCCATTAATAGCAGAGTAACTATGTGTGAACATGAAGATCAGTTCATAACACCACTTCATCTCTTTCTTTACATTAGGCATGCTACAGTTGGCATGGAGCTCTGCTCAAGAACCAAAGCAGATGTTTTACCTCTATTTTGAATCTGGAACAGATTAGCAAAGTTAGTTTGATTCAACATATCCTGATAATATCCTTGTTCTCAACCTCAACCAAATTATTGAAACTGACAGGGTAAAAAAAAAAAAAGAAAAAAAAATAATCAGGCTTTGCTGATGAGTGCAGTGTCAGACAGCCAGGCCAAAGAAATTAAATGGAAATTTTAAAAGGTTTCAAAATTGTCTTCACTTCAGAAAACAATTCAGTATCTTCAGAGCGTGAAGCATCTGACTGTAACAAATCCAGCCGCGTCAAAATTACTTTGTAGAGACACAAATTAAACAGAAAGATGAACTGGAGAATTATAATGAGCTATTACACTCTTTCTTCCAACAAGTTACCATTGCAAGTTATGAATAGCTTTGTCTGAATACCCTCTGAAAAGCCTGCAAGATGTATCTGAGACCACTGTCACAGTTTTGAGACTCAGTGTGTGCCTTCCCTTCATCACACTCAATCCCATGCATCAGATACATCTCTGTATCTGAGACAAGCTGACCTTGCACGTGCAGCACCAGCCAGCAGGGTAAATGTGTGCACTGTCATCGGCTGAGAGGGTGGGGTGCAGATCTTCCTCACACATTTCTTCTCAAACAGCTTCCAGTCACAGTCACAATCTCTTGCTGAAACCCTTCAGCATTGAGAAGGAAGGCAAGACAAGGGCTCAGCATCCCAGCTCCCAGCACTAACTGATTTTGTACATGCAACTGTCTCTCCATGCTTACTTCTCGTTCCTGTCACAAACCAAGCAGTGAGGTTGGCAGTCAGACACAGCCCAGCTATCTTAGAGACCCTCTCTCTGTCCATGTCACATCTAGACACATTGATCCCTCTGGTCTGGGAGAACCATTGCCCAAATGGGGCTTCCTTTTCCAGAGAAAAAGGCTCAGCCTGGGGGAGCTCAGCCACAGAGTGAGGCTCCTGGCAAAGTCAAGGCAAGCCCCCCTCATTCCTGAGCAGTCTCATTAGAGCCTCTTTGCAGCAGAGGAGAGCAAAGAATCATCCAGTGAACAAAAGGAAACACAAGAGAGGGACGGTGCAGTCCACTTCAGATGGCCCTCTGCAAAACAAAGTGCTCAGAAATACCACAGAAAGGAAAAAAAGACAATTTTTTGAATGCCTTTTTAAGCCTGAACTGTAGCTGCCATCTGTAATGCAAACCCCGTTTTTAATTTTGCTAGAGAGGCCATAGATTATTAAGGCTGGAAATTAATTAGACTTGCATAGCTTAACACTTTAGCCTCTCATTTATTTTCTGTGAACTATTCCACTTCAATAGTGAAAAGCTTACTGTTCAGTGTTGTTGTCATGCACCATGAGTCTGATACCAAAAGAAATGCTTGCAAAAAAGAGCACCTAAGCTTGCTAAAAAATAATTAGTTGGAGCTTTTTTAAAACAGTTTTTATATTAAAAACCAACTAATCTCTATCTTGAGATTTAAAACAGCCACTAAACACAGCCACTCCGTTCTTTTGTGAATATTCATGTATTAGTCTAGTCAAATTTAGCCCAGTAAATATGCAACCTTACTACAAAACACCCCTTAATCAGCTAATACATGTAACTGCTGCTTGTCAGGGCAGCGGCAATGTGCTTAACACTCATTTTTGTCTGTGCTGTTAAGCAGGGCATTATTCTCTACCTCTCTAATGACAACAGCAGAAAGAGCTGGTGACAGCCTGATCAACTGCCTAATGAGATCCGGAAAGCTGAATTACAGTAACCCAGCTAAATGAAAAAGCCAAAACAAACCAGAGGATTTCCCAATCCAGTTTGACTTTTCCGTTCTTTTGCGATTCCTTGGCCACCCACTTTGGCCACACCACGGTGGACTTCTGTGGTATTTGAACACTTCCTTCTGACAGGGAGCTCTTCAAGTTGTGTTGCCCATCAGAGAGGAGGATGTTTGAGGAAAAGCTCAGGGAACATGTCCATACTGCCTCTAGATAGCCCAGATGGCCTCTTGGAAAAGGGGATGTCTTTCTAGAATCTTGCTGCTGGATATGAACCCCACACATGAACTCAAGAAGAAGAAAGTGTAGACCTTACAGTTTTCATTCTAGATTCTATATACATAACAAAACAGAGCCTGCAGAACTAAATTAGTAACCATCTCCACCAATTTTCATAGATTTTTACAAGTGACTCAAGTAATGCATGAGAAGCTGAGAGCATCTAAGCTAAGCCCAGGCTTAGCTCTTCACTTCCTCAACCCTTTTGCAAGGAACTGGTTTGGTAAACCACTGCCCTATTTTGCTGCATGGTTTAACCACTCTCAGGCTACCCTGCCCCTCTGATCTGCTAAACAAAGCAAATCTCTGTGTGTTTCCCAGCCTCCTCCTCTCAGTCCTTCAGAAGCTCTCGCCTGTTTTCCATGGCAATGATCCTAACTCAAGAGGTCTCCTTCTCTGATGTCTTGTTTCACTGGTGGGGGCAGCTCACTCCAACACTTTAAAAAAAAAAATAAAAATAAAAAATAAAAAAAGGCACAGTCTTGCTGAGTCACAGACACTGGATTTTATAGAACAAGATAAACAAAAATATTTAAATTTAAGGGCCACCTAATACTGGTCACATCTAAGTTGAGGGCAGACACTTTCAAACTAAGCTAAGAGACTGATAGCAATGCTTGGTGCTTTTAAAAATCCCGAACATCTGAAGCTGCAAGATCTTTCTGAGGGATGGAAAAGTTTTCAGAGGGGTGGAAAAGGTTGTACCATCTTGCCATCTTAAGTCACCATGATTGCAAGGAGTTAAAAAAAAACCTGAAGGAAACTGAAAAAAGGAAGCAGGCTGTTCCCAAAAGCCTGCTGTACTGCTTTCACTGAGAGTTTTGCATGGGGAAGTCCAGGACTCTTCTGCTTGCAGCCACTTTATGCTGGGTCCAGAGTGCCCCCCAATCTGGGGTAAGAGGAGAGGAGTTTCCCTGTGTTATCTGCAACCTCTCACAGACCAACTGAAACTGCACCGTGAATGGGGCCTGCCCAAAGGGAATTCAGTCCCAGTGCACTCAGCTAAAATAATGCTTGGAAGAAAGCTTCAAGCCATGGGGGAAATGGTGATGTTAACAAAAAAGGTGGATATACCTTTCTCCATCCCAGTCATATGCCTATACAGATTATTTCAGGTTTAAAACACAGGCAGAATCTCGAGGAAGTAACCAGAGAGAGGGGAGGGAAAAGCAGCAAATTCTTCCTGGTGAGGACAAGCCATCCCTGGCACTTGCCCTCCTGCTTCAGATTAGCCTGCTCTGTGGTCTGGACTTCAGATCTGACTGGACCACAACTGGGACTGCACTTGTCCTGCCCCTCCAGGCTTCAGCAAGAAATAGCTACCTACACGCTTTGAGTAAGGCAACCTGGATTTTCAGCAGTCTCATTTATAATCTAATTCCAACCTCTAATTTGTAAGCTAGTTACCTTGTAAAATCCAGAAGGTGAAATCCATACAGGCATAAGCAGCAGACAAAACACAGGAAATTTCTCATCCCTATTCATGCCATAGAAGTATGTAAACCAGGGGGGCAGACAGCACATGTCTGATGTATTCTAATTCTAGTTCCTGAACCAGAATTCTCACCGCTGAAACTGTTTGGATCCTAAAAGCATTTTAAGTAATTTTATTTCTATCTCTACAGAAAGAAAAAGAAAAAAAAACATCTCCAAGTCATATTAAATATTTGAATATTTTAAATATTTTAATTCTGCAAACCAAGAACAAGACATTTCTAATCTGGTTCATCTTATGAAGACATTAGTGTCACCATGCTAAATTTCTACTCTCCTGAGACAGAGCTGCCACTAGTTAACTCGCTGCACTGACACAGATTCTGAGAAAAGCCCCAGGAAATATTTTAGGCTGATTTCTGCAAAGAAAGAAAAACACAAATCACATTTTTAAATGGCTGCACCCAGCCCCACCAGCCTGCTCAGTTTCAGATAATGGAACCACACAACATAGCTTGCTCTTGTAGGAAGTAACAACTGATAACATGCCAGCCTTTTTGCAGTTTTTCACTGGAGTGCTATCTGTCTCCAGCTTTCATTCAGCTTTCTGTATTAAGAGAGCATAAGTTGGCTGCAGTGTGCTCAGAGTTTGCTATGCAGTGTTTAACAGAGATAAGGGGGGAAGGAATCACGGTGAGATGTCACTCACCAGCCTCCAGCCACACTCCGCTCGGCTGGGTACGTGCAGTCCACCTGCAATCCCACACCAAAACATCCTTTGCTGTGCAAATCCTGTTCTTCCATCTCCACAAACTTCTATGCCTTTCTTATTGACCAAGTTTTGCTCCCAGCAAATAATACAGAATCATGGAATAACAGAATGGTTTGGATTGGAAGGGACCTGAAAGATGTTTCATGGGCAGGGACTCCTTTCGCTAGACCAGGCTGCTCAGAGCAACATCTGACCTGGTCCTGAACAGGGGATGGGGCATCCACAGCTTCTCTGAGCAACTCATGCCAGTGCATCACCGCCCTCATAGAGAAGAATTACTTTACTGGATGTCAAACTCCTTCCTGCTAAGCTTCCTGAAGGCTAGGACAGCACAGGAGGGGAAGAGGCCCAGGAAGCAATGATTCTGTGGGAAAGAATCAATGTTGCTAAAGGTAAGTCAGTAACAGACAGTAGAAAGTAAAGAGGAATAAATACTATGTTACTTGTAGCTATCCAAACACACAAGCTCTCTGAGCCATGCAGCTTTCCTCCTGGCTGCAATCTCAGAGACACAGGCCCCACCTGTCCAGAGCAATGTCACTTGAAAAAGATTTCTCCTTTCAGATGATTCAAGATTCCCTGATACAGCAGCTTTAACTGGAAAAAAATGAAGGACAGACTACTGGCTCACTGCAACAAGTTAGGGATTTTTAATTATGAAGAATTCTATTTGGACAAAAGTAAAATAGTCATGTTTAGGGCTACTGAAAACCAAGTCCTGAAGTGCAGAGTGGAAGGAAAGCTCACCGTGTGTACAGACTGAACTCACACTTGTCCTGCCCAGCAAATGTGTACCCATGAATTATTATTTGTGCCAGCAGCACCAATGCACTGTGACTCAGGACTGACAGTGAGATGCTCTCTTGCTGTTATCATGAAACATGACTCAGTTTGCATGCCTTTGTGAAGAGCTGTCACAAACCTCAGCTTAAAAAAAATAATTCATGACCTGTCGTGAAGGTGAAGCACGTTGTTCTGATTTTCCTGGAATAAGAACAACTCCCAAGTGCTCTGCCCACAAGCCTCAATTGGAAATTCAGGAACAACATAATGAAAAGGAGATTAAGAAATTTATATATTAAAGATCACACAGCTTTAAAACATATACAGCTGTCAAGGATGGATTTACAAAAACAATGTTATCCAGCACCCAGAATGATCGATTCACTTCCAGCCATTCCACAGTGATTTTACAACTGTGCTTCTAAAAAGTCAAGAATTACACCCTGAACTACAGTCTTCAAGTAATGCCTATAGCTTGCCCTGTGATGGTGATGTCTCTGCATACCTGCTTGGAGGTTATTTTAGAGTCTCTAATTTGTGCTGTTTTCTAAAGAAGTTTAAGAAAATTTGCTAAGAAATTTTATTCTCATAGTCAGAAAGCCAGTTCTCACATCCACTTCTCCTAATCATTTCTCACAAACACCTCTGCTAAAACACACTGACATGTTTAAAATGTAATTAAGATGTTCTGGAGACATAAAGAAATGCTAAGTCTGTTTGCATGATGAGGGGAAAAAAACCCACTGAACAAGGTGGAGGCTCCTGAAGCCTATAAGGGGCAACTTTCCTGGTTTACAGCAGATGGGAATTGTGTTACCTAAAGTCGATTGAAGCTGACAGGCAAGTGAAATGCTGCATTCAGAAACTTCCACTAAGGTGACACTGACAACTACAATGAAATCCACAAATCAGAAGAAACAAGCAGATTCATGCTTCTGCTATTTTGTTCTGCCAGAGCCATTGCAGGTGTCTCAGACCATGTTTTATACACAATATATGCTACAGCAGCTGAGCAGAGGAGTTGGGAAGCACTTTTCCCCAAGCTGTGCATCCCCATGACTTGGCTCATTGAGGCACAGACACATCCTGCTCTTACTTATCTCCACTGCTCATTTTGAAAAGTGACAAAAGTCATACTGGTGCTGGTAAAGGTGTGTGGTAAATGTGTGTACCGCTGCCTTCAAACTAATAAAGCACTCACTGCCCTTTGTGGGCAAGGCAGCAGAAAACTATCAGGACTGCGCATGGCAAAAAAATACATCTACAAAAAATGGCAAATTTGCAGGTGCTCTAAACACATCTAACATCAAAAACTACCCATGATGTGCTTCTTCCAGGCACAGACCTTCCAGCCTGAGCTACTCGCTGCATACTGAAGATCTCCCTTGTAATAGTTCAGCATCTCAGCAGAAGCCTCAATGGACCTGCCACATCCCCCTTTTCCACACTGGGGCCCAGAGCCGCCACACTTTGCAGCTGGAGATAAAAACATTTTTTCATCCCTCAAAACCCTTCATTATGGGTGGATCCCAACTTCACAGACCAAGAAACAAGCACAGAGGAGCATGTATAAAATTGTTATAGGACTCATTCTCCTTTCAGGTATTTGCAGGTTTTATGCTTTTAACTTTTACAAAGCACTGAAGATATTTCTCCAATATTTTTTGTTGAGTGACAGCATTATTAAATTTCCTAAGTTAATTGACATTTATAGAAGAAATGGTGATAACATCTGTAAATGATCCCAGCACCTTAACAAATGGAATTACAAGAAGCTAGGAAAAAATGTTTGTGCTCTCCTCATCATCCTGTTCCACCCACAAAAGGCATCTACATTAATAGAGAACCTGGCATTCATAAACCTGTATGGCATCACAGCACTGGGGTCACAACTGCATTCTCTCCATTCATCCAAAAAGCAAGGATTGCAAAATCCCTGCTTGCACTTGGTTACTGAGATGACTTGTTCATTCTCACTCCCAGTTGTCTTCTTTCTCCTATGGAAGAAGCAAGGGTTGAGGCTGTGAACATCAGTCCCAGTCCCTTTCCAAGGTAGGTACCACAAAATCAAGTCAAGGCTGTATGAAAAATGCCACCTAGCTCTGAATCTGGCTGCAAAAACAAAGATGCAAATGTACATACTTAAAACACTTCTTCTCAAAGGCTGTCCATCAGGGCACCAATTGGACACAAATATTTCCAAAGGGAAAATGCATCAGTGACTGAAAACCACGTTCATATCAATGAAGCAGAATCCACTGTAGGGAAGTTTCACAGCTCAGGCACTGTGGACAGGGTAGAAATGGAGGATGAGGGACAAAGAACTCCAAGCTGTTCAGCACCTCATCCTACACAGACAGAGCATCACTCACATCAGAGGAACCCATGGGAGTCGAGAGCCCAGCTGGGTTAATCACAGGAGAGAAGACCCTGGCACTGAGGAAACAAAGATGAATTGCTTCAGGGAATCTTCATGCACATACGGTTTCTACTGCCAAGGTAGCACTTTATTTTTGTTACCCTCTTCTGGAGTCCGTGGGCACCACAGCTTGTTCCCACTCTGGCCTGTGATTTGAAACCCCAGCCTGAGGGAGAGCTGAGTAGCCTAAGCACTTGTCTTCCCTTCCTTCCTAAGCAGCTGGCACTAGTCAGGAAATAGCCCCAGTAAAGAAACTGGATCAGTGATTGTTTCCTTTTCAGTGCTGCTGTCTCATATCACACCAAAAATCCCACCAATCCCCTCAGCCACACAGATGGCACAATAATGATTGTAGTAATGGGGGAAAATTCTCCTCCCTGCACCTTCTCCCCATGGGAATGGTCCAGAAATGACAGCTGAGTGGCGAGGTGGTCTGCAGCCCTGGAACCCACACTTCATGGGGTCCATCACCCAGGCACCAAGCACCAGAGCTGTCAGCTGCCCAATACCCCCAGAGGACAACACACCCTTCATATTGAAGGAAGGAAGGAAGGAAGGAATTTTACCAAGCTAGAGGTACAGAAGATGAAAAGCATTGTGCAAAGTACAAAGCAGAAGAAATACATTCTGACTTTAATATCCAAAACCTTTTAACCATAAGTTGTTTTTGCAACTGCAGCTCATAGAGCCATAGATTCCAGGCTCAGAGTGTAGTTCTGGAAGCAGTACACTGTACACACACAGTTTGGTCACCAGCACACATCCACTGGCTGTAAGCATCACTGCACTGCCACTGCTGATCCCTGAAAGCCAGCCCAAACAGCAGCCTCCCCACGACATAGCATTCACCCATAAAGTCCCTTTGTAGGACGAGAAGGGTTAACTAATCTCTTTAAAGAACTATAATTAGTGCAACAGGAAAGTAAATTCTGTCTTCCTGATTCAGGGACAGTGAGTGCCAAGAAGTCTGAGTACACATGCAGAGAGGGCAGATATGCACAGCTTCCAAAAGCAAGTCTGCTCTGACACTTGAATTTCTATGAGGGACACATTTATATGAGGCTGATTTGTCTTTAATCTTGTTTATAAAGTATAATCCTTTACTGGTTTTGTTTGCTTTGCTTTTTAAATCTGTCTAGGAAAACCAAACTCTGCCATACCCAACTTCTGCATCAGTACTGCTTGAATTTTAAAAGCAGATGATTAGTTCTTTTTCCTTTTTCAGAGGCCAAGGAACTCTAGTATTACACAATTACAGTATGTGCATTCTAAATAAGACCTTCAAAAATTAGCAGTACTGTAGCTGATATATACAGCTTGCTTTGTAGGTCTGGTTGCCTAAAACATTAAAATGCAATACTGGATGAGTTTTACTATGTTTTTTTTTCCTCACATGTAAATTTAATTTCATTTATCAGTTCAGCCTCAAGTCAGGAGTTCAATATTTAGTTCCTATATTTAATTACATTTCCTTTTCATTATGGCCTTTTCCAGATAAATGTTTAATCAGGGTGTTCACTGTAATATAAAAATTACTGGAGTGAAAAGAATGAAGTAGCAATGTTCTCATCCTTATACACAACATTGGATGTTAAAGTAGTAATGTTCTCATCCTTATACACAACATTGGATGTTAAATTCTAGAAGGTTGATTTAAAAAGGGCAACGATGTCACCGAATGAACTCAATAATAAGCCCTCAAGGAGAAAATGAGCTAAATAGTGGTAAAAATGAACAACCAGAAGATTAAACCATCATACCTTTTAGAGAGTATCAGGGAGCTATTCATGCTTTAATGAGATGCAATAAAAGCAAAATAATAAACTGAAGTTCAATGCATGCCAACTTCACCCATATGATACCAGTGACTATCTAAACGTGCCAGGTTTGGAGGGGGAATCACCAGCCCACATAACAGCAGTATCAGAAACATTACCTGGCCCCATCACTTGTGCACCAGGTCAGAGACTAGAAGCCTAGTCTTTGTTATTCCACTATAAAATCTACAGTTCTTCATCACCCCAGATTCTTCTGTTCCACAAGAGTTCAAGGAAGGACTAAAACTTGTTTTTGACTAGGTCTGCATGCAAGCTGAGTGGTAACAATCATTGCTTCTGCTGTCTTCACTGTTACCCATCTTTTCCTTTGCCCACAGTGAGTAACTTGGTTTTCCATGATTATTCAAAATAAAACTTGCTATGGACCAAAGATCTTGCTTACTAGAAAAGAGGAAATTTAACAGTAAAACCTGCTGCATAAAAATCTTTCCTATGTGTTTCCAGGTAGTAATTCCTGGCTACGGCTGTGTAACATACATATACTTTCCCCTAGTTATGTCTGGTTTGGAGTTCTGCTTTTTGCACCTCTTTTTCTTTGCCTTAGTCAGTGGTGAGGCCATTTCTTCCTGCAGAAATTACTCATTTTTAATCGACACCATAAGTCTTCTGTAACTGCCTTTGCTTATTGTGAGCAGACCAATCTTCTAAAGGTTCTTTTTTCCAGGTCTTGTAGAGACATGTTGTTCATCAAACCCTATCTACAGAGGAAGTTGCTTTTTAAACTAGGCAGGAGGTAGCTGCTTTGCTTCATAAAGCGTGAGTTATTGCTCAGATTTTTCACTTTTTTTTTTTTCATTTACTGTCAAATAGTTTTTGGACATTTAAACTTGATGCAGCCATATAGATCCCCTGAAAATATATATTATCTGCATTTTTAGACAAGGCTTCTCTAGGAAACGCTGCAAAATTCTTATCCATCAGCGTCCTCCATTTAGTAGCTAAAGAATGCAAAGCTTCAATTCTTTCTACCTTGTCTTCTGTGCTTTCCAGAAATTAAAGCAGAGAGCCTTACCACCTTAAACTGGGATCTGTCAGATCACAGTCACACAGACTGAGGCTGTTATGAAAGTTCAGTCACCTTAACTTTCACAGACTTGAAAAGATAAAGACTGAAACCTCCAATTTAGGAACTGCCTCTGTTCTGGAGATATGAACTGCCAGAGTGTTTCAGTGTTTTTTTCCAGGTCAAAAACTCTGTCTTGGGGCTCTGGCAAGCCATGGTGGGGGACAGCTGTGACAGCCTAAGGTGCTGATGTCCCCAGGCATCCACTCTGCATCTCTCCAGCAGCAGAGACACCAGAACAAGGCACATGCCACATCTGCAGCACAGCAAAGCTGTCCTGGGAGAAGGGACAGTCCCACTTCCCCCAGACCTGCTCTATAGCCACCAGCTCCCCAACAGACTCCTCTGACACCCATGGGGGTTACAGAAAACAATCCTGGGGAGATGAATCCTACTCCCCAGGAGGCAGTGAGTATTTTTCTGCTGGTTTGAGTCTCGGCAGCTCAGTGAGCAGCCCAGCACATGGTAGCAGTGATGTGCAGGATGAGGTAGGAGTGCAGGGCAAGGAGCAAGCAAGGCCCCAGTGCCCTCCCTTCCTGGCAGCCAGCACATGAGTGCACTGCTCATGTGAACCCTTACTGGCACCTCAGTCGGGCTGTGCCAGCAGGGACAAGCTTTTGCTACAGTGACAACAGCACTGGCAAACCATCCCTTCTGTTCTCACCCGTCTTGGGGCAAAATCCACCAGAAAAATGTTAAAGGCAAGCCATGAACCTGTAGCTGAAAGGGAGGAATTCCTTTCACTGCAATCAAATCTGCCAGAACTTGTCCATCAGAGTCCTTACATGGGCAAAAAAAATTTCCTCTCTTGCAAGGGTTCAACCCAGTTAAAATGAGTGTTGAGAAAAACTCAAGAACATAGGGTGCTTCAAATGCCTCATGCTGGATTGCTGTTAATGCTTTCAAAATCAACACCGAGGTTCACTGAAAACTTTGCATTTGGAGTGTAGCTTTGCAAAAGGGGAAACACTTTGGCTAGGAACCTAAAATATTTTCACAGACTAAGATTCCAACAGAAAGTAAGTTTAAGCACTCTGCTTTCTTAAAAAACACTTAAACAACATTTTGTTACTGTGATTGCTTAAAAAACCCTGCCATATATGGATGCAAATCATATACAGATTTCTGGTAAAGATAACCTCAAGTACCTGGATGAATTAAAGCCCTGACTGCTGACCCAGTTCAGGGCTGTCTGGAACAACTCTGTGACAACGTTTCTTTTCTGTGATTATCTCATTTTCTTCCATGTCAGCAACTCTCTCAGCTTCTCTTGAGATCTCCAAAAAGGTTCAAGGGAAAGAGGCAGGGAGAAAGATACGCAAACAGGGAAAAAAGAAAGCAACCTTAAAAAAAACAAGCAGTAGTAGTATCTGCATAGGACACGCATCTCATGAAGGTAAAAGCCCCAGCCCACCAAACTTTAGCTTCAATTAGGCTCACAGTTTACACTCCAAAGAGGAAATATCCAGCACACATGGCATGAAAGGCAACAAAAAACCCTGAGAGGCAGTTTGCATTTTCTTCTCCATCTAGAAATAAAGTCTGGACAAAATAAGGTATATGAAGTGCATTTTTATAAGTAGTGAAAATTAATTTTCATAAAGTTACTAAGAAGACACAAGACAGATGTTACAGGACACTGAGCTCTTCCCTGTCAGAACATCCAGCTTGCATCCAGCCCATATAAATGACAGACAAATCTATCACGTGAGAGTTACCCAGTGACCTGGATCAGCATCCATATTCCAAAAAAGAACATCCCTTCACAGATAATTCAAACCAAAACAGAGCTTAATTTATTAGAAAAGCAAAGCATGGAAAATGAAAAACAACCATGATGCTGTCCCTGAGTGCTTGTGACCAATATAAACCATGTCTAGATGCAAGCATCTCATGTTTAGGTGGCTTTACAGCCCAAGACCACACAGCTGGCACTGGTCCCAAGCACTAATCTCATTTTCAAAAAATGACAATTACTGCTACACACTAGTGCAATTCTCTAAGTTGGTAGCTAAATTTAACCGGATTTCCCCAACATGAAATAGCTAAATAAATAAAACAGCAGAGAAGAGAGCAGTAGAATAAGGGAGAAGTTTTTAGGTACAGAAAAGATGGTTCTTATTTACTCATCTCTAACAAACACTCCAAGAATATGCTCTGCTGAGCATTAAAATGCTGTAAGGCACTGAAGACAATAATCTCTTATGTATGAACCATTCAGCTGAGGGAGAAAGAAAATTAGTTTTGCTGATGTGATTGCATAAATGAAAACATCCTATTAAAGACTAGGAGGAATTGAAGAATTTTAAACGGTTTTGTTGGGGTTTACTTTTGATTTTAGTTTGTGCAGTTCACTCTACAAACTAAAATACAGCAGCACTAAATGTGGGAGGCCAAAAGAGAAAGTTTAAAATCAGAAAACCTCCACATGCCTTGGGCTGACATGTTAACAGAAAGTTCTCGTGGAAGCAGGATATCACATAAATATTGTATTTCAGATGCTGATATATGTGTATGTGGATACGCACTGTATATGTTCACCCCATTCCATAGAGTCATCCTAGCCCAGACAGCTGAGCTAAAGACAATAATGGAGTAGGATTAACCTACAGGAAAAATCTTCACTTTTACTTTTACAGAAACATGTTATCCCTCCTCAAAAACTTACACTTCAGAGCCCAGAACTGTGAGTTACTGCTGGGCCAAGAACAACTCTTATACTCACCAGCCCCTGAGGTCTTTAATGTTTTATCTGGATGCTTTTCAGAGCTGGAGGAAAACCCCTGGGATAACTGGTAGAAAAACCAAGTGAGACAAAGGAACTGTCCCCAGGAATGCCAGCAAACTTCAAGGGTACCAGAAGATGTGCAACAGAAGCCAGACACAACAACATAGAGATCCCTGCTGCTCAGTCTCACACAGTTAGCCAGCACCTCTGTACTGTTTGCATATGCTGGGTATGTCAGGTATCCATCCCCTAGAGTCTCCCTCAGGTAATCCACCTCTGCAGACAGCTCAGACAGCAACAACTTCTTCCACACTTGCTGAGGACTTGCATGCCAGATACCAAAGTTTCTCTGCACATTACCCTTGTGAGTACCCAAGCTGAACAAGATTTCAGATCTGAACCAACAGCACATTCTGCCCCTGAAAGCATCGTGACAATAAACCCATCAGCTCTGGGCCTCAGGCTGCACGCGTTGGTTGACTGAGGAAGAAAAGCCAATGCCGACAGAGCTGTGACTCACAGCACTCACCTCAGCCAAGACAGTCCTGACAAAAATACCACAGGACCAGAAAGAGCAATAATCCTGGCTCATCACACAAAATAAAACATAACAGACACAGAGATCTTACACTTTTTAAAAAAGCACAAGGCTGCCACGTGAAAGTGTGATGTTAATTACTCTATTTCAAGAACCCTTCAGAGTAATGGACAGAAGGGAGACAGGAGAGAGACAGAGAGTAATTAAAGATTGATAATTACTATTTTTAAGCAAAAGAGTGCTCAGTTGCAGGTCTGAGCCTCTCCAGGGCAGCTGGGGCTCCTCAGCAGGGATTGCTGGGGCTGAGCAGCAGCTCCAGAGCAGCACGGGCAGGGGCAGTGAGTCTCCAGGCCAGCCCAGGGAGCGGGAAGCTGGCACGTGGCTGGCGCCGCCTTCCACTGCAGTCATTACAGTGCATCACTGGCAAAGCTCCTGCAGCCACGGAAAGGCAGCAGGAAAATTAACTCAGGTTTAATAAACACTCTAGGGTAAACATGATTTCAGATAGACACCAAATATAAATACCCAGTTTTTTTCTTAAAGACACAGTTAACTTCCAGACAACAGCATTCCGATCTCAAAGCCATGAGGTCTCCCACAGCTTTTCCTTATGTCTGTCTAAGAGGTCTGAGGAGGAGGGGTTTTTCCTCCCCTGTTTCAAACACAGGAACACAATGTCTCAGATGACACCAGAACAAAATGAAAGTAGGGGTAGGTGTATTGCTGAAGGCAGGTATTTGTTACAGCCCAGCCAGCCAGTATCCTTTGCACCAGATAACCTTTCAGTCAAGATAAACACCATAACCAGGGCAAGTGTGTTTGTAAGGTCAGGATACAACCAGAAACCCAAACTGAGAATTTGGAAAACATCACCCCTCTGTAAGAGTGCTGCCAAGAGCACCCAGCAATACATTGGGCCTCAACTAAAAGGATAAACACATTTCCAAGTTGCATGGATGATGAACAATTTCTAATGCTTTTGCTTGCTTGGAGCCTTGCTACTTTGGCATTGCAAAATACTCACAAATACTCTCAGACAGAAAAAAAAAATAATAAATGTAACCAGAGGAGAAAAGTGTATCAAGACACCTAATTGTCACATAGTCTTTAGAGAATAAGAGACAGTCTCTTCTAAATAGATAGCAAGAAATTATGAAAATGCAGCATCTGACGAAATAGCAAGGTAAACCTCAGCTTACAAGTTTGACCCACATCCTAGATTTCATTAATATGTTATAGGAAAAGATATTCTGAGCCTTAAACAACGTCTCAAAATCATCAGTAATATAATCTTTTGTGCAATACCGTCAGGATTCTCCTCTCATACAAGTGCCCCTCTCAGAAGGCAGTAACTTTAATCCCTTGATTTTGACAGTTTGGCAGTAGAAAATTCCTGCTATAAATTACACTTGCTGTAACAAACAGTTTGTGCTGCTCCAGCCCAAAGTTTCTCCCCAGCATGTTGTTGACAAGGTAACAAAAATGCATCTATTACTCAGTTTAATGCTTCCTTTAGAGTGGCAGGATGAACGGCAAAAGGTGACATCTCAGAAGGTTTTGATGAAACAAGTATCAAAGAAGGCAGCCAAACACACAAACTAACATAAACCGTTTCAAAAGACAGAAAGTAGTACAGAGGGACAATCCATCCACTTTTCTCCAGAGTCCTGTTTTGATGTGTGTGGGTAAGAACTAACAATCTATTTTACAGAACAGTTCGGGTTGGAAAGGACTCTAAAGGTTTCTAGTACAACCCTCCTGCAGGGACACCCTCAACTACATCGGGTTCAGCCTAACCTTGAATGCTACCAGGGATCAGGTGTGTATCACCTTTCCAAGCAACCTGTGTGTTTCACCACCCCCATTACAAAAACCCACCCCTTCTTCCTTGTACCTAATCTCAATTGACCCTCTTTCAGTTTAAAACCATTACCCTCTGTCCTATGGCAACAGGCCCCAAAGGGCTTTCTGGAGGGGAATTGCAGTGCAAGAGGCTGACATCCAAATAAGTCTCACTTAAAGTAAGCCGAAACTCTGGAGACAAGGAGGGAGTAAATCATCTGAGTAACTTCAGGCCAAAGATAAATGCCAGGACATTTCACAGGATACCAGTCA
This sequence comes from Hylia prasina, assembly GCA_013397195.1. Lineage (NCBI taxonomy): Eukaryota > Metazoa > Chordata > Aves > Passeriformes > Sylviidae > Hylia > Hylia prasina. The sequence goes on from VYXD01015729.1 coordinate 371,371, forward strand.
AAATATATACAAATATTAAAAAAAAAAAAAGGCATAAATTCTCCATGAGACGGAACAACAAGAGATAAAGGAGGCCACAGGAAATACTGCTCTTGCTTCCAAACAGCACAGACACAGGCTGTGGCAGAACGGAACCAAAACATCCTCACACTCCTGGAATTCTGCATTAAGCAAAGCCCTAAGATGAAAACATTGCAGAGAGGAATGATGTGACCAGCAAAGAGACCAGTTCTATACTATCTGCTGATAAAATCACACCTACAGGACCTATTTAGCTTGAGCTGGTGAATGAATCAGTGAGAAACACAAACCACGGATCCTCCTGCAACAGTCAAATTAACATTAAAAATTATAAATAGCCTCCAGGGAATTTCCACTCTGCACATGCTTCCCAATTACTTTCCAGCACCCACGTTTCAGTACAGAGCAGTAAATAGACAAGAGGGCTCTGTCCCAGCTTACATTCCTATTAACACATGACAAGTCTGAAGATTTCAAATTCCTTTCAGGTGCTCATCCATGAATCCAACCCACCTGCATTCCTACAAAAATATCCAACAACATCCACAGCATTAGGCTGGCATCTGAACTCTCCCATAAACATTGTGTCAAAATGAAAGCTTTTGCCTTGTTAGCTTTGGCCAAAATGATGTTAGCAGAGCATCTCACTGTTTGACCTGAAACTGAATCCAGGACATTACCATTACCAGAACAAGCAGATCAGTTTTTCACATTCACAGATGCACAAAAATCTTAACAGGTATAAGGAATAGAAAAAGATTTTTGTTTAAAAGAAAGGTGACAAGATAAGATGGATCAGATCAGATCAGATCAGATCAGTGAAGGAAACTCACCAACCCATACAGCAATACTTGTATTTGTTATCTGTCACGGTTATCAGACACCTTGAAAATTGCTCTTTGCCATTAAGCAGCAAGACAGTATTTTATGAAAGGAAAATGCTGACGATGAGATCTTGCTGGGTGATAAAAAGTAAGCTGTGACTGAGGCAGAGGTTCTCCAAGGGCACAGTGCTCAGCAAAGCCACCTTGCATTCCCATCTTGAGCGCAGCCTTGCTGTTTCTCTGCCCTGAGACTCCCTCTGTCACACATGCTTCACCAAGTCCACATTCATGTTTCTCTTCCCACGTCTTCCTGAAAGAAGAACCTGATCCTGTATTGGTAGAGACAGGCTGTTATTATTATCTACAGGAAAAACAAAAGATACTCATCTTATCTGAGGCTCAGTGTGAACAATGGGTAAGGAGAAGGGAAGCAGAGTCCACACCGCTGCGCTGCCATTCTCTGCAGCCCTTACAAATGCCAAAGGTCTGAGAGCCTTGTCCCCTTTCTGCAGGCAGGGAAACACAGAGGTGAGGGTGGGACACTGTCCCAGGAAGGGTGAAGGCAGAGCCCACCACCCACAGCAGGATCTGCAGGCAGCACTGCCTGTACAACCCAGGGTTATCTCCAGAGACATGGAGATCAGCACCTGAGCGAGTCACAGCTTAGCTCACACAAAAATGAGAAAACAAAAAATGTTTCCCATTCCACAGGTGGAATTTCAGCCACACGACACTCAGATGATTTCAGCTACAGGGATGCTGTGTAGTCAGATGCAGCCCAGCCCAGATCCAAGTTAATTGCTTCCTCAGACGTGGCCAAGAGGAGCAGCTCTGTCAGGGATGTTTGAAGCATCCTCAGGGACCTACATTAGGACAGAGGCACCTGCCATGGCAGGGAGTGAGAGCTCCCTGCCACTCTGCCTGTCCCACAGCACACGCTCCTCCCCAGGGAATAACAAGCATGTCCTGTTGGGAGAACCTCTTGTGGTGCTTTGTATTTGGATGCCAGCTGGCACAGTAACAGCCTAATTCATGATGAGGGCACGATACAACAAACTGTCCATATTTGTTTGTCTGTTTTCCCTAAAAAGAAAAAAAAAATCTATTGCTTTCTCTACAAAATAAAATGAAAAAAATCAGGCAAACTATGTTTATACAGACTTTTGTGCAGGAACTACTAGCTAGGACATTATTTCAAAAGCGAGACAAAATCATTGATTTTGTAGACCCTTGCTTGACAACTGTTTCACTTATTTCATTCTAAATAAACCAAAAACACAACAGAAGTTCTTGTTGAAATACAAGGTTTCTTGTTGATGCTGAGGCGATGGTGAGAGGACTTAAGAGGACAAGAGAAATCTTTTGTGAAAGGCCACAGGGAAGAGCTGTATGTTAGTGTCAGGTTAGATATTCAGTCAACAAATCTAATGGGAAATATGGGTCTCCAGAAGTTCAATTGCTCAGTAAGCTTCAGCTGCATGAAGAAAATGATCAAGATAAACAAAACACTAGTTTTCAAAGTCAGGTTTGTGAGGCAGCTCCATCACTTCATTATGCTGGAAAACAGTGGTAGGAAAGCCAGAGTCATTTCTAAGTGTTTTGCCACCACTTCTTGCTTGACCGCACAGAACCACTTTTCACAGGCAGCCGTTACAGACCTGAAACAAAGTTAGATGTGCTGTAGCCAGGATTTTTATTTTCTTCTGAAGGTCTTCAAGTTGCTTCCTTCCAGTGCAGCCTGGCTGGCATAAAAGGAAGGATATGCTGCAACACAGTCACATCTACTTGCAATTATCTGTTTGCTTCAAAATATTAGCAAAACATCTTGGGTGGAGGAAGGAGGTGACAAATCATCTGAAGGGCGGCAAGAGGAGGATGAGAATTTCCATTACAAACTACTTGTTAGGTAGTCCCACCCCAAAAACGTCATGATGCTATACTAGGATGCGAGAAAAGAAAGCTCACAGTTTGTGTGTGTCAACTGCAAGAGTAACATTCACATTATTTTCGGGCCGGCTCACATCCAAAACTCACATGAACATCATCAAATCCTAAAATCCCCACAAGTGACCCTTGAATTTCAGTCCAGCTTGAACAGAACTTTAGATAAGAGCTTTCTTCAGACATTGAAAAAGTCTTTAACAAATATTTTCATATACCATAATCTTTCTTACTTTCAGTCCCAACTATAGAAATGGATCAGGAAAAGGTACAAAGTAGTTTTTAAAGTATTTTTTTACTCTAGTAGATACCCTATTAAAAACCCTCACAGTACTAAGAAGGTCTAGAACAAATATATGATTTGACTTGTAGATTAGATAACCATAAAATATTTAAGGACGAGAGACACTGACATTCATCAAGACACTTAAAACAAGAGAATCAAGTCAGGCAGTCTACTTTCAGAGGCCACCATTTGCTGTCTGGATCTCTAACCTACTTCAGAAAAACTATCCTTCATTCTTCCAGATGATGTAGGTTTTTTGATAGAATTAACTATCACTATTTAGGAAAAACTATTTTGAGCATATAGAATATGTTAAACACAAAGTAACCTAACCTGAAATCCTGTTAAACCAATTTTTTAATAAATTGAGGGGCCTACCACTACGTCACCTGATCACATACATTTATTTCTTTTTCATTCAGAAACTGAAATCATAGGAGAATTTCAGACTCTGTCTCTCTTTTAGTGTTCATGCATGAATTAAAAAAAAAAAAAAAAAAAAGCTGCTGTTAAATTTTAAAATTTCATTGAGTAATGCCAGGGTAGATTCCAGCTCAGTAAACAGTTACCAGGAAATGCAAAAGACATGTTCACAAATTCCCTCAGCAGACCCAGCAAGCCAAACAGATGTCTGCAGGTCTCCACCGACAAAGACAAAACAAAACAAAGCAAAAAAGTAGTAAATTAAGCTATGCTTAATTTGATTATATGTAGCAAAAAAGCAGGGGTACTTCCTCTACCAAAAATATCAGGCATTCTGATAAACAGCAAGCAATGGCAACTAGCCAAAAAATGCATCCTAAATAGCAAGAGCATTTTTCACTACCAAAAGACAACAGTGAAATGAGTTGCACTCCGGGAACCCAGCTGGGAAGAGATTTTTACAGAAGCACATTCATGGATTTTTAAGTTTATAATTTCAAACATGTACATAGGAAAAATGTGCTCCTCTCTTTCTTCCCTTTGGAGGTCATGAAGCAGGCAAAAATAAAGCACTCTTTGATACCATCACAGCCTACAAGGAGAGGGTGTTTGACAGTATGAAACTGTCTGGAGAAAGACTAATTCTCTTTAGAGTAAATCCCAAGGTCTTCCATGAACTCTTCACATAATAAACATCTATTTCATGTTCTTCAAGATAAAATCTCAGGAAAAAAAATCATTGCTCCAAAGTTTGTAAGTCCTTGAATTCCTGTGTTAAATAAGAAGCATTAATCAATGTTTCAAGTTAAACATGAAAAAACATTTTAAGAACATGCAGCTTTGTAGCCTTTGCAGATGAATGTGCTTGGGTTTGTGCTTGGGTCTTTTCCCTCTCCCAACATACACATGAGCTTTTACATCCCAGCAGTAATTTTAAGTAAGCCTCTAAACCAGCATCTTGTCGTCTTGCAACGTGTTCTGGGAAAAATGGAAAAGTTTCAATATAATAAGAAATGATGTGTCAGGATGTGACCATGTTTACTACATTTCCCATAAAGCTTAAGCTTTTCCACAGCAAAATCTCATGCTATGTAAAGTTTCCATCAGTTCCTGCTCCAAACACTGTCCGCAGACTCTCTCGATGACATCTCACAACACTCATTCCTATCCATCCCCACTGTACAGCAGGGAAACCAAGGACCTGAGGGACAACTGCAAGTCACAGAAGGACTGTGAAGAGCTGAACTGTGAGACTGTTATCCATTCTATGCCACAGCCAAAAATAATTCTGCATTTCCCTGAGATGTCACCACAAGAAGAGAGAGCACCCGATCCCCCTGCAAGTAATGGGGTGTTACCTAACAGGGTCAGTATTTCAAACTGGGGATTGCAAACACGCTGCTGGGTTGGTTTGTTCCACTTCCCCTCCTTTTGCTGTGGCTGACAGTGGCTGTGGGAAGTGTGTGCACACTGCTCCTGCCTTCACCCCAGAACAAGTCCAGCCTGGGAAGCAATGCCAGGACACATCGCGCCAGGCTGCCAGGCCTGCGGAGCTCCCGCCATGTCACAGCTCAATGGCCCAGGGTTCACGGCCAGCCAAAGGTCATGGCCCTGGTTTCAGCTCTCCCAAATCATGTCAGAAAACATAGGAGAGCAAAACAAAGACCAGAAGACTTTCCCTCTCCAGGAGGCAGGCAGAAACCAAAATATGGCACAGGTTTGGGTTTTATCACTTGCTTATTGAAAGAAATTCCTCCCCACAGCCCTCTTCCTTCACCTCTAGTCCTTGAGCAGCCTCATTTGGTTGATGCCTGTGACCTGGGCTTCATTCAGCACCTTAAAATCTGCTTGCTCACATTGCTCCTTCAGGCTCGGGTGAACTTTTTAACTAATAAGCACTTGCCTGTTAAGCTGAAGATGGAAATACTTATAAACTGAATTACATATCTAATACCTCACTGGTTGAGCTGGTTTTCATTAACAGCTGGAAGAAAGGCTTGGTAGCAGCTTGGTGTTTTCGCCTGTTTCTGTGCAGGCTGTGCAGCTCTGCTCAGAGAGCAGGGGAAGATTATCCACAGCCCCTGGCACCTGCAGAGGCCACCTCTGGCCACCAGTGACCTTCACAGTGCAGGAGGAAAGATGGAGCGTCGGCACCACAGCCTGGGGACAGCAGTGGAGTGTTCACCATGACAACCAGCAGGAGGAGGTTTCTACCTGATGAAAGATTAATGCCATTGCAACTGTAGTGGCCATTTACTTACCCCTGTGTTTTTACTCACTAGCACTTTAAAGGGAAAGAGGAATCAAGAGGAGAGGGGAGAAAAGAAGAAAAGAAAGGATGGGGAAATAAGAGCTGAAGTCTGTTTGCAGGAAAAAGAAAATACACAACACTGTTATGGTGAAAGAAAAAATTAGAGGAGTTATTTAAACTTCTGTGTGCATTCATCTCCACACAGCAAGCAGGGACTCCCAACAATTCACTAGGCAATACAAGTCTAGAAATTGCATGTGTGCTTTGAAGCAAGCACTGAGTTTACAAGGCAGATGGAAAACATCTTCAAAGTCTCAAATGAAAGGCTTGAGTTTTCCAAAGTTAAAGGAAAGTAAACATGCATGCAGAAGTCAACTTCTTTTCTGGAAGTCATGCCTTTTCCCTTTTGCAACTAAAAAAAGGATCGATATTTTTAAAACATGAATAAATGCTCACATAAGGCCTGTAATACTAGGATCACAACAACAATGACATTAATAGAGTTGGCATTTCAACAAGAATGGGCAGAACTCATTTGCCATTTTCTTGCATTTAAACCAAACAGATGGGAGGGCAGCATCTCAGCTTAAAATACAGAAGTAAAACAGTATCAAAGTAGTCATTAACAACAAAGTAGCCTCAAGAATGACAACATTAGGTAATCAGAAGACTGAACTGCAAAATTTGGAGTTGTATTATTTATTATTCTATTATTAGAATTAATTTCAGCTTTGGCTAATTATTTTGAAGGCATTTGAAACTAGCTCATTCTACTGAATGTTGCTGAGAGTTCATTGTCAATTGAACTCATATCGGAAGGAAACAATGAAGTATCTGTTCCTCAGTAAGTTTGTTAACCTTTAACATCCACAGTTTGACCCTCCTCCTCCTGGCACAATGAAGGGGGATCAAAAAATTGGACAGGGCTTCTGAAGAGGAACAATTAACACAGCAGAGCACAGAGCAGCTGTACAAACGCCACATCCCACCTCGTCACTCCCATACACCCTCCGTGTCTGCTGCGCCGCTCTCGCCTCTCCACAGACAGATCCTCTGCCCACACAGAGCCCATTACGAGTTCCTTAGTCACTAAGAAATGATCCCAAGCAGAATTTACCCTGTAACTTTCTGCTGGGGTGGATGGCTCAGCTTCTCTTTCAACACAGACAGAGGCAGATGGTTTTGAAAACTGCCAGTAATTACTGGGATCCTTTCACTGTGCTTCCTTAGGTCAAGAAATTTGTTGTGTCTAGAAGTCAAAACTTTACCAACAACACGTGCAATGCTTTAGGCATGTACATATATTTTATATACACACATATATGCGCTACATATACCACAAACATATTTTCAAAAATACCTCCAAAGCTAGATTTCACACCTTAAACTCAAACAACTGGAGCATATGTGAAAACTTTAGTGGATGGGAAGGTCATCCATCATCTGTGTTCTCTCAGCATCCTTGCACCTTTCTCACAGTTTCAGAATTTGACACCTACTAGGAGAGGAACAAAGGATTAGAAGTGGATCCAGTGCCATCAGATGTTTCTTATGTTCTTTAATCCATGAGGGTTTTTGCAGGGAAGAGCAGGGGCAGATTGCTGGGGACAGGCTGTTTGGGGTTTCTTTTGCCAAGTTTCTTCTGGGACTTGGTGTCACACAAGAAGGGTAAGGATGGCTTAAGGGAGAGTCTGAGGTATAAAGCACTGTCATGTCCTGAGTGGTAGAAAAAGGTAGTTCAACCAGAAAACTCTGGGTTTCTGACAAGAGAACCGTGATTCTGTTAAAACAAGCAAACTTACCATACATATGGCATTGTTAAGGCTTTATTAATACTCTCTGGTATTCAAATTTGATCAGATAGGTGAGATACATTTCAGCTGAGTATCTTATCCTTCTGATACTTAAACTGCAAAGACAACTGGAAAAGACAGCTGCAGTTAACTATTACAAATAAATACCTTATTGTAAAATAAAACCTCATACACCCTTTTCCTGTGTAAAAAGTACATTTTCGCAGTAAGTATTCAAACTAAGAGATTTTGTTCTACCATAACATCCAACAGTGGATTAAGGATCCCATCATTCTGCATGGTTATTGCTTCACAACAGAGCAAGGATAGTATAGCACAGGGTATATATAGTATACACTATTCAAGGGAAAATTATATATTATAATTTCACTACATCACTGGCATAACATATCATGACCATGCCAGAAAAACTAGCTTGGGCTGTGCCAGTGTCAGTGCTGCTGTGAAACAGGCAGGGAGGAGCAGCCCTGCGGGTGCTTTGGGCACTCAGGCTCCCTCCTCAGTCACAGAGCAGCCAGTTCTGCACCAGACACTCCCAGCCCTCACTGCCTACAGGGCAAGATCCACAGACTGTCCTTAGGGCTGCCATCCCCTAAGGGCAGACTCAGGTTTTATGTGCCTTTTTAAAGATGTCAGGCTCCCTGACCAGTCTTCCTTCTGCAGACACACAGCACCAGACTCCCCTGAGGCTGATGCAGGGAAATCCAAACGTTAGCAAAATTCACTGCATTTCCATAAATCTCCCACTAAGGTTTTTTGGTGGGTTGTTTTTTCTGAGAACAGCAGCTGAACCACTGTGAAAGTCAGGTACCATGCAAAGCCACTGAAACGCACCTTCTGTTAATGTATGCTCCCGGAAACCCAAAGGCACTTTTTACAATTATTCTTAAACAAGCATAGCAGCATAACTAACTCATTTTATATCCTGTGCTGTTTAAACCTAAGGCTGTTGGTAAAGGGCAAATTGCTACATCAGGAAAAAATTACAGAAGAGACAGCACTTTTAACATCTATGCACCTGCTGAACTTCAATGACAAGGCAAGCCTTGCTTATACACATATAAAGATTTCAGAGATTGGCATGACTAACTTGAATGAATACATTCATTGGGATGCACCAGGAGAGAAAGAGGAACTGTGCTATTTTGTCTGAGATAGCTTTAATAACCAGCTTGCTCCAAAAAGCAGCGACAGAAATGCAAACCACCTGGTTTGGCTGCATGCCTGCTTTGCAGGGCACTTGACCCCAGGACTTCCTGAGGTCCCTGCCATACTGGATCTCCAACAACGGCCTGGATGAGTAACAACCCAGCAGCACTGACAGGCAGCACCAGGGTTACAAACAACTTCCTCTGCTGAGAGCTCCTGCTGTAATTACAGCTGAGGTGAGCAGCAGGGGCAGGGCACGCCAGCACCCTGCATTCAGCACCACTTACCCTCTGTGCATCCATTAGCTATCCCAGACCAATCCTGCTCCTCTACCTTTCCCCTCAAGTAAAACCCCAAATGTCTCTAGCACAAGGCCAAGCAAAGGAAAAAAAAATATTGGGAAGTGGAGCAAAATAAGATCATCTTACAGACGTTTCTGGTTTACCTACAGGCTTCTTGCTCATCCCTCAAGAACAGAAACCAGCAGAGCTTCCAGCCACAACAGCCAGGCATCTTAACAACAGCCACCTCCAAAGATGCAAGGTAAAATCAAATTAACAGCTTTGATGTCTGCAGCAAACCCTGCCCAAGCTTTTGGTCAGCAGCCTCCACCTTCCCTCATCCTGGCTCATCATCTCCTTTCTGCATCATCACCTCTCACTGCTCCCAAACTTCCAAACTGTAAATTACCTGCTTGGACAGCTGCACTCTTGCTTGGCTCAAAAAGGATCAGACAAATAGGTCTGTGCAAAAGTGCATCAGTAAAGTATCATAAAAAACAAGTGAAAAGAACAACAAAGAGGTCTTCCCATGGCCTGTGGTGCAGGTACATGACAAATAAAGGTGCAAACATAGCAGAACTTCAACCACCAGCCCCACAATCCCACTGAAGGCAGTGGCCATGCAGGCATGAAGTTCATCCAGGTACAGAAGGGACAGCCTTCTTAGGAGCCAGCTGGAGTCATTGTGCCCAGGTAGAAGCAATTTGCAGACATGCAAACTGCTTTAGAAAATTAAAACACATTTGCAGCTACAATTTAGCCTTAATATCTCTTTTTAAAAGCTAGCGAATGCTGATCAGGGATTTTTTTTTTGTATAGTTTTTTGGTATTGAAGTTTTTTTTAATCTTTATGCCTCATGAAAATGAACCTACAAGCACATTCTAGTATAAACAATAATTGGGCAGTATCATTGTTGTCTAATGAGCCCTAATAAATCTGGAGAAGAGACTCACAAAGAGAGTATCTCTCTTGGTTCTGAAGGGTTCACCAGGTAATTCATAGTCACAGTCAGTAACTTTCATTATTCCCCATGCTAGAAAGAGAACACCATTTTGCCAAATTTGTTTGGGAGAAAGAAAGCAGAAGCAGCTTTAATTACATAATTGTTAGACTGTAGCATGGAACAGATTGACCTGCCAGACCTTCAATTATCCAACTAACTCTGCCAAGTTTAGAACTAGATATCTTCCAGTTTTTCTTGTGAAAGTCATGATTTTCTCCCATCCTATTACAGTCCCTTTTTTTAATACAGTGATGAAATCAGAGCTCCATGCTCTTGCACAAATATAGTCTATTTTGTTCGAGCAAGATCTTGAAATATAATTGAAGTTCTAGGGGTGGGTGCAGACAACTTGCTTTGATAATGTTTCCTGTTTATAACAATCCTAAATTTCACTGCATAGAGGAATGAGATCATCATTAAGGCATGGAAGGAGGGAAGTAGGATGTTTATAGCATCCAATTCATTTTACCTGAGCTTACAGACTTCATCACTCAGCAAACCTTGAAAAATTCAATCTGCAAGAGCACACAGAAAATGCAGACAGGACTGAAAAGTCGCTGCACAGATTAAAAGCATCACTCAATTTCCAAACCTCATCTCATAAGCATCCTCTGAACATGCTACAGAACAAGGAAGAGAAAGTCGATAAGTTTTAGGAGGGAGAATTCACACTCTGAACACATTTGAAATTTGTTACAGGCTAAAGAAGTAGTTTCAAGAATTTACCTCAACAGGAAACAACTGGAGCATTTAAAAGCTATGCTATACCTTCACAATTCTATAACAACGCCTGAAACCTAGACTGAATTCCATCCTCAAGCCAGAAGACAGAGGTTAGCTTCTACCTGCCAAAATTAATCACATTCTCAGAGATCAGTCAGACCAATGGTGGGATCTCACAATGCTTTGGAGCAAGGAAGACAGAAGACACAATAAAAAAAACTCATCACTTGAACAGAGCATTCATGAATTGTCTGAATTGTCATGTATTTTCCAGATAAAAGCCTCAACTTATGCAGCTCAGTTTGTGATTCCCATCTGACTGACAGAAGAGGAGACAGCAGGAGACACTAAAAGTAGTTTTCAATTCAACTGGAATAACAATGATTGGGGTGAAGCAGAGAGTCTCATTCACTTTCACCAACTTAATGTCAAATCCAGGCCAATGCTTCTCCTGCCAGACATTAGCCCACCTTATATCATTCAGTTCTTTCATTATTAAAGAGGCACAGCAAAAGAAATCATAGCACAAACACTGCTATGCTGCCTTATCTTTGGGGCCCTGAGTGCTGCCCACATGGTTTGTTTGCCTTTGTATGGAAAATTTCCAAAACCTACCCACGTAAGTTACAGAAGTCAACCTTGTTCCTCAAACACAACCCCCTTCTGTCTTCCCAACAGTGTTTGCTTTGAACTAGCGACATATTTGAGAATAAACATCTGCAGCTCTTAACTTCACGCATCGTTATTTCACTGTGTGACCAGCAAGGTCTGTCCCACTCCTGAGCTTCTTGGGCTGCTGGTGGGAATATCCCACTGGCTACAAATAATGGGATGGTTCTTCCCAAGAGAGAGCAGGGAGAATTGGTGGCAGTGGGTACGGAAGGAGAGCCTGGGCCCATTCCTTGTCAGCAGTTCAGTGATGAACACATTCCGCCAAGTCAGTCTAAGACTTTCCACTGCATTTTCCTGGGGCCTAAAGAAAGCAATAAAACCCTCTCAATGTCACAGTTTAGGGAAGAAACAAAGGTTATAGCAACAGGCACAGAAGCAATAGGAACTAGTGAGACAGCTCATATAAGAGTGGATTTAAGATGTTGTAATATTGTTTTCCAAATCAGAAATACAATACAACCTTCGAAAGAATGCAAGTTTAAGCATCTATTCATACTTTGATGTGTGACAACTTGCTCACACTATTGTTCCCGGTAGAAAATTTCCAGTCTCTGTTTCTGTTTTATCTTTTGTTGTACTAGCCCTGGCATTACTCCAGCTGTATTTTGACATACATAGTGTCATATTAAACACTGCATTTTGAACGCAGCTTCAAAATCTTTTCCGTTTGCAGCAGAAGCACAACACATCATTACACTTGGGAGTTGTACCTCTCCAACTGGATCAGTTAGGAGAGAGTTTAGTCTCAGCTTACCATATTTCATGTAGGTGCATATGCTGTTTGCAATATTCTTCATTCTTAAAGATAACATTAGCTGTCAAATGAGGTACTCATATGCTAAATTTCAATTTTGTACAGGGTACTAAAAAACAAAATTATTACTGCTCAGTATATGCACAAATCTGCTTACAGTTCTTTTAAAACTACACAACCTAAACATGTAGCTTCTCACTTCAATAATGTGGAAGTCAGCAGACAGGAAATTTTCACCGTTCCTGCTGAACACTGGGCTTCTCATTCTTCTTCTGAATTAGTACCTGTCCATCTAGAAAAACAGGCAGCTGTCACTTTATCATCTTTATTAGTACATCTAGGCAACCAGGCCAGAATGTCGTGCAGCGTGTCAGGTTAGCACATAACAAAGGTCATTTCCAGCTGAACAAAGGCAACCAAAACCCTCTACCATATTGTATTCCCCAAGTTTGTCACAGAAAATTAGGTAATGCTAATACACCAGGAATAGCCACACAGATCTGATTTCATGCACCACTGATCCCTCAATACTAAAAATGATGGTGGTACATAAAAACCTATTTATATAAAATTGTCTGTCACAGTGCAGAATACCTCAATTACAGAATGTCCTTACTCTTAAGTGCAGCAAACTGATCTGCAGCTTACATGTAATTGAAGACAGCAAATTCATTTAAACTTGCAGCTAACATCATGAGCGTGACATGAAGAAATTGTATTTTTACTAATTACAAAATCAGTAAAACACTCCTTAGTGTCTAAAATAATACAGTTAACAAATAACTAGCTGGCAGCCATATTGTGTTCTCCCCTTTCTTATAATGTTTAAAATTAAATAATTTCATCTTCACATTACCAGGGCAGATTCTTGCAGGTACAAATCTTGTTGAGAGGAAAAGAAATCCCTGAACTTAGTCACTAATAAGAAATTAACCTGAATCTTATTATCATATACAAACAGGAATATTTCCTATATTTGAAGCAGGTATACAGAATAAAAAGGACAGTACATGTCAGTTCCACTCCTGTCTTTCAGGAAGAAATAGCATTGTTAGTGACAGCTGTCAAATATACTGGTACCAGAATAAAGCTATTCACAGGGATTTTAGAGGGATATAAATCATTCTAAACATCGTTGGGTGCAAAAAGACAACTGTGTAACAGTGGAAAACATCATTGAAAAGATCAGGACAGAAAACAAGAGTCAAGAAGTACTTAGTCAGGAACTAATAGCACTGCAATTCCCACAAAAGATTAGACGGAAAATAAGTATATTTCACACACATAGTAAATGTTATTTACCAAAGGAAATATTTACCAAAGGAAATTTCTTGCGCCCTCCAAAATGCCCAAGCATGGAGTCACCAGAAAGATAATGAATGCAGCAAAGCTCATCACATTAAAGCAAGAGAAAGACAATTCCTGAACTTGTGCCATGTGATACACCCCCATGATTTTCCATTCCTTTCCTTCCAGCAACAGCCTGAAAACCACTCTGGTTGCAGGCTGTTTCTGCAGCCACAAAAAAAGACAGACTCAACCACAAGTGAAAGATTGTGTTCAGAGTTTATATTTTCCTTCTGGCAAGGGTAAAAGCTGGTGCAATGGCCCAGCAGGAGCTGTTTGACACAGCAGTGGAGAACACCCTGTTGACAGCCATGGCACTGCATGGAAATACCTGGTGCACAGGGAGCAAACACTTGTCTGTGGCTTGGGAAGGAGATGCAGCCCATTGGGATGCAGGCACAGGGCAATGCAGCATTGTGAGTGTTGTGCCAATACCTGCCTCTGGCAGGGTGCCTACAGAAGGTACCAAACACCTCTGAGAGCAGGGGCATCTCCTGAACGTCCCACAGCACAGCAGCCACCACAGCGGGGTCACAGCTGAGGCTGGTCACAGACTGAGCCAGTGCTGCAGCCAGGACAAGAGCTCAGGGTACTTGGACACCCTATGACTGTCACCATGTGCCCACTTAGGGGTAGAGGCCAAGCACAGCCACCACCACAGTGAAGCACCTGAGAAGCACACCCCAGGAGGAGCCAGCTGAAAAGCGCAATGTTTTATGTGCCACCACAGCACCACTCAGCTCATTTCTGTATCTGTTCTCAGCATCACCCACCAAGCAAAAACTTACTCATACCTGTCCCAAAAGGCACCCTGCTCTTTTCAGGGGATGAATTCCCAATGCCAACCCTTCACCAAATCTTTTCCACCTTCTCCAAGATGCCTCATGGCCAGCTGCCAGCACCAGGGTGCCTCCTCCAGCATGCTTTGTTAGCATAAGGAAATAACCAGGCATTTAGTTAGAAGCATGACCAAGATCTGTCTGTGCTGTCACCATGCAGGCTGAAGACACATTCAATTTCAACAGCCTATTTCAGCAATCCCAGCGTTAACACCTAACTTAAACACAAAGTTAGAAATAAGGGGTGATCTTCCAAAATTCTAAATACAATCTCTGTTAAATTACTCATCTGGATTAATACTTCAGTATGAAACCTCCAAGGGATTCTCCACCAGCACAGTGATTCCAGCCCAAGGAGCCCATGCCAACAGACATATGAAACGCAAACAAGGCTGTCTCTTGAGCATTCCCAGGATCAGGAGCCAACATCAAAGGGGGGAATGCTAGTCTGCTCAAGGTAATGGCAACATGCCCATAAATTTTGGTGGAGCCAAGCTTTTATGTCTGCCCATCTAAAAGGTCGTTCCTGAATGGCAATAATATTTGCCATTACTGTTATAGACAACTAACATAAACCCAGTAAGTTGTGCTGGGAGTGAAAATTGCCAGGAAGATTTCATTAAGGTATTTTGTGAGAGGCTAATTAAGCAAGTGACATTCAGAGAACTTGCTTAACAACCAGAGAAGAGATATTTCTACTTATCCCACGAGCAAATAACCATATTTTAAGTCAGTTCTGCAGGGCTGCTGTCTCTGCCAGCAGAAGATAAATGCATTCCGATTGCTGTACATTTCTCCTGAACCTGCACATACTGTATAAACAGATTTCAGAGCAACAACACATATGCAGAGAGTTAATACCAGGCCTGCAAAACAGATGGCCCCACAAGCCCCAGACAGCCCTCCAAGCCATTACTTTGTCCTGCCATGTCATCTTCACCTTGAAAGGTGAAACAGGAATCAAGGAAAAGAAGCAGTGAATGTCTTTCAGAAGATCAATGTTCCCCATGGCTTGTTTCTCCAAATCAAAAGAAGCCTCTGCATGCTCTGATGGCGTGCCAGGCCAGCTGGTCTCAGAAATCCCAGAACAGCACATGTTAAGGCACAGGTTATTGCACAGAGCAGTACAGACCAAGGTGCTCATTAGCAGTCCAGGATGCAGCACCACTGCTCAGGTGGGCACAGCCTGGGCCAAGGGGCTGGCAGCAAGGCATCCAAGCTGCCCTGCAAGTCATTTCCTTTGCTGGCTGTCAGGGTCACAATCAATCTTAAATTTACATACAAGTGTCCAATGTTTGCCAGAGATACTGTGCAAACTAAAATATTGTCACCTTTTCAACACAGCCTTCAGGGGAAAAATAATTGTGATTTAAAGGAGAGGAAGACAGACTTTATCAGAAATAAAACAGAGAGTACCAGTTAAAGTGAAATCACGCAGCTGTAAGGCATCTTGCTAAAAGCAGCTATGTTGGAACATCACTCAGTTTTGGGAGTTCCTTTGGCAGGCAGTGCTTGAGCCAGCAGAGGGAACTGATC
The DNA here is from genome assembly GCA_013397195.1 of Hylia prasina. Lineage (NCBI taxonomy): Eukaryota > Metazoa > Chordata > Aves > Passeriformes > Sylviidae > Hylia > Hylia prasina. The sequence goes on from VYXD01015729.1 coordinate 387,236, forward strand.
CTCTCTTCCCTGGCTCCTAGAGACTAGGGAGCAGGAGCCCTGGCTGGTTTGGGACAGCCAGTTTCAGATAATCCAGGTCTTCTATGCACTGTTCACAGAAATTCCCACAATGACATAATAAAACTCACAGGTCTGTCACTATTTTAGTCCTAACTTCTTTTATTATAGCACTCAGGAACTGAGTTTTTAATTTATATCTGTATATTGAACACATTCCTGAACATTCAATAACACCTTTTAGAGACAGGATATGGCTTTATTGCTGTTTTAAGCTACACACCCAAATAAATTCCTTTTAATAAAATAGTCAACATTTTTAGAAACCAAATTGCTGCTATAAATGTAGGTACCTTCTAATAGCATGACAGAGTTCTTCACACATAGATTTTAGCACCAGATACTTCAAAGCCAGAGAGAATACGAAATACAAGGCACAGTATCTTATATACTTTTCTAGCTGTGATAGAGAATGACTTCCAGTGAGGAATTTCTTTGCTGAAACGGTTTCAGCCAGGAAACAGGGGAAACTATCTGGAAGTTTCACAGGCCACAAAGTATTTGGGTGTAAAATCACCCCTGGCACATGCACAGTCACACAAAGCATTCCTCACTTAACAAGAAATACCTGGCTCTGCCTCGCCAGGCCTTCTGTCTGGGTGCTGGTTTTAGGGACACGTGCTGACCTGATTCCCCTGGCCACAGCAGCTTGCCCACAGCCCATCTGCAGAGCCCCCCTCTCTCTACAGAAACCCTGCAAGGCAGCAATGGTGCCAAGAGCATTAGCCAAGCAAAAGCACAGCTGGCAGAAAATAAAGTGAAAATAGTTCCAGAAGACAAGAATACAGCAGAAGAAAAATTCAAAGAAAGTAAACAGATGAAAACGATTATAGGACAATTTCAGAGACAGTCTTTGGGTGGTTTAAAAGGAAGCAAGACAAAGTTCAGGAAGGGAAAAGCAAAGGCAGCCAAAGGGTCTCAGCTACTCTGATAACAAGGAGAGAAATGTCGCAGGGGATCAACACTGAATTTAATAAGCATTTGGAGCCAGGATGAGGTGGGAAAGATGGTGTGAAGTTTTTTATGAAAGATTCAAGCGCTGGCAACACAAAGACAATAACTCCAAACGGTGAATACTGACTTTAACAAGCTCGGGAAGAACACAGTAAGAGAGGAGGAAACAGCACCACTCCTTTTTGAACAGTGGGTTGGCCTCAGCCAGGCAGCCCCAGAACTGCAAACACTGGCATCACTGGTTGCAGTCAAAGCTTGCAGGGAGGTCAGGGCCCCCCTGAACATTAGGGAAGTGTGGCTGCTTGTGTGCAAACCTACACATTTACAAAACCAGGCTGGATATTCATTCTACATTCACGGGGAGAATGAAGAGCAATGCCTAAGACTCTGTCAGAACAGCTCAGTCACCGAAAAGACAATTCCTAACATTTGCACAAGGAAATGCTGTAAGCATGATGTCTGTATTGCTTCTTCCCAATGGAAACACAGCAGTGCATCGTTCCTGTTCTCTACTCCAGTCCCCCCAGGAGATCCCTCTGTTTGGAACAAGCACCTGCAGTGGTTTCATTAGGAACTGACTGGAATGGAATGGGAAAGAAATCAACAAGCTCATATGCTTTCAAGAATGCATTAAATCTATCTGTGAGACCCAGCCAACCCACTGAGGAAAAGGTAACGTTTACAATGTGGTTTGAGAGCATGGAGTTCAAAAAGAACTGGCATCAGCCACAGAGAGCTCCTACCTTATCACAAAGGCTTCTCAAATCACAAAATAACCTGTCCCAGGTATTTGAGGCACGCGGAAATCACGTTCCCTACTGTTCCTCTCCTCATCCAACTTATCCTTTGTTTCCAAGATTAGATTTAATTCTCTTCACCTTGAAGGCCTCTCAAGCAATTACAGTGTATGTTCTACAATCGTGAGAAACAGGTAAATGTACTCTGAAATCAGCTATGTATAGGTATCTTAGCTATCCTAAATCACTGTTCCTTTCAGAGGGAGTTTATTATAAAGTTAGAAAGGAGCCAAATATATCAAACCTTTAAAATCCATACAAGCAGCAGAAATTCTGGTTTGTCTAGCTGCAGCCAGATGAATAAAATATTCGAAATTCCGAATATATAACAAATATTGTAAGAGGTTAACTCCTTCATCTGGCAAGCCATTAAGTAAAAGAGTCTTTTCCAAGGAGGACATCTGATACAAAGATACCCGTGTCACACCCTAATATTAAAACTTCCATTCAATCATTCTTCAGCTAAACCAACAGAATCAAAATGCCCACAACAGGCAGCTCTTTTAACCTCTTAATAACAAACCTTCTCATCAGAAAACATCACTTTATCTCTCTCCCATTCATTCATCTGCCTTGTAACGTGATGGAAATATTTATACTGGAATGCAAGAAAACAACAGTGCACCATTTAAGGATTAAAAATGCTTCTGAAGAGTCAGTATCTACAAGCCATTGCTACCTTATAATGCTGGGTAGATTCAGACACTGTCAAATTCCTTACATATTTTAGAGTACATTTATTTTCCTTCAGTTTTACAGCTTTCACCAAACTAGACAATTGCATATTTTTCCCCTTTGCATGCTGAAACTGGAATTGCTTGCCTTGGCAACAAAATCCTGTAATTTTTATCCATGCCAAAAGTGTCTTTCTTCCTGTATTATTGACCAAGTTTGCTGCAGCCATGGCAAAAGTTTGATCAGAAAGCTGCATCACTGGTAGAAAGTGAAGAGCTCCCTTCTGAGGGTCTGCAAAGAAGAGTCAAGAGAAAGGAGTGGTGAAGATGCAGTGGGTTCTTTTATTACCTTCCCAGTTTAGAAACAGTTGAAAATTGCCCAGGTGTCAGCCTCTATCATCACACTCACATGAGGAACAAACCTAGCACTTACTGCTCCCTATTATTCCCCTCGTGGCTGGAGCAGCTCGCAGAAGTCCGGGGCCTTCCCAGGGTAGTTTCTGCTGGTGCTGTGCAAGTTTCAAAAAATGTGCACCAAGTCTCATTTCCCTGAGCAGAAAAATCAACAGCAGAGACTTCACTTCTCAGAAATCCTGAGATTCTAAGAATCCACAGAAATTCTGTCATGCCAGTGACTTCTTGGAACAAGATATTTTATGACTTTTTAACATCAAAATCCTCCTATTATCAAAAAGGTTGGATACCATTAAATACATGGAAGTACAACTGCTGCTGAAATTTAGGGAACCATGCTGCACCTCACCATACTTAGAGCTTTTAAAAAAATCAACTATAATAAATGGTATTGTAGTTCCAAAATCTGAACAATACCAGCCTTCCCACCTCGCTGAATCTTTGTAAGAACAAAGTAAAGATATGGGCCCTTCATTAGGTCTAACATTTGTTTCCATGCTTTTCTGTGGTTTTCTTTTTTTTTTCAATTACCTTATCATCCAGATACCTATAAATCTGTCCAACAAATTGCTTTGTATACTTCACAGTGGCATTACACTAATACCCTGGCTTCTCACTTCCCCTCTTTTAAAACAGGCACAACATTTGCCTGTCTCCAGTCTTATATCTTCTGCATCCTTCACATACTCAAAAATAATCTTAAATTTCACACTGCTACTATGACTGTTTTGCATTTCAATTTGCAGCCTTTTCTGACTGCATCCATTACTTGTATAACTTCTACATCATATAACCAACTGATCTTTAGTATCATTTATCATCTTCAACTTACACCTAACATATTCATAAAATCGTCTGCATTTTGCTGTAAGAGAAAATTACAAGGTCAAAACAAATGGAGAAAAATGTTTATAAGGTCAAAACAAATGGAGAAAAATCTCTTCATGAAATCATCAGAAATTATGAACCACAAATGACGTATGATATTTAAAACTATGGAAAACTAATGACTCTTGCTTTTACTGCCCCCAGCTCAGGTTTTTGGGGTGGTGTCAGGAGAAAACAATCCTGGAATTACGAAGGATCCTAGTTCTTCTGAAGCTAAGAATGAAGGGGATGATGACACTTCAGCAGAGATCCAAGGGAACACCAGCACATCCAAGGACTGCTGCAAAGGGAGCTTTAACTGCTACCTTTCATCTGACTTCACAGCACTGAAGACACTCTGGCAGCTGGCAAAAAAAGGAAGAGACTGTGCTGGAAACATAAAAGGGGGTAAAATCAAGGAGTAAAGTCCAGTACTTGGACTCTGTGATACAAGCTGGGCACAGAGGAAAGCACAGACCATCTTCCACCACACTCCGAAAACATGAGAGGTACGAGGAAGGAAAAATTGTGCTACTATACAGGCAAGAGAGAAAGGGCTTCTCAAAACAGTGAATAACATGCATGGCTCTAAAGAAAACCATGGCTGAAAGTGACTCAGAAATGAAAAAAAAAAAAGTGTTAAGGATCTATACATGTAGTATGTAGTGCATTTCTTAAAACATATGTGTGTGGGACCAAGGGCCATAGCACTCAGATGGAAGAGTTGTCATTAATACCAGCTTAGTACAGTGTTGCCCCTTGGCTGGATTGACTCCCTGTGGCTGGTGGAGAACCAGGCCCAAGGCTGAATTTGAGAAAGTGCTACATACCTAAGTGAAGCAGGCTCTGAGCGTGCTGGCTGCACGGCAGCTGGAGCACAGGATGAGCCGCCAGAGTCAGCAAGAGCAGAAAAGTAGGAATGGCAGGCCGTAACCACCAGCTGCACTTTGGGGTTAATAAGAAGAGGTGTCAGTTGACTTCTGTTTCCCAGAGTGGGTAGTAAAAAAGCAGGGGAAAAAAAGAACTATTTTTCTATCATTTAAGAGTTATTGCCTTCCTTTGTATCAAATACAGAAGCTGTGTGGCTGCGGCAGAAAAATCCCATTTGCAGAAGAGAGATTAGCTGAACCATCACTTTCCTCTGCCCTGAGATCTAAAGTGAAAATCCCTTCCTCTCCCCTTCCCTTCCCCACTCTCAGGCCCCTGTAATTCATTTCATCATTATAAACGGTTAAGAGCATTCCATTACACTTTCAGACTATATACAGTTTTTGCTCATCTATTTCTGGCTCTGTTTGGCTGCCATATCTTGTGGTAGTGTACTAAGCCACTCTTGTATTAGCTATTTGCTAAACAGGCTCTAATTAAGACTTAAGAGCCCGGTGGCAGAAAGGAAAGATGATGAAGGATTACACTTAACTGCACATACTTTAAAAAAAAAAAAAAAAGGAAAAGAAAGAAGACTGTTTGTGCTATAGCTCTAAGTTAAATTAACTCCAAGAATAAAAAAGGGCATACGAACTCAGGAGATTTCACATTCCAGCAGCAAGAAAACAGTTGCTTTCTCTCATTTCTCTCATATTGGAGTAACTCAAACTCTCCAAACTGGCTGTTAGAGAGCACTGTTCTCAGCACGCTTAAAGCATTCCCATGGCTTCCACCTTTGAATCCTTCTGTGACAGTTCACAGTGAACCCAGATACGAAAGTGGTTCAAGGAATAGCATAAAAGACAGACGATGTACGATGAAATAAAAATGTACATATATAAATAAATGTATGCATATAAATAAAAATACACATAAAAATGTACAATGCCAGGTTAGAAATCCATCCTTCACATTAATACGCACACTGAGCCAACAAAAGGATGGCCACTCCAAAGGGCCGTGACAGTTTCATACTTCTAAGTATCACATAATCAGGAAAATTACAAGATCTATTCGGAGTGTGGAGGGGTGAGTGGTACAGAGATGGAATGCTTGTCTCTCTGAAGGTGTGCTGACTCTTGTTCATTTTCCCATTTTTGGACTACATTTCAGATTACTAAAGAAACACACAAAAAAACAGTACTGTACAAAGTCTAAATTAGAGCTGACAAGTATGACTCTTAATTTTATCACACTGATTCCTAATTTCCTGGTAGTCTTATAGGATTAACCTGAACAAAACCATTGATGCAAAAGCACTTTCCATTACCAGCACTGCAGCACTCACCCAAAGACTTCCACCTTCTACATGGAGGTGACAGAAAGCCTAAGTGACACAGTGACCCATGTAAGGTCTGCCAGAGTGTCAGAGACATGTCAGAAAATGACCTGCAGGACCAGTGTTCAGTCATTTGGAGGAAGTGTTGCCCCCTCTTCAGCATCGATTTTGAGGGAAATTTCTACATAAACAAGGCAGGTATCAGACAAATCAAACATTTTCATCCTGTAGCACTGCAGAGATTCAGACCATCCTGCACAGCACTTCCTAAGTAAGCAGCACAGTTAATTAACTTTATGTTGATTAATGGTGCTCTCTCACATCAAGAATTTATTGAGTCTGTTATTATATACAAGGTTATATAATTGCCAAACAGCCACAGCTAAATACCATTCCTTGCAGTCTACCCCTTAAGCATCATAATGTAAAATTAATTGGTACTTGTTAGTTAATTAATATGAAATATTTTAAACCATGCAACATAAAACTTACCACTGCTCTTTTCTAAACAGACATGAATGAACAGAACCATTTAAATACCTTGGGAAGAACATTGTCTTTGGAAATAGGGTGGGATGGGGGTGCCTTTGTTCTTTACAGAGGTCTTTTCTGTGCTCAGGCATTTACCAAAAGTACTATTGAGTAACTAGTCAGCAATTATTCTAGTTCCATGGTGCACCAAGACCAGCAAACTATGCTCTTATGCAAGAATATGAGCACCCACACCAAAATATCTCTTCAGAATAGTTATTTCAGAGTAGCTGTTGCAGCAAATTTCCTAGCACTACTGAAATCAGCTCATAGCAAATGATCCAACTTCGCCTCAGCAACAAAGATCAAAAAGACACTTGAACTCCATTGTCCCTTCTGGGATCTTTAAATCCAGGGTTAGCCACTATTTAAGGAAAGGGCTGGCAGTGTAACAAAGCAGACCCCCACTGTGAAAGAAAGAAGCCCATAGGTTGGATCCCTAATCCTCAGGATGGGGAAGCAAAAGCCTTGCACAGAGACGGCCCCTTCCCAGAAGCAGGACCTGGGCAGTCACTGCCAATGAAGCTGCTCTGGCTTTACCCAGCTTGTGGCAGATCCCCCACATCTCAAGGCAAATCAGCACCCAGGCCTGCCTGGTGGAAGGGCAAGAAACCAGAGACAGCATCTGCCACGCAGGTAAGGAGAACACCAGGGAACAGACTCCAACCAATTAATGCCCCTTCTACTTATATTTCTGCAGGCAGTTTTACCACCCCCTAAGGGCTCACTGGTAATACAAAGCTTGTCTTCAACCACATTTCTTTCCCAAAACCAGGACATGGGCAGTATAAAGTAGGCCTGACTGGTTTTACAGCTTGGTTAAGCAGTCCTCAGCAGAGAGATGGCTTTTATGTTGATTCCACTTGTCATGCTATGAACACTAGGGCTCAGCACAACTCTGTGGGGCAATACAACATGCATGAATTTATGCAATAAAGCACAAGCAAGTAAGCTCTCCTCTGTCTGAGCAAACTGTTTATCCCTCTTTAGAGAGAATTACCTTACTGGTGGAACATCTACTGTGGCTTAAAAATATTACTGCGCATGTTCAAGGTGCAAGTAAAATATCAGCTGAACACTTTGTTAAGAACAGGCAAAACTCTGGAGTGTTCTCTCCAAGCCTACTGCTTGAAAGCAAACAACACAACAGAAGCAGCATCAGGAATAAAACAATTGCAACACTACGGCTGGAATTGTACCCACAGAGGTGAAGCAGTTATTTTCACTAAACCTTTTTTTTTTTTAATGTTACAATATCCCAGCAAGTAGCAGTGCAATTCAGTCCAGCAGACTCTGAACAGCTCAATGATCTCACAGGAAAAGAAAATGCATAAAGAGAAGTTGTTACTTCTGTGGGTCAGGGCCTTCCCTGTTTGCTTGGTCCTAGACAAGCAGCTGTCCATAAGCCCTAGGAGAAAGCTTGCTCTATGCTAAACCTTTTAGAAGGCTCTGGGCACTGAATTACACCTGCTTGGCCACCTCCATTTTTGTCCCTACCACAGAGCCGACTGAAGAATTCCTCAGACAACTGTCTGAAAGTGTGCAGGTCTTTAAAGGATTGGAGACCATGTGTCTGCACAGAGTCATCCCTTAGGAGTCACACAAGAGTTTTCAGACAGTTGTTTGGAGCTGTCTTCAGCCAGCCCCACGGGAACAAGAAGTGCTGAAGATCATGTGCCTGCTCTATGGTTTGCCGTCATTTGTCTCTCCTTTTCCAGACGGCTCTCTGGTGAATCACTAAACCTGCCTTGGAGGGCACGAAGTATGCATAAAAACCCATTAAAGATATGCAAACTCTACCCAGGAGGAGGAACCAGGAGATCCCAAATGCAATCCCTGATTAATGTGAAAGGTGTGCCTATGCCTGTAGGAAGAGGATAAATGCAAGGCTTCTGTAAGCAGCCCCCCCAGGTAACTGCACCTGCCAAGCTGCAGCATGCAGGTGGCTCTTGGGCTCTGTGATCTCCCCACCAACAGTGGGCACATCCTCAGAGAACCCAGGTCTGGATAATTCACTCTGGAAGCTACACAGGCTACATGGCTGGTTTAGCCAGTCTCACCCTTCTCCGTGGAGGAGGGCAAATCTGTTTGGCTCCATTTGCTCCCGTTTGCAGAAAAGAAATAACACTCCTCTGGGAAGCAGGAGTGATGCACAATTTTACCAGTCTTGGAAATGTTTCTGGAAGCAGGAACTTCTTCTAATTAGAAACTAGATTATATGTCTATAAATATTTACCTGTAATAAGCAGAGCTTAGTGAGAAGACATGGGTGGGGTTTCTCAATGGGTTTAAAATGCCTGCTTTGTATTCTCAAGTGGATTACCTGTGTTAGAATTTAATTTGAATGTATTGATCCCTACTTAAGCAGGTATCTAAATGACTCGAACATGGTATGGGAATCAACCAGCACTATGTTAAACCACAAACATTTCTGCTGAAGGACTGTGTTGTATTCTGATGAGTTTGTAGTGTGCCAGCTGTGATGGCTGTTTAATGGTGTTTTCAACAGCTGGACTTAATGATCCTAAGGGTATTTTCCTACCTAAATGATTTCATGGTTCTAAGACTGCTGAGTTTGAGCCAGACATGAAATAGACCTTGTGTGAAATGTACCCAAAGGGCACCACCTAATCCACTGACAGTAAATTCTCAGATTTGAGAGGCTAATCTCCATTTATCTTAATGACCCAGCTTCACGTGTATGTATGCTCCACGGCAGAGTCAGGCAGTCCTGGATTATTAGGACATTTAGGCTAAACAAGCAGTATTGATGCATAACAGGCTGATCTCACTTTTACCATTTGTACTGCCAGGACACAGCGCTAAGCCCATGATACAGGATTAGTGACCAAAGACAGCCACCCACAGCAATCAGCCAGAATAAGTCTTCACCTACCAGGTGACCTAGAAAGCATTTCCTAACAGAGCACTAGGTCTTAAAGCAGCAGAAATGCTGATTTTACAGTTAACAGGACAAATATCTAAAACAGCCAGTATGTTCATTGAATTTAACACTGTACTATGACAATGCTTGCCACCATTCATTTCTCACCTTGCAACATCATGAGATTGGCAGCAGCCCACAGGGCAAACAGTGTTAAAACAACCTGCAGGAAGGAAGGGCATCACTGTGAATCAGCCACTGAAAGAGGTAAATCAGGATTTGGCTCTTGCTCTGTCACCAGCCCCCTTCCCAGCCTGACTCCAGTCGCAGAGTTTCTCTGCAGAGCAGCTATCCAGCTGTGAAAAGGGTAACAAGCACCTTCTCTTGGCAGTGCCATCAGGCAGCAGCACTGCACCTCCAGCTACACAGTGCCTGCCTTCTCCTCTGCCTCCTCCTATCATCCCTCCTGCTCTCTGCCTCAGCTGCCCAGGGCAACTCTTCTCCTTCTGCCTCCCTCTCTCTGAACTCTAAAGCCACCTTGGCAGCTTCTTAAAACAAAAAAATCTCAGATTCTTGTCCAGCCAAGGTTATTGGAGCCACAGGCTCCACTTGCAGAAAACCCCATCAGAAGCTGGCCCACATCTCCTAAGGAGGAGCAGGATTACACATATAGCTAAAGGATCAAGGCTTGTTTACATTAAAAGAAAAAAAATTCCTCATCCTAAGGCTTGATTCATGACAAGCAAGGTGCAAGAAGATCACTCACCTAAGCCTGCTCCTCTCAAACAGAGGCAATGGTTGCAGAACCTGGCACACCACATTTACTTCACCAATAGAACACTAAAAATGTTCCTGGAGTCAATGACTAAAGAAGTCCCTCTTGTGATTTTAAATTGGAGGTAAGTGCTGCATGTTGCATTGGCAAGCACATTAAAACAGCTGGAAGCCTATGGACAATATGGGTTTTTTCAGGCCCTTGTTCTTTAATTTTTTACCCTGAGCATGCTAAACAACGAAAGACCACACTGAGCAAATCAGTGTTTTACCAAATAATACTGTGGGATTCCAGCTTCAAGATGCCAGGCTCCTTGCTGGCACCAGCTCCCATAGCAAGAGGGCTGGCTCCAGCAGTGACACCAGCCCAGCCTGGTGACACCAGACAGCACTTGGTGTACCCATCTACCGCTGCCAGCAAGGCCCAACAGCACGGGCACAGACAGCTTTGTTGTGCTGCCTTACTGCACAGAAGACAAAAGAAGTAACCTTTGTTACAAAAACCAAACAAAACAAACACCTAGAGAGACAAGAATAAAAACACTAGTGAAAAGGACATGATGTCTGCCTTTATCTCTTAGAAGTATGAGAAAAATTAACTTTATACACAGAAGCACAGCAAGGCAGTTGCTGCTACCAATGTGTTACTATAAATACAAAGCAGCTTCCCCATATTCCTGCAAAGTTGGTCTAGATTTGATACAGCCAAAAGCAAAACTTCATTCGAGGATGAGATTTCAGAAGGCAATCTGTGGCCCTTTCACCTTGGAAAGGCAAGGAGCCTATCATGTTAAAATGATGCTGTGATAAAATGGTTTATGTTCTCCATCTGAATGGTATTATCTACATTATTAATGACAAAGTGCACATAAAAGCTTATTGATGTTCACACCCATTTCCTTTCCCTGAAATTATTTGATCATATTTAGAATGTGAAAGCTTGTGCACCTAATGGTGCAGTTGACTGGTACTTTCTCTTCAGCTGATACACTGCAGATACAATACTTGATTTTTGCATTTTTATATTTTACATTTACTGCTATGTTTCTCTAAGTTACATGCTCTTTACTTCTGGCAATACTTCATTTACAGAGATGTAGTTAGAGGTATGCAACCAAGCAGACACCAAAAAACTGTTTTGCTAAAGCTTTTCCATGGACAAAAGACATTTGTTAATAAAATTACTTTATTTGTTATAAAATTACAAAGGGTGGAAGATGGGGGAAAAAACAAGCCATATAATGAGATAAAAAAATTGCCAGAATAAAAATCCTAATGCTTAAACAGAAAATTATTCATCACTAGAGATTATCTGAAGACTTTGTGCCATTAAGGATATCAACACAAGGCCCTTGAAGCAATCCTACACGTAAGTAATTCAATTACACAAGGGTTTTCCATAAGAAACCAACTCCTTTATGGAAAGGAGCTGAACTTAGCTCAGTAAATAGATGCCATCAGGTACCTCGGTTAAGACCATATGCAGGAGTTAACTGCTCTGGTTTTGCCTGCTTCCTCACAGAGATGCAGTAGCATGCAGCTGTGAGGGGGAAGTGGGGCTTTGTGAGGGCATTCTCCCCAAGTACTCTTTTAAAAACAACAGAGCAAGCCTTGACAAATAATTCCAGCACAAAAATGCACGTCCGTATATAAAAACCAGCTCGCAACACGAAGAACAAACATCAAGCAGACAAGCCTGCTAGGCCAGGAGGTTCAGCACTGCATGGAAGAAATTCATCCAACAGCCTCCATTTTTGGTTGTACATCTGCAGACAGGAAAGATTTTTCTTCCCCCAAAAGCAAAACACATGCAAATGTCTGTCATCAAAAAGCGCACGCTCTTTCATAATGTCACAATTACCTAGCCACAACTAAATGCTGTAATTTGTTGACCAACTCCTTGCAAACTTCCAAGAATGACCTCAAACCCTTGGTTGAAACTGCAAAATAATTTATCCCCTTTAAATGTAATTTTGTAATGCTTTGATTCCCACCCATCACCAGGCTGAAGGGTTCCAACACGCTGCTACATGTTTCTAGTGCAGCAAAGGAAAAAAGGCTGAAGCCACAGACAGCAGCTGTGGGAACTTGCCAGCCCAAGCTCTCCAGCTAACAAAAAAAGTGACAAATGACAGATATGTACTTCTGGAAACAAACAAACAAAAAAAGCTAATTTAAATATGGGAACAGCCAAAAAAAATGCACTAAAGGGTTAAAATACATAGTCTGTCAGCAGATTTAGCTCACCTGTATGTTCTGCAACATACACAGGCAATATGTGAAGTGGGTCATTCGAGAAAAGGAGGAATAAAAAACGGAGGAAATGCTCAATGCTATCGGAATATACTTTGAAACATTTGCATAACAGGCTTACACCTACAATATCTGGCTCCTGTAGGCATCTGTTGACGCCAGGTTTGTATCAGTACCTGTATTAGTACCACTGAAAGGAAAAAATTCTGGACAGAGATTAAATAAAAGGCTAAGGACATAGTATGCTAGTTGAAGCATTAGTTATTAGCCTGAAGACAGCAGTAACTCCAACAGTGGCTCCTAAAGAGTAAGCTGCTCATTCCACAAGCAAAGATGTGTTAATGGTGGGGCAGCTTCGGGAAGAGGAGAAGGCACTTGGCCTGGCTCCTCCCTGAGCAGACCGCAAAGCCAGCACAGGGAAACCCTTCCCATCACCAGCACATCCCAGCCTCTGCCTTGGCAACAAACAAGCAGGATCAGCTACACGCAGACCTCTAGAAACAGCGCTTAGAAGTTTTCCTTGTTTCCAGGGATTTGTCCCCCAGTCCAGCGTGTGACCGTCAGCGCTGCTGACGGAGCGGCACCGACCTGAAATGGTGCCCCGGGGAGGGGCAGCCCAGGGACCGGCCAGCTCCAGCTTGGCACTGCCATTCCCAGGGCACAGAAAACATCTGCCCACCCTCGAGCAAGGACCCAGATAAAAACAGCACCTTCCTGGAACCAAGCCATTACACAAGCACCCAAGCTGGGAGCGGTGTTTATTTCTCTGCTAAATGTAGCCATGACAACGACATCTTCATTTAAGAGATGAGCAGGAGGAGGTCAGGAGGCACTTGTCAGGCGTGGATAAAATACCACACCTCAAGAGAGTACAGGAGGGTAAATTCTGCTGGATGCCATCTGCAATTCAAGAAAATCCACACCCTAACATGACAGGCACATCCCCCTCAAAACAGCCAGGCATCTAGGCACAACCACTCCGAACCTTTCCAGCATTACCAAAGAGCAAGCCCCTGGAGGATTTCTCTGCTAAAGAAATATCTATCACATACTTGAGCAGGCTCTGCCACACAAGACATTCTCCTGACTTAAGTGCTTCTCTTTTACCTTGAAACAAGTTACAAAATTATCAGGAAGTGAAACACTGCAGAAGCCATGACCAAAAAAAAAACTTAAAGCAGCAGCTTCCCTTTCAAGCCTGTATCTTGCTCTCTTTGGTGACCCAAAGCCACCTCCTCTGAACAGGACCATTCCTGGAGGCATTTAGAAGGAGCATAAGGACATAGTTCAGTGGTGGTCTATACCATATGGTAGCAACCATCACTCCTACAGCTCTGAACAAGGCCAGGAATTCTGGCACATCCCAGTTTTTCCAAAGTTTTTTTATTTTAAAAAGTATGGAGCCATGTCACACAGTATGCATGATGCCTAGGAACATCATGGCTCTAGAAAGACAGTGGCAGCCAGTGGAGTTATTTTGGTCCAACCACATTTTCATTTCACACAAAATAATAGAGACACACTCCTGTGGGTAAATTCCTCCTCCTTCCTTCCCCACAGTTACCTTAGTTTTGTGGCTGAGCATTTTGTACTAAAATGGATTATCTCTTTCTGGCTGTAGGCCCTTTCAAAACCACTTAGAAGACTGCAAATTAATACACACACCTTAATATTATCTAGTCATAATATGAGGAGGGGAGGAATTGTGGCATCTCATGCCACACCAAATTAACTCGTGGGCTGCCTGTGGCCATGGAGCACAGGTTCATTACTCCTATTTTATACCGTAGATTCAGGGGCATTTTCTCAGATGTTTTTACATGTCAGAGAGAAAGGATAAACAGAAAGAAACTGTCAATTGAATGATTCTGAAATAAGTTAGAAACACCATCACTTGGAAATGTAATTGGTTTTGTTAGGAGACTATTTGTTACTGTTGTATTCATTTTGGTTTTAAGTGTGTTCAGACATAAGTCCAGCCTTTGCCCAGTGGATTTTTATGATCTTTTACATCTGTTTAAAATTATTTAAACATCTGTTTAATGCTGTTTCTCTGTGACCATAATAAAAAAGATCCTGATGGTCAGCAAAGAACTGTCAAACACAGGAAAACATTTGGGAGAGGGAGAGAAATGGTCCTTTCAGTTCTAGTCACACTGCATTACCCTCAGCAATCAAGGACAACAGGCAAAATACCTGGAGACAGGATGAGGGCTTGCAGTTAATAGCAGCCTAAGTACATACACCACCATTTATCTGGGCTCCATTACCCTTATGCATGCATATGCATGCTTGTGAGGGCAGCCTAAAAGTAATTCTGTTGTTTTGTACATACAGGGCCTGGGCCGGTGACACTGAAGTCACAGTAAACAATGGCCCTCCAAGTGCACTGGCCCAAGGCTAGCTAGAGCCTGTGTCTGTCTCAGATTTACAGCAAGCTTCTCACTGAATCTGGCAGTGCAGGCATCAAACCACCAAACACTTCATCTCTTAAAAGCAGCTACACAGGCTGCACTTCCTAGGCGATTTCCCATTTTATTTTTGTTTATACAAAACCTTCTCAGGGTCTTTCTAAGACAGACTGATACATTTGCTCTGCAAACATGAACCACTATAACCATCAACAGGCAATGGAGAGCTTGCATCAGCCTCTGACATGTCCCGTGCACACCCCACTCTGAGGGCACAAGGGGAACATTTGTGCCACGGAGGTGAAGGCAGAGCTGGCATCCCAAATCAAACAGCCACGCACAGAGTGACTTTGCTGGCTTTAAACAGAAAGAACATGGCAGAGTTAGCTAAAGAGACCACCTGCAGGCCTGGGGCTGAGCTGGCAACTCTGCAAGGAAAGCCCCAGCTGGCAAGGCAAAACTGAAAATGAGACACTACAGAAACTTTAGGTTCCTCAAAACAATTTTCAAAAAGCTGAATCACAGAAGTTTACACATAGAATTATTTCAAGATATTCTGCCCTCTCACACAGTGCTGACAGGAGCCATTGTCTGTTTGCTGCCCAGAACCAGCAGTGGAAACCCTGAAGATGAAAAGCACACTCGACAGGACATCACCTACCAGGCTTTCTCTGGAAAAGTTTGCAAGTGGCAAACAAACAGTTCTCAAGAAAACAGGTTGCTGGTGCAAGTATGAGGAATAAGCTGGGCAAAGAACTGCAGACAGCAAGCAGGGAGAGTGGCAGCAGGAAGAACCCTACATCTGCTGGTTACTCAAAGGATAAGAGAGGTGGGTCCGGGCAACCGCTGCTGCTCAAAAAGCAGCCGCGAAAGTCACAAGCAAATCAATACCTTCACCCTTTGAGAGTGCCATTCACACCTGAAAGCCTCTGGCTGCTTACGTGTTGGAGCACTTGTCTTCTGCTGCTTCTGAACTCTAGCTTAATTGCAGCAGCTAGAGGCTTTTATCATAAACAACTGTACCCTCACACAACATAAAACACTAATGCTAATTGAAATGGAAAAGGTAGAGCCAATGACTCGGATGGGAAGAGTACAGCAGTAACTCTTAGAATGGAAAAGAAAAAAAATGGTTTTTCACTCCTTAAAATAACTTGCACGCTTGCTGTAATTAACATTCACTGCAGAGATGGTAAAAAAATGGACCAGATAAATGTGTTAAGATTTAGAGCAAGTTCTGTAATATTTGTATATGACAACAGAAATATCAGAATATCCAAATGTTTACAAATGCACAGACACCACTATGCACAAAGATTATAATCACATGAATTAGTTCAAGTTTTGTGAATTATTTGAGCTTTTTTTTCTGCTTAACATTTAGTCATTCAAAAGTGGTTAGCTACATGCCTGAAAGAAATTAATCTAGAAACGATGGTAGAATACACTTCCTGTGGCTAAACCACTTACAGGTTTCTCTTGGCTCAACTGATGAGCTAATAATTACCATCACTGGAGGCAAATTCAAGTAACCTACACTAATGCTAAACTCTTAAACTAAGCTTTCCTGCCTAACAAGTGAATGCAGCTAAAAGAATTGATAATCTCTTTTAAGGTTTGAGTGTAGCACCTTTCAGCTCTATCAAAAAAGCAGCAACTATTAACATCTGTCTTCAAAGCCTGTCTGAGAAGTGGTGTGATTAATTTCTCATCTCTCTGAATACTACCTGTGCTGTTAGATACACTTGGTAAGAAAAGCCAAGCATAGAGGCAAGGAGGAAACAGATCACTTAAGAGAAAGGCATGTTTAAACTCTCAGCAGGGAGGTTCCCTAGTCATCTCCTACATGAAGCTCTCTTCAGTGGTCCAAAAAGTCACAGATCCTGAGGGAAGCGTGTGCTACAGAAATCCTAATGACAGGCAGAGAGCTCTTGGTTTCAGAGTCAACCTTCCCTGGGCATCACAACTCAGACCTGAGGCGCCTCACACTCGGTGCACAAAGAGCAGCCCACAGTCACTCAGAGCAGCCCGAGTCCTGACGGGACATGTGGAGTGTCCTCATACTCCACATCTCACTGCAAGACACTGTGAACTGTGGCCTTTGGTGTTTAAGAAAAAGGAAACTGTTTCCTGAATCGCTGCAAGTTATCACTGTCACCGTTGCCTCAATCTTCAAGAGCAGGAAGAAATGCAGAAGGAGCCTGCTCCCACAACCCCAGCGAGCCTGAGTACATGCAGGAGTTGGTACAGGAACACAAATCTTCCCAGACACATTATTCTCTGGTACAGAGACACAGATTCACCTCTGTTTTGACTGAGTCTATCTATAACCACACGAGGCTGTTGCTACTGCGTCTCTCTCTGCTAAAGGTGCGTCAGCCTGGGGACAGCACTTCTCCAATCTGATGCAGAGGAGAAGCAGAGCTTGTCCTGATGCACACGGAGCTGCTGCGGTGCAGCCGCGGTGCCTTGGTGACACTGCTCAAAGCCACAGGTGGGAATGGCTCCACCGGCAACAGCTCCGAGCACACAGAATCAGGCACACAAAAACTTCTGCCCTCCGTTTAAGAGGAAGCACCACAGCCAGCTTTGAATGTGCCCTCCCCCTCCTCCACTCTCTCAGAAGTGAAAGAAAAAGATCTGTTGAAGAAAATTAAGGAAATTAAAAGAGATCCAATAGGATGGGTATAGAAAGACCAACATATCCCTCTATAAAAACCAGGAAACCTATGTCCACAAAGAAAAATTATCAGCCTGTCTTATCATGTCCCAGACCGCAGCCGGACCAGAAACAGTGATGAGCATTCACCAAAATTTTAAGCATTCTCAAAGTAGGCACACTGCAGAGGTGTCACAGCGGCTCTGAGGAGCCTCCTCCCTCTGTTTTGAGGGTTCTTAGGGAAGACAAAAAGGGAGAATCCTTAGACAACAGCCTATAATTTTTCTACAGCATTACAGACTTCATCAAGGCATGATCTACTTGACTTAAATCTATTTTGACTTCTACGGCTGCTGTTGAAGCAAAATTCTTGCTGTAAGATGTCAGCAAAGGTTTAAAAATGCTAAAGGCAGTAAATTCAAGGGCTTCACTAAACATGTAAAAAGCACTGAAATTGTTCAATTTTGGTCCTTTGTAACACATGTATTTTTAATATTAATGCTTGCTGTTTGGATTTTTAACACACAGCTCCTACCTGAATCTCGTTATTTATGAGACTCGATCTGTGCACCATGGGGTAGTGAAGCCTCATGGTGTGAAACATTTTCTTTGCCAGCCATAAGCATCAGATCTTAAGATGGGGATATTCACGGGGCATGTCAGGAGGCAGCCCATAACTGCTGCCTTCTGTTACACATGAAAACACATTATAGTCTGGTCCCACAGTATTGCTTTCACTTTAGAAGCAGCTTTATCATTTGCTGTTTACAAAACTCTTTTCAATGTGCTATGTGGCAGCTTTGTGCATGTGGAAGATTTTTTTGGAAAAACATAAATAGACTGCGAGCAAAGCTTGTGATCTCCAAGTACACGTATTTGGAGAGGGGCTGGCTGCAGGCAGTCCTTCTGAACCCCACAGGAAGGGTCTGAGGCTTGCAGGACACCCACGCTGCAGATCACAGGCGGACCACGCTGAGTTTAAAATAGCAGATTAGAGCACTCAAAGTGTGTAACAGTTGGTAGAGTATATGGATAAATCAGGATGTGGGAGTCATAATATCAATTTACTAAATATTTATAAATGCTTCCAGCTACCAGTAATAAGAAATACTTTAATACTGATTACAGCTGTCTGCCCACTGCTAAATTTAACACGATCCAAGTGTTAATACTACGGGTTTTCCTAGTAGCCTGCAACAGAAGAACGGCAACAGCTTATGCGAAGAGGCACTTCCTCAGTAAAAAGGAAAAATTATTTCTACGTATGGTACAGCAATGAAACGATGGAGAAAGCCAAGGAACGATAGAAAGAGCCGAGAGGCCTTTCGAAACGAGCCGACATCCAGCTCCATCCCACCCGCCGACGGGGGATGTCAAGGTTTCACCGGGGACCGCGGGGCGGCAGCTCGGCAGG
>VYXD01015729.1:406376-447642 GCA_013397195.1 Hylia prasina
AGCGCGGGGGGCGGTGCCGCCGGACCGGGCGGGACCCGCGCGGATCCGCCCCGCGCCCCGGCCGGGGTCCCGGGCACCTGCTGCACGCCGGGGGCACCCGCAACGGGACACGGCGCTGCCCCTCGGGCCGGGGTACCCTTTCCCCGCCGCAGGGGCTGCCCCGAGGGCACCGCGCTGGCTTCACCCCTGAGGGCCGAGCTCTGAGGGCCCGCGCTCGCTCTCACCGCGCTGAGGGGAAAGCGCCGAACGTGCTATCCCAAGGCCGGGTAGAAGAAGCCGAACCCTTAACCTCTCCCTTCCTTCCATGTGTGCGTGCAAAGCCATTTGTCAAATCCCATCAGAACACACACAACTGTTCGACAGGAGTCCTTTGGGGGTTTTTTAATCTCTTTTTGTAGTAGCTATCTTGAAAAACCTGGTAATTCCTGACAGTCCAGGTCTCTTCCTACTCAATATAGTATGTCATTTTTTAAAAACTAACATACTAGATAAAAAGTACAGTTTAATAAGCAGACAGACTAGCCCCAGAGTCCCTGCCTCATGCTGTATACAGAGGAAAGTGAACATCATCCACTGTTCCTGTTGAGCTGACCTGGGGGAAACTTAAGTTCCACCCCAGAGCTGGCTGTCAGTGTGACTGGAGCACCAGCACACAGCTAAGCATGCAAGGCCAGGGGCTGGCAAGGGGGTAAGAGAAAACAAAGGGAAAAAAAGCATGAAGGGGTAAGTTTACTTTCTGTCTTACCCCTCAGAGTTGACAAGCTAACCCCCTAAAGCATGGGATTTAATGAAAATCATTGGCACAATGCACAGCAACAGGAGTTACACAGATGCTGAAGGTAATGAGGGTAATTACATTTTTTCCAAGGACATGTATCTGAAGAGCAAAGGAGTGAAGATTCCCTCTTCCCCTCCTCCAAGTCACACAAAGGCCAGGTATTTCCTCACAAGTCAGATTCTGCAGTAATAAAATCCCATACACTGCAACACATCCAATATGTCAGTGATTTATGGCTTTTCAACCCTTAATTACAGAATGAGGTGACTCTAAGTAGTTTAAAAAAAAGGGAAGTGTCTTCTACGGAAGAAAACCAATCCAGCAAGGAAGTAGATGTTGGTTTCACGCTTTTAAGGCATCATTATAAGTGGGGATCAAAAATATCACACAACTTACAACACATTTTGACTCCAACCATTTTAATGGGTTAATGTAAACCAGTCTTTTAAAAGAAAAAAAAAATAAAACAATCAGAAAATCCAGTACTTTCTGTATCCCACCAATTCAGGCCAGAAATTCTGCTTTGACAGTCCACTCCCAGGCTCTGTTGAAAAACACACTCACCACACTAAGGTCAGAAGTAAGCAGAAGTTAGCTCCCAGCTGAAAGTAAGGGGGGGGAAAAAAAAAAAAGTTGTGGGGGGAGTGGAGGGAACTTTCAGCCTTATAAGGAAGGGTCTGTTTTGTTATAAAGGCCTATTTCCAATGACCTAGCAGTCAATATAGCCTTCTCTCTCCCTGCAGTTAAACTTGGTGGATACATAGGGAAAATGATTTCTCAGATTTGTTCTTTGCTCCCCTCACTTTCTGATCAAAAAATCTGGTACAAAACCTTGTACTTTCTTTGGGACTTCTGACTTCTTCCCCTGTCAGAGGGATAAATCATCATAATTTGATTTGTAAATCAAATGGAAATCTGCTGATGCAGTAGGAGCCCAGCTGCTTGGGAGTCAATAACTGGGCTAGATGTGAGCTAGTGCTCATAGAGGAGATGGGTCATGACAGTGTTATAATATTTTCCTGAAGTTTTTTGTTCCCAACAAGCAGAGTTTCATGCCAGCTCCTCTTTCCCAGGCCCCACAGGAACCAAACACCTACACTGCCACTCCTTGGAAAAGCCCCCAGGGACATGCAGGACTGCAGAAAGTGTTCACATCCCATATGAACCAGACAGCTCTCAGTTTACAGAGGTCCTTACAATTTGATTTACACTTTCCATTTAAAGCATCATTTGCATGAACTGCCAAGAGTAGTCACAGTGTTACAGTCATTACCCACACAGTAAAGGAGTCCAAGATTCCTCTGAAAGTACAATGTCCTCCTCTCCTGTTCACAAAATAGCACAAACAACTATGTTCCAGTCATGCACAATCAACAAAAGCTTTTCTGAGCTGTTTTACTCAACAACTTCTTAGACCAGGCTGGTACATAACTAATTCCATGACACATTTTCATGTGAAATGATGCCATATGCTCAGCCGCCCTTTTTTGAAGAAGAGTCATAAAGCCATTAGCTAACTTTTCAAGTAATGGTTATACCTGCAACTCTCCAACCTGAAGCACCAATGTTCACTTTCCATACTTGAGACACTAACAAGTACCATCAAAACAGGTGTGCAACATCCTTAATGAGAACACACTTGAGCTTGCCAGATAATCTTGGATTAAACTTGTATTTGGAAAGGAAAAAGGCCTAGGGCCTCTGACAGGGAAGTGAAAAGAAATCCTCTAAGGACAGCAGGTGCATTTGCTCCTTGCTGACCCATATCCAATCCTAAGAGGGTTCTGTGCATCCAGTTGAAGTCTTCTGTGAAACAAAAGCCCCTATTGCGTAATTTAAAAAGCAAAATAGGAACGTGAAAGTTTGAACTTTAGTACTTAAGCAATTTCTGTTCAACAGAAAGGAAGAACAGAACTGCTCCAAATATGTTGCAGTTGCAGATCACACCTATTGATCTTCTGGCCACAACACAATTATGTTCTGTAGTGTATGGGCCTAATATCACAGATGTCTGCTTTTTCTTTTTTCACTTATTCATTTTGTCCCCAGAAAAGCCTAAGTTCCTCCAGTTTCATCTAAACTGGATTGTTTAGCCATTTGCTATCAGCAGTCATACACATATGAGACACTTCCTCACTTAGATTTTGTGTCAGGAAAGCCTCTTACACCCAGTTGGGCTCAACAAAACTCCCAGGCACACCTAGATCTAGGCATGTAGCTTCAACAGAACTCCATCATCATCATAAACAATCAGCCTGTGGTTAAGATCTCAAGTGTCATTTTCATATGGGGTAATAGTGCAAGTCTTTGTATGGGTATTGGTTTAGGACTTGAGAAACTCACCATTATTTCTCTCTCATGCCACAGCGTTCCTGCATGGTGCTTGTTCCTTGTGCTGCTTGGCTTGCTGCCTGTAGAAGGAAATTCTCCCACTTTGTGAGGAACACCCTCTGACAGCCTTAAGTCTCAAGGCAGCAGCTGGGGAAGGATTTCAGGTAAAGGCCACTGGCTACTGCTCTGAGCATTACTCTGCCACCACAGACTCAGTGTTAAGAAGTTCAGTAGTTCTCCCTGCACTCTGCTCCTCCTGCAGCAATACAAACATACCTGCAAATTATCTGCTGAATCCCTACAAACCCTCCTGCATCTCAAATAGACAGATTTCTGCATTAGTCTGTTGTTTCTGTAGCCTAACAGGATGTGGTCACTTTAAGGCAGCCAAAAGTCTGCACTGCCACCCTCCTCCCTGCTGCTGCTCTGCCTGCACTGTTGAGCAGCAGAGGCAGGGGAAAAGTTCTGCTCTGTTTTTCACTCCAAAGTCATGTCTGCTGCTGTATTTAAGCATGATGATCACTCACAGATGGAGGGTGCAATTGTTCCTAGACGTATGTTTGGCTCCTGCCTCACAAAGCAAACTAAGCCCATACAGTCAGCATGTCCCCCAGCAGTGTTTGTTTGCCACTGTTGAGCCTGGATGAAGGACAGAACTGATAGCAGAAGCCGTACTTGTTATCTCTAACCGTTTCTAGTAACACCAGAAACCTGGCATGCCTTTGGCCTCTACCTGTTGCCTAGCCTCCAACAGCAGCATGTGAACATCTTGCTGCACATTCTTCCCCCTTACAGATCAGTGGGAGTCAGATTAGAGTGATGTATAAGCATCATTATGAGTGTCTGCTGTGGGGGAAACAAGCACAAACGTACAGAGCTGTGTGAATTTGAAATGGAAGGGCAGACTGGCCACAGCAGGAGACTGGCAAGCAGAACACCAGAGACAGTAAGTAATCATTGCTGTCACCATCTCACCTCTGCACTGCTGCAGCACACAGGGTCACTGCAGGGTGGGAAGGGGGTGATCATCTCAGATGTTTCAAGCTGCCTGTCATTGCCCTCTCCAAGTTTTCTTCCTTCTGTTTTAGTATGATTCTTTTTCACAAGGCAGAATTTATTCTGTTATTTTTTGCCAAGGGTGATACTTTTTATCCCATTAAGCTATTTTTCCTCCTAGACCTACTTGTTTAATATTTACATGGGACAGGGGGCGAGGTGGGGACAGTGTGAAATGAAACAAAGTGAATCAATCCACTGATAAGGGCAGAGGGGGGCAAAGAGGAGACCTTGGTAGCACCTCCACTTATCCAGACACAGGCCTCCTCTCATTTCATTCAAATACTTCTTGATTATACTTCTGCAGCCATGTAGTTAATGCACAGCAAGGCTTAGACATATGATACAATAAGAAGCTGTGAATTTAAAGATGGAATTATAATTATTACAGCCTTCTGCTGTGTTACTCAAAAAGGAATAAACACTCCCTCATGTATTAAGGTGTCCTTACAGTTGGTCTGAGCTAGCACCTCTCTTGCAGATGTCCATGTAATTAGTACTAGGTATTGAAAACAGGGGAGGAATTAAGGCAGATGACAACTCGACAGGCTAAACAGGGTCAACCCCTTTCTAGTTATGGCAGTCTAGAATGTATCTCTGCAAAAGAGAAGGACATCACTGACAGTAGAAAAAATTAGCCTCACTTCAGTTCTTAAAGCAACATGTTAGTGGCCTGCCTGTGAAAATACATACCCATCTTTACCATTCCTGACAAGAGAGTGCAACAAAATTTACAGCAGTTTCTCACATAAGCCAGTGCTCAATCTAGAAACCAGGTAAATCTACTGTCTTTTATCACATAAAAAGGGTCAGAGAGATCTGTGTTACTTTGCTGTTTGGGGTTTTTACTTTTATCTCCTGTTCTTCTTCCCAGGAAAACACCAAGTTATCTGATTCTGCTTTAAGCTTTCCAACAGAAAAATACCCAAAAAATATAAAAAATAAAACCAACAAAAAAACCCAACACATAAGACATTTCACCACACCATGGAGCTGCAAGCTTGGCTGTGGAGTCTAGACTCTACCACAACAGACACTCTGTACCAACTCATACTGAAGTACTAGGAAGAAAAAAAAGAGGAAAAAGTAATGAGGAAAAAGAAGGATGAGCAAAACCAGATTGACAAGAGGGAAGCTCAGTATGTAAATTTTCTGTTCTCAGCCCTATTTGATTTATGGGTATATAAAATATCTTTAATCTTCTATGTCATTAATCTTTTAGGGGAAACATGAAGAGAAATTTTCCACTGACTTACATTTTGTAGTATGCCTGACCTTTAAAAGAATTCAGCAAATGGTGTCCAGGGGGTAGGATTCCTGTTACATTGACACATCCCCTGTACCCCTCTGAGTGAAACATTAGGTAATTGTGTGAGTTGTATTCATCTAATTAGTCACACTCACTTGGAGTTCAAACGGACACTACACCAATCTCTCTTTACACACCACTTTACTATATAAACTATAGCAACTAGCTCCTATAATCCCTAGTTCTGAAGTCTCTTTTTCACTTGCATTCTCAAGATTAAGTTTATTGAACTGCTGCACTAATATAAAATACCAATTTTTAATCTCAGTTGCATAAGGAAATCATCATGATTTTAATACAGTAAGATTTCATGTCCTTGGTCTTTTCACTTCACAGTACCTGCATAATCTTCATTTCTGTCTGTTAATAGGGTAGCCAGTGGGACACCAATGGATGCATGTTAGCAGTGTTGAAATCCATCAGCTGAATCAGATTAATTTTTGAAAGAAACCACTGGGTCAGTTGTCCAAGGCTGCAGTCTTGAAAGTGAAGAACATTGCACAAGCAAAACTGGGAATCCACATTCATCCCTTCTCAATGTACGGAGAGGAAGAAAGGGCCTATGCCTGAGCAGGAAGAGTCCAACACCAGTTCTTAAGAGCCAGGTAAAATCTGGGAATATTCTGATAGCAAATTCCTTCCCCAAACTGAACTATATTTTTCACAGGGCCCAAAAGCAAGCAAAATATTTAATTTTTCATTTAAATTTTCATTTCAAGAATGAAAAGCGATTCCTGAAGTTGCATTTAATTAGAAGGGGTGTGGAAGCTCACAGTGACCAATATGCAGTTGCCAGCAAGGAGGGAGCAGCACTCTTTGTGGTAGTTTGTGTTTCTCTCTGAAGTTAGGGTTTTGCTCATAATCCAAAGGGAGAGGCTTTTCCCCTTGCATTAGAGAAATTATGTGGCTCAGAGCTGTGCAGGGAGAACAGTGTGACAGAGGGTAACAGTAACGTTATTTTTGGAGGAATGCTGGAACTCTGGAATAAGTTCAGATCTGTTGGATGCAAGCTAATGGAAACAAATCAGCCCAGCAGCCTGTAGTCCACGTTGTTTTATCGATATAAAACATGCTTTGCACTAACGTACATTCCCTTACAACAAGGAAACATTAGCCTAGAACCTCGCAGAATTAAGGTCTGTGAAGGAAACCAATTTAAATATCTCAACACACTAAAATATAGATGAGAATTTATGACTTGTTTCCAGGAGAACAAAAGGTACATATACTATGGTACTGGCTTACCTCAAGCTAATTGCATCTTCTCAAGTCGTGTTAAAACTGATATACATCCAAATTCTTCCTAGAAGATAAAACAAACCCAACCATTATATACACTTCTGCTGTGTATACAGGGTTGGAAACAGGAGGGAACTAATATTCAAGGTCACAGGCCACAGCCTAGAAGCTTGTCTGCAAGCTGAAGAGGGTCATGGGGCTCAGCTCCATGAGTGTACAAAAGGCAGAAAGCCAACAAACAGCCAGCTCTGAAAATAAGCAGAAACACCAAGCTCTTTGGGGCACAGACCTAATGGGAGGGACACTTGGAAAGAGTTTGTTTTGCATTCAGAAACAAAACTATCTACACTCTCCTGCAAGTTTAAAACAAGATAATATGCCATAGCTGATACACAGGGGTTTCTTGCTCTTCTATCAGAAAATACTTCTGCCAACTCCAAATTTCATCCTGCTACTCACACAAGTGAAGAAAATAGTGTTTTGCTTATAATTCTTCTAGTGCCTGGTCCAACTGCAGTTTGTATCCCAATACCTGGCCAACTGTCTTAGCTGCTACGCAGGCTGAGGAGGACAAAGGTCTTCCCCTGAAGAGCACAAACCTTTGGAACACAAAGAATGAAAGAAACCAAGCAGCATAGTTAACTGAGTTTAGTTTCACTAAATTTTACCTTACATGCTTTGTAACTGCACAGGGACTTGCGTTCACAGATTGTTCATTCTGAAGTGGGTGATGCTGGTTCTTCAGATTAGGCATTTTGAGATGTTTTATTCCTTATGCTCACTATTTCCTCGCTAAAAACTAGGACTTGACTTTTCACAATGGTTTATACTGTAAGCCTGAGGGAGGAAAAATCCATTTTTCTTTCTGTGCTTCAGTTAAAGAAGGAAATAAGTCACATGAGCCATGAAAGGACTTTGATCCAGAACTAGAGAATGTAAATGCTTTACAGATGCCAAATAAGGATGTTTCCATAGAAAAAGAAAACAAAGAATTCTCTATCCCAGCTCCTTTTCATTTCCAAACAAGGTAATGGAAGAATTTTGTAAGGTTTTGATGGAAGCTCCATTTCTCCAAGAGGTTGTTCTGTTTTTAATAATCACATACATTCATCAGAATAAACAACTGATTGTTTTGACAGGGGCTTATTGTGTTTCTATGAGGGGAAAAAAAATTCTTTAGATCATGAGGGTCTCGAAGTCTTACAGCAACTGGAGAGAAATGTCAGTCAGGAATCCATCCTTAACTGCAATGACATTGGTGACATTCTAATGACCTGCCTGATGGCCATGCTGCCTGCACAATACATCCTGAGGAAGAGCCCAGCATGTACTGACACTGGTGGAGCCCTTGGAGAAAGTGCCATGGATAGGAACATCCTGTGGTTGATCCGTTTTATTTCTGCTGGATTTTTGGATAGCACACAATCTTGCTCTGGCTTACAAACATCAACATCAGTTCATCTTGCACGTTCTTTATGAAATCCCTGCCTCTGTGGGTAAGAACTGCTGAGAGTCTTCAATAAAAGAAAGATCCAACAGACTAAAATATGAAGCATTTCCAACTAAACCCTACCTCGCCTCTAAGAAATGAGGATTCCACCCTCTATTTATTTAAGTTGCAACAAGGTATCAGAAAGTCATGACTCCAAGATTGAGTACCTCTGTTGCAGTCTATTCAATCTCTTTTAAATGGATTTGTCTTTCACTGTAAAAGACTTTTAGAGCTCATGCAATATCTGCTTTATGTTTCTAAAAAATGTGAATTACTCTTCATGTATGCACAGTACAATTAGTTAAAGTTCTTCTGGCATTGTACATTCTTATACATGTGTTTTGCACAGTATTTTGACTTAGCAATGGATGGAATAAATGATGCTGAGCACACGTGCCTTGTCCCCAGATAAAAATCTATGGATTCAGCCCATACAGATGGGCCCTGCACTTGCACAAAGCCTGAAGCACATTTGTAAAATTCTGCATGAGTGCAGATGTCTTCCTTGATCCTCTCACAAGATCAGAAGGTTGGGTCAATGGCTGCGCTCCAGATAATGTCACTATTAACATCTCCAGACGCAGCCACAGATACAGGTACAAGAATAAAACAGGTCAGAAATGAGCTTCTAAGCTTATGGTACAGCTGCCTTACTCCCCTCTAATTCCCTAAATCCCAGAGCACAGTGAGAATGAAAAAACACCTTGCTGGTAGAAAAACAGGGCCATAAAGCAGCCAGTGTTCAGATATGGGAGATGAATGTTGGAGTTCAAAAATGTCAAGCCTACGTGTCTGGGGAACAGCAAGGTGAGAGTTCATTCTGTTCTTTCTCTAAGCAAAACTCTGTGAGTGTATCAGGATATAGCTTTTTTGATTTATACTTCACATTAAGAACAAATTTATGCTTGTATACTACTACTAATGATTTAATAATGCATTAACATCTTAACTCTGCTGTCCAGCCACGGCATTAGTGACTACTTACAATAAATAATGTTACAAATCATACTGCTATCACACACCACTTCCTGGCAGGTTTTGCAGTTCCTTTAGCACAGGAAACATGTTTCAGTAGAGTATTTCAGTGATTCCATGACTTTTTCTGTTGACTATGCAGGAAAATAATTTTCCAAACAGTATGTTACAGACTCCAACTCACTGACATGGAAGAGGGGAGGAGAACCCAGTCAGTCAGAGAGGCAGGAAAAGCCATGCCTGTATTACTGGGATGCTCCCCACTAAACAGCAACATCTTGAACCAGTAAGCCAAGTAGGGCAGACTGGTTTAATCACCACGGTCTGCAATTCAGTGAGAGACTCCTTCCTAAGTCCCCCACGTCACACCACTGATTTGCCAGCCGCTTAAGATAGCTGACAGCAGGCTGTACTCTTCCTTTCCAGCATCAGGACAGATGGCCTCAGCTCACTCCAGCAACTCAGTTTAGCTGCTATGAAAAAAGAAACACTAAGAAGCATTCTTATCTCTGCAATGAGACACAGCCAAGCCTTGGAAAGGAAAGGGAACCTGCCTCCTGATGGATAGAAAGCACTGTTCTGTCACAGTGAATAGCACCAGCAGGGCTCTCAGGCGGCCTTCTACAGGCAGGCTGCTGGGAAGAATTCCCCTAAACACACCTTGCAATAATTTACACCAGATGCAAATAAGTGGTTAAATTTTCAACAGCTACTGAACTGCAGTATTTCTTAGTGTTCTTGAATGTGAAAGACAAAAAACTAGATCAACCTGTATCAATATCTCTAGAAAGAAGAGGAAGGGATTGCAAGCATGGCTGGCACAGCCTTCCTGACTGTGCACAGCCCAGGCGCTCCAGCCCAGGGAGCAGCGTGGCCTCAAGTGACTCTCTCAAGGTTTACAGGGGATTTACCAGCTCAGTCAGGGCTTGCAGATCTCCTGGTCTCCTCAGAGGTCAGATCCTGACACTCATTCCTGCAGGCCCTAAAACCAGCTCTAAACCCATTGTTTCCAGAGGATAAATGCCTTCTTTCCACAGAAACATCCAAGTAGGAACTGGGGCTAAAGGGTCAACTTACAGTGATGTATCAGAGTTAGAATGACACAGAAAACCACCCAAAGTACCAATATCCAATGTGTACACAACATACAAGAAAACAGCAGATAAAATTAATCATTCACATGGTAAAAAAACTTTTCCCCTCAGAACAAGGTAACAAGTGTCCTCTGATTTACTGAAAGACATCCTTGACTGCCCTCAAGATGGTTTCCCAGAACTGGTACTGGGACAGTTTCCGCAATGAAGACATAGCAAA
The DNA here is from genome assembly GCA_013397195.1 of Hylia prasina. Taxonomy (NCBI): domain Eukaryota; kingdom Metazoa; phylum Chordata; class Aves; order Passeriformes; family Sylviidae; genus Hylia; species Hylia prasina. Next base: position 416,871 of record VYXD01015729.1, read on the forward strand.
TACTCAGGCAGAGCAGGAAGTCCCAGTATCCACTACACTGGGCTTTAACTATACACTGCTCCTTTACACCCACACTTGCCCAGTTTTAAGCATATAAATCAAACTTTTGACAACACACAAGGAGAAAAGAGCAAAGCAAAAAATTTGCTTGTTAAGACCCTTGCTCTACATAACACTGGGCCAAGACAAATCTCCATCCTCAAAAAATATATTCTTAGGTATAGGTAAAAATGAAAGCACTTGAGCTAAACATAGCAGTAGCTGGTACTGGATTAAGATAGCCGGAGTTTTATTTTGGCTTTAAGCCATATAAAATGGATGGCATGCAACAAGAAAATGATCCAAATAAAGAAGAAAACTGTATGAGCGAAATTATATAAAAATTCAACAGATGAAACATGCTTAAGTTAAAAGTAATTGCTCATCAGTAGGAATGTTAAGAGGAACTGAGAAGGGTTGAGGATTACTACTTTTATCAATGGGGAGAGCTCACATTCCTGAAATAGGGAAGAAGAAATAAAAGGATTACTTGTGTTTACAGAGATGTTTTGCAATGATAACAGAAGCATTACAATCAGATGCATGTTAATTCCTATGGAAGGAAAAATTACAATCCCCAGCAGCAAAACTCAGAGGCAGGTAACAAGGCAGCATCAAGAACTTGAAAGGAGAAAAAAACAGAGGCAAAACCTTTAACAGATGTGTGAGGAAGTTCTTTGATACCTGAACTGCACAGGGAGTCCCAAACCATCTCCCAGATGGCAGTATCTGTATCACACAGGCATCCTGCAGGGGCAGCAAGGACCCAGACTTGAGTCCTCTGACAATGAAGAATTCTTTATAGGCCTTGCTTGGAAAGGGATTAAAAAGAACCCAATGAAAACAGATGCAATTCAAGCAACTAGTGATACACACTGAAATGTAAATGTGGTGGTGGTGGGACTTGGTGCTTTGGCTTTGCCTTTTTTTAATCACTGCATATCCTATACTACATGAAAAATGACTGTGGAACATGGCATTACACCAGCATGAAGGAAGCAGAGCTGGCAGCTGACAGGCTGTCATGAACAGCAGATTTGCTTTTCGAACACCAACAGAATAATCAGAGTATGAAAACATAGTAACTCCAAGAAGTTTGTACTGCAGGTCTGTCTCCAGTGACTGAAATGCCCAAGAGCTGCCTCAACACAGAGAATATAGAAAGAAACTGTGACTGGCTGTAAGAGAAAATGTAACCTGTACCCAGGAGCACAGATGTGGCTTTTTACTTGCAAATGGGCATGTAAATGCATCTTAACATGGGAAGACTGAATATCTGGGGAGTTATTCTCCCATCTTCAGACAGTGACTCAGAGAGATCTTAATATATATAAGCCATATGAATGCTTATGCAATTACTAAGTGTAACTTCTACAAATAGTAAGCAGATGCTACACATGACAGCGTTTGGTAATAAAACATCTCTGTTTCTGTAAACTCTGCAGAAGTGTCCCATCAAAATCTTACAACACAGCAAAATCAGAAGAACACAGGGTGGTGATGGCTAGCAGGGAAGCACTCTGGACTAAGACGGACTTGCTTAGCAAATCAAGAAGCCCACTTGCCTCTTCAGTAGAATACCAGAGTCAGCAAAAAGACCGGAAAAATAAAGTTGAGTTTCTTGTATGAATCTTGGCCCGTTGCTGTACCAGGCCTATCATACTCTGTGTGGAGGTGGCAGAAAATTTCAAACATCATCCTGAAACACAGAATAACCTCAGACAAGAAAAACAGTTTTTGGAAACACACTACCTGATTAAGATAACCAGGCTTGGCATCAACTAGTTGAAAAAGTATACTTTACCTTAGCACCAACAAATTGCAGGATGTGTTTAACAATGTGTTTGTTCACACAGGCAGAATCACCCACATCAGCAGGCACCTCGAGCCTTAGTTTAGATACTAAGTAGGAAGCCCAGCTTCTAGAATGAAAACGTTGCAAGAGAAGCTTCTCAGAGTGAGACTCCTCCATGAGGCACACGTGAGTGACTCTCTTGGCACAGAAAAACAGGTGACAAAGGGGCAGGTGCTGTGGACCCAGAACTGGAGAAGTAGCTTTACACCTGTGTTCCAATGCACTGCTCCAGCATCACCCAGGCAAACAGCAGGGGCAGTGATCCAGCCTCCTCCTGCAGGAGACTCCAGCTGCACAGGAGGAGTCTGGAGCTCTAATGCAATTACAGCTTTGCTGCTGCAGCTGATTTGCAAAGTGTGCTGTCTCCAATTTTCTAAGCTTTAAATGAAGCCTGTACCTGAAGAAAACTGCACTTGTATTACATAACTTACCATTGTACTTTGGGGATGCCTTACACTAAGTTTAAGTTACCATGGTTACATCGTTCACAATAAATATAATACTAAACAGGAGGGAATAAGAAACAATTATGCCTTTGATCTTGCTTCTAAGTATCAAGTGCTTGTGATCTTTATTAAGGTACTGACACATACGGGAGAGGGACTTTTAAGCTGCAGAAGGACTTTTTATAGGGGCATGGAGTGATAGGGCAAGGGGGAAAGGCTCTTAAGTCAAAGAGGGCACCTATGAAACCTATGGAACAGGTTTCCCAGAGAAGTTTTGGATGCCCCCTGGAGCTCTGAGAAACTCAGCCTAGTAGAAGGTGCCTCTTCCCATGGCAGGGGGACTAGATGATCTTTAAAGTCCTTTACAACCCAAACCACTCCATGAGTCTATGAGTATATTTTTATATAGGAGACTATGCTTATATTGCTGTGTTACCATTACCCTGTAACTGGTAATGGTAATACAGCAATATAAACATTAACATTTGTATACAGATGAATGTTTAATATATTGAAATGAGTAAAAAATTGCCCGCCCTCACTGAGTATTATGTACATTGCAATCTTGTCAAAATGCACTTAGGACCTTATGCTACAGAAAGCTCAGCTTTATCTCAGCAGGGTTTTTAAGGCTGATTTACACATCACTGTGCTAATTCTGTGGAAATACAAGATACATGTACAGAAACATCTGCAAACTAATGTAAAGAATAATTAAATGATTTTGTATATATTTAACTTACTTTTATTGAGTGAGGAAACAGCCTTTTCTGAAGGTCATTTCTTTGGTCTTAAAAACTGAAACTCAAGCCACCTGGTTTTCATTTCCTGCCATATTCCTTCTGTCTCAGCTGCACACTGTGCTAAAAACAAAGGCTCCATTCTTTAATTGTGAATATCAGACGCCTTTAACCTTCATTCTGTTGTTAGTGCCTTGGAATGTGAAAAAGTTAATATACAATATCCTCTTTTATTAACTAAAATAATAAATGGCCAGTTGCATTCCTTTTATCAGCTGGGCTCAAGACCTGCAGATCCTTGGAGACTTAAGAGTTCAACAGAGACAAAAATGTATGGCTTTCAAAGCAAAATCACTATTTAAACAGTTCTGTTCTACTGTTTTGGATGACAGGCAGGGATTGAAGGTCACTGTTTCTAAAGTTACCTAAGAAAAGCCCAGAAATAAGTCACCTCAGACCCTGTCACCCTATGGTGGTGAACAGCCGTCACATCTGGTCTCAATCAACAGCCAGGAACCAACAGCGAAGGGCAAGCCTATTCCCAGGCTTGGCTCAGGGATGGTTTTAACAGAAACCACTGCTTCAGAGCAGCAGGACCAGTGAAAGATGGCATTCTTCAGCAAGAAACACAAGCCTCAGAGGAAATGGGGCACAAGGGGAACAACTTGTACAGCTCATTGAAGAATTTTATTGGCCAGTGCAGAAGATGGTTGCTAATAAAAGAAGGAGACATTTGTCTATCAAGCTGACCAAAATGTCTTCTACCTCTGAAAGGAACAGATTTGGGGAGTGAAGAAACAAATGTGTGTAGACTCTGGAGATGATTTTTAAAACAAACAAGCAAGCAATCAAAATCTCTTTCCATCAAGAAAGCAGGCTTTCATAAAACCCAAAACTCTAATTACGACCACTAATAATTGACAGTCACACTAAGTAAGTCACAGTAATTGCTTTGAGATCAATCTGATACAGTCTTGGGATAGATAGATCAGGTCCATTAATTTACTCCCTCCTCCTTTAGTCAGACTTCATAAAACATTTGCTGCTGTTTATCCTGCTAATAGGTCAGCTTATTCATAACTTCCAGCACATTTGGCTTGAGGCTCACGTTAGGAGGGAAGAACAGCACTCCTTACCCAGTGGTGTGCTGGATCCTTTCACCAGGTGTCTGGGCAGCTTTTACCAGCCCTACCATGGTGTCCAGGGGTACAGCTGGGAGGGGAGTGCAGGGAGGGCTGCACTTCAAACCACACAGGTCAGAGGAACCACTGGAGGCTAGGAGGAGCAGAAATCTTTCCATTAGTACTGCTGAGATCCAAGACAGCATATGGCATCACACTGATGTACACTTGGATCAGAATCTCTCCCATTTACCTCTTCCATTTTTATTAAACTGACAAAGAGTGAGAGTTTGCAGTTGGTTCACAGATGTACATTAAGTAACAGGCAATCGCTTTACTTGTACATCAACACTTCCCACATTTAGTGAAGAACCAAAATTTGAAAGCTGCTTCCCATCCCACCCCAGCCTATTAGTAATGAGGGTATTCATTACAGCAGCTTAAACTGAGAGAAAATATGTTCCTTAGCTTCGAGAAAAATATGTAGAATTATCAGTGTGATGCAACACTGGCTGAAACTTGATTTCACAACAGTCATTGCACCAAAAGGTTTAAGAAAGTGGTCTTAAGAGACAAACTTGTAAAAAGTAACAGCAAAGAGAATTTGTGCTGTGTAATCTCTGGGCATCACATGGCTGTAAAACTGATAAGGAAAACACTCTGGTTTAGTTTGCCTGTGAAGCCAGTAAACAGAATGTATGCCACAGTTGATAACAAACGTTCTTAATGATTCCTAGCATTTATTGTTATGATCATTCTGTTTATTACAACCATACCAAGCTCCAAGCTCTTTTGTAACATGTCAGAAGCTACTTCACAACCAGCCATTTTTCAGAGAGTGGAATTACTTCATTGACAAGAACAAAATGTTGGGAGTCTGGTTAAAAACTGAGGACTCCTACAGGCAATTTTACCTTAAAATTACCACATTGATACTTGGCTGCATAATTCTTTGAAATTCTGTCCAAAAATCTCAAAACTTTATTCTGGGCATCAAAATTCTGTTCTTGTGAAAACAACTGTGATTCCTTAAGCCATCTAAGGATCTCTGAAAAAAGGTGAATTAAACTTGACCTTATGTCTGTAACAACAACCAGTAAAATACTTCCAGGGTTACTTGCAAACCTTTATTTACGAATCTGAACTTGTTAACTCTGCCTCAAGCAGCAGCTCAGGCTGGAAGCTCTGCTGTGCTCGGAAATAAGCTTTGCAATGTTCCTCTGGAGGTACACAGAAAAAATGGTCACAGAAAATGTAGCACTTCAGTAACTTGGCATCTCATTTCCTTGTCTGACAAATTCAATCTGACTCCTAAAATGACTCCACTATAAGAGCAAGAAACTGAATGCAAAAAGCCACTGAACAGGTTCCATCTCCACTTTACTTGGCAGAGGAAGAGCCCCTGTAGCTCAAGCTGGGCAAGACAGACCAGACTATATTTACACACTGTACTCCCTAGAATTTTCCAAAACAATTAAAATTTGGCAGCTATGTTCTTCCAGACCCCCTGGACCTGGCCCAGCCTGAGCAGCAGAATCAGTGAGACTTTTTCAGCAGTGAGTGATTCTCCACACATCCAGGAACTGCTGCACTTGCAAGGGTCAACCACGAGGGCAGGAGGATTTCTGTTCAGTGCTCTCACTGCCACCACTGCTCCTGTGCCAAGACAAGCAAGGTGAAAGAAGTCTGACACGGGTAAGAGTGCAACTTTCAGGGCAGCAAATGAGGTGAGAGATGCAGGTTAGAGAGATCCATGGATAAATAAGGTACAAGCAAAATGGGTACAACTGAATCAGAAGAGTGGCAGTGAAGGAGGTGTATGTGTGTGAAATTAGGTAAGACACAGAAGTGTAAGCAATAAAAGGCAACTAAAAGCAAACATAAAATTGAGGAAACCTTAGATCTGTATCTTCAACTGTTCTCAGAAAGAAGCTTGGATAAACCAAAAAAATTCTCCCAAACTTTTAAGATTAATGTACCTTAAGGATAACTGCTAGCCTTGGCTAATTTTAGCTCCACCACCTCAAGCTGTAAAGGGGCATGGCATCCTTTGATAGAGAAGTTTAGACTGTAAGTAAATGTAGGTATATACAACCATTGCATCCTTTTTTCCATTAAAAAGAACAAATGAATGAAAAAAATCAGATGCAATTAGAACCCATATCAAGTAGTAAAATACAATATTCTAAACTAGGAAGAGCCAAAAAAGTATGGCTTACATTCTCCTAATTCACTGCACCTATCCAAATGCGCAATTGTAATTAATTTAAAATAATAGATTAAAATTAAAAAATCACATACCTTTTTTTCTTCTTATAGGTGCCTCCACCTCTTTCTGCATACTGGATGAGCCTGTTCAGGAGAATCAACTGTCAGTGAAGCCTCTGCCCATAGAGCTGCTTTTGCAATTCACTGAAAAAGTTAGGAGCTCTATGTAAACACAAACAGGGGGTTGGAGGGTAACTGGAATTTGGTTCCCTTTAAAAGAAAACCTAATTAAAGTAGTTGAGGGATTGTCTGGACATGTAGATTTTATGCTCATGACTTGTATTTATCAAATATCACACTCATTGTGTGACTAGGTTAACTTCTCAGTTGCCAAGCCACGGCATGTCTCCCATTTCATAAACAAGTAGCAAAACAGCAGATGTTTTGTTCACTTAGCCTGTTTTTCTGCATTAATGGCACAATTAATTATCCATTAAAGGATTTTAAATAGCAGCGATCCAAATCCCTCCATTCATTTAAATTCCTTGGGTTTTGCTGTCCAGAACCAGAAGTCTACAGGTGAATATCAGCCTCCACCTCAGAGTAAAACTTTCCCATTTATTATTGACTTAACTTTGTACTGGAAAAGAAACATGTTTGAGTACAGGTGGACAGATGTCATATCTAGGTAGTTTATTTTCCCCAAATTTCCTCCTTAATATTCCTGTGCTGAATAAAACTCAGTGTGGTTGCTAAACAAAAGTAAAATCCTTTACAAGCTGCTGTAGGCTCCCAGAAAATCCCATCAGTCTATGATCCAGTGATGGCCTCTTTAGGTAAGAGTTCCACAGATCCACAAAGTCTCAAGAAGGATAAAAATGCTTCCTAATGACCCTGCATATCAAGAACTGCACTTTAATACTGCCACTTCCAACCTGATTTCATACCAGATACTTGGGATAGCAAAACACCCGAACATGAACATCACAGTTTTATGTACAATTCTGTTTCATCAAACACCTCTCCTTCCCATTTCTGTCTTCTTCAGGAAACAAGGAAAACATTGCATCTTCCTCAAAAAGATTTATGAAAGTATTTCTGAGATTTAAAAGTGATGAGCTTCAAAAATACAAAAATGAGAACAATTTGAAGTTGCTCCCATCCACTTTGAGAAAATTTTTACGATTTTACTTATTTCTAAAAATAATGAATTTGCTGAAGCATATCTCAAAGTCAGGAGCCATCATCCATCCCTACCTGTTTCTGAGCTCTCTTTTGGCTCATCTCTCAAAAACCCAGTGCTTTTTTCAGCCCTCCTCCCTCTCTACTAGCACTTGCTTGGTTCTGTTTTGCAGAACTTCTGAGGCAATGAAGATGGCAGGCTATCTGTAATACAAATAATACTATTCAGTGACAAAGCACTAGAAATAGACTAGAATGCACCTTATTCTCAGAGGAAACAGTTCAGCAACAGAGACTTCATGAAGTTGCAGCTGGTTTTTACTTAAGTTTTAGAACATGATTCACTGTTGAAAAAAGCCACTTTTCCCCTTGCCTAACAAATTCGTACAAATTTATTAACAGAAGGGTCTCAAGTTGCTTTTGTGCCATCCCAAACCCCTAAGAAAAAATTAGCCCTGAAAGGTAGGGTGAAATTTTCATATGTGCTGAACAGTTAAAGACTCTCACATTAATGTAAAACAGCAGAGAAGTCAGATACCACCACTGCACTGAACTTGGTAAGATGGAAGTGAATCCCCCAGTCAAGGACTCACAGAAGCAGCTGCTGCCTCCTGTTACCTTACAAACATGGTATCATGTACACTACTACCAAAATCATTTCTCCTTGGCTGTTAAGGTGGTTTACTGATAGCAAGACCTTTTTTTCAGTAGCACACACACAAAAGGCAAAAAGCAAATGAGAAAATAAAATGCTTTTCTTAGAAACTGCCTTACCTAAGGTGCTGGGGACTTAACTTTCCTAGCTCTTTAATGGAATTACAGCACAGCCTATAAATATCTGGATTTTTAAACATAATATGATCAATATGCATAATTTTCACAACTGATTTTACAAATGCAATTTACAATAGAACTGCTTCTCAACATTTAACAAGCCATGTCCACCAGAATACTGCATATGAAGCAGTAACAAGCAATTAAATACTACTTTTTCCATCAAAACAAACTGATACCACAACCATCAGCCAGGCTACAGCTACATTATTTCATGACAAAGATCCACACATTAACTACAGTTGATACATTTTTCTTATTTATTCAAAAGCTAGTGGATGACAAAAAGGGTTAAAATGTTTTATACCACCTATTCATTACATGAACAAATACTTAATCCAAAGGGACTTATTTTACAAGCCCCTCTGTCCAAAAAACACACACAAATTAGTTTTTATACACAAATGTTTATTTCTCAAATAAACTTCCCCTTTAAACACAAGGAATGAAATCTAAATCTTCATAAAGATGGATCCAAAACAAAGTCCCTCCAGCACATTGTAATCACTGTTTGTTGGTCACTACTGGCTTTAACTGTTTAACATCAAAAAACAAGGACATATTTAAAAAATCATGCTACTGGATACCTAGCTCTGCCTCTGACCAGCTCTACACTGATCTCCAAAATTTTAAAATTTTACATCATGAAATCCAAAGCATTTAACTGAACAACAGCTGTGCATTAAACACAAACAACTGAACAAGAAGATTATAAGATGTAATCAAGTTCATAACGAATATAGGTGTTCTTTTCATCATTATAGATTCTTGGATAATGTGCTATCAGAGCATCCTGTGATCCGATGTAGATTGAATTATAGATCTTCCAATAAACATCTCTGACTTTTCTGGCAGGGTGAAACAAACCCTAGAAAACAGAACAGAACAAAATGTAATAAAAGCTTGAAGTTCCAATATTCATTTACTGAAATTAATCAAGCATTGCAAAATATGCATTTAATAAATGGGCAGGACACACAAGCTGCAGGAAAAAAACAGTTCTATGCAATGACAATATTCAAACAGTACTTGGAAGAATATAAATTGCAAGTGATTTTCACCTTCCTACTGATGTCAGCATCTTCATGCTGAGGTCCCCACACTGCACAAGTGTGAGATTTCCTATCTGCAAATTATTAGTAAAATGCTGTCACACCTTCTCTACACTGACCTGCATTACTTTAGTCCTTGCTCCCTACCTGTTAGGTGAGTTTTCATTCCATAGCCAACACAGCCACTGTCATGTACAATTACATTGAAAAGGAGCCTTCAGGTTTTACCACCCCAGGCACATTTACAGAAGTTGATCCAGCAGTACCAAGTCTAATCAAAGCACTGTTTTATAGTGCTGCACTCTTCTAAATATCTCAATGTTTTTCTTGGCTAACAACAAATCATGACTATTAATCCTATCCTCTCGTTTATCTCACTGATTACTTGCCATAACCCCTCCCACAGCTAATGTATTCCCCAGTCATTACTTGACATTGTCAAAATTTGTGAGATGCTTCCAATTTAGAAAGCAAAGTGCAACTGATAGTCTAAGTTAGCTGCTCTTTCTGCACAAGTTCTGTGATGCAATCAGCTATCTCCCTTTACCAAACCCTCTTGTTTACTGCCTATTTCCACTATTCAAGTCTTTGGCACAGAACATCCTGTTTAAATAACACATTGGAGACAAAAAGCCAGTTTTTCCTTTGCTGGAAATCATTTTCAGTTGACTGTTTTGTCTCCTGGAAAGAAGTCCTGCCTGCCAACTGCTCTCTGCTGCCCCAGCACCCCCAAGGCCATACCTGTAAACAGTACTGTAACATCCTGCAGGGCCCAATAGCGACTCGGAGGCCCTCCAGAGCCCCCATAACTGCCTGGATGACGTGAGGAGAGGTTTCAAACACATTGGGCCACACGTAATTTAACAAGTGATTAAGGGAATCTTCACAGCCAAACCCATAAACACCAAGGGACATGTGCTGCACCACAGCACTGGCTGTTTGTCTGTGTACGAGATCCCTGCAAAGAAAACAACAGGTATTAATAAATGAGACTTAGAGGCAACATGATTGGACAAGCATAATGTTTCTTCTCATAACACTTTTCTTGAAAGCACTTATAACACTTTCAAGGCATGCTTACTGACAGCAAGAGGCAGACTTCAAAAATCAGTGAAAAAAGATGGGAGTTTTCTAACAATTTACTACACTCCAATTCCACAGAAGTACCAACAATAGAAATTATCAAAAGCCGTTTTAATGGAAGAAGCCTTGGCTCATTGAAGATGCTTTTATAATTTTAGTCTTCGGAATTATTAGCAGAATTGGAGCATATATAATCCAAATTGTTTGCAAATAATGGCTTCCAAATCATGCTGGTCACTTAAAGCCTTTAGCAAACAGGGAAAATATGCATATTTGCTATCATTAACAATAGCAAATATATGAAAATGGGTAACTGTACCACAGAAGAAGAGCACTCACCTGTCCATTAAAGCATCTTCAAGCAATGGCGTAACAGCATAAATGTAATCTTTTCCCATCTCTCCAATGTATTCAAACAGGAAAGAAAGAGATTTTAACACACCATTCTGGACATTCAGTTCTGGAACTCTGTATTCATTCATGAGTGCAGGCAGCACTGTGAAAGGTGAGCATGTTTCAGCCACAATAGCAATTGCTACTGTAGTACACACTCTGTTCTGCCTTTCCTGTACTTTCAAGTTGTTCAGCAGTGTGGCCAACACATCGTGAGGTCTGGAAGAGACAACACGGGCATCCATGTCAATAGATTCAGTGAGGATTTGGATAAAATCAATTAAGCTTCAAACAAGTGACAGAGAAACATGATTTAGCACTCATAAAAAGTTTAGAGAACTGGGAAACAAACTGAATGCTAAACATGAAACACTAAACTCTAGAACAATTAAAGGATTTATTTTAATAGGCATTTTTTACTTCATCTAGACTTAGCTTCTTCCCTGCCATCTGTTCTTCCTCTTGTGAACTCTGGAGGGTAGCAGAGTCTCCCCACTATTACCCTGACCCCAGAAGAAATTAGTCTTATATAAAACCATAAACCTTAACAGAGATAGGTTATGTCCTGCATGGAGAACAGTCCAAGCGCTCCTGGCTGCTTGCTCTATCTGCATTCAGTCAGTCATCACTCACTTATACAACATGCACAAAGGTGGCAACTGTGCTTCATTCTACAATGTGCTGACCTGCAGTATGACCTCAGTGGAAACAAACCTTTAAAAATCAATAAAACTACTGATTTGGTGGGGAGAGGGGAAAAAGGAGAGAATATAAGTAATTTAAAGGAGAGTTTATGAAATAATACAAAGAGGGTCTGAATGCACATCACAGTATCAAAAATTCATGAGACAACAGCTCTTACTCCCAATTAAGATTCTAACCTTATTAGTCCATAAATTTTATTCAGAAGTGCAACATCATATGGTAATGAAGAATACATGACTGTATTCTTCAAAATGAGTAAAACCATATCTGCACGGATAAAACGTAGAGAAGTTTGAATATTTCCCACCAGAACACTAACCATCATCACTATGTTTGGTAACTGTGTGCAGAAGTGGATAAGCATTAAACCAACTTACCCAATAGCTTTTGCAATATAACCAAAAGTGTTCACTGTGGCTCTTCTGATAGCTTTTTTGTGAGCTTTTAATAATTCAAGCAGTTCAAAGCAGATCCTCATCCATTCTCTTGCAGAAACATACTCTGCACCTCTGAAAGAGAAAAAAGTGAGTTACGCCTCTTCAGTCATGCAAGACTTTTTAAATAAAGCCACAAACTGTAACACCTATTCATTTGCTACCCACAGAGGTTTTTCTTTAATAGGTAATTCAACAGCGTGTTTGCTAAATACCTCAAGTTTTACACACAACTTCAGAAATATCAAGAGATATGACAATAAATACCCAGATGCCAAACTTGAGCTTTTGCTACAGTAATTGCCCACAAAGGTTAGATATTTTATCATTACTCAGCTTACCTGTCTGCAATACGCCCAACAAGATCAATACAATTTTCCTGTACTTTCTCATGTCTGTTCTTCAAAATAGGTGTCAGCCGTGGCAGCAGGTCTTTGATTGGTGGCGTCATCTTGTGCATACCTATTGAGTTCAAAGAGGCACATTTAGTTTTACAGTGGTTTTTTCATTTTGCTTTTGAACAGCCAAGTAATCAATACAAAAACATACCTATAACATTCACAATAGCCTTAAGCGCTCCGAGTATGCTGCCCAGTACTTCGGGATATTCTTCACCCAGGTACTCATACAAAACAACACCCAAGTGTCCCATCAGTTTTTCCTACAACCAAGCAAAAAGAGTTAGAAGGTAATTTCCCCCTCCCCTCTCGTTACTACAGCCTGCTAGAGCAAATCTGGAAGAGAAGTCCATACCTCTTGACAAGTCTTCATGACAACTGCAGTACGAGAGATCAGGTCAGCAGCCTGCTGCCTGACTTTGGCTGATTTGTTGTTCAAACGCCACAAAACTGTACCACAGATCTGTGGTAAGTAGGGTTTCACTCTTTTGCCTAGAGCATTAACCACTGTGCCAAAACCATTCAGCATCACAGAATCCTGAGCGTAAAAACAATAAAGGAAAATCAGACAAACAGCAACACTGCATTTTAACTAAACTTGTCATAATCTAAAATTGCTTTTAAAATGCTGACATTCCAGAGATTGCTTCTGGATTCCATTGATTAGAGCACTGATATCTAAAAAGGGATTCTAAAAATCTAACTCAGAAGCACACATTTCTGTGTAACTAACAGTGAGATGGCTTACACTAACAGTGAACCAAATACTCCAACACTTGGCCGTACCTCTGTTGTCTGTTCCTGGAAGGCGTACAAAATACCATCAATGAGCTGTTCTTCCAGTTTATGATCAATGTCTGCTGCCCCCAGATTTCCCATTATCTTCTCAATTGTTTCCATGACCATTTTTCTGTACTGCTCAGCCTCATCTTTCAGATCATCCACAATTCTAGAAATAATTTCTGCTGCTCCAACTTTATTTGCCAGCTCCACAGTCGTATCAACCAACTGAAACACAGAAATATTAATTAAGCAAGCATTAAAATTATGCTTAATAGTTAAAATCTACTGCCTACATCTTGAAAATAAATTCCCTAGTCTGAAGAACCATGTTAAACCAACTAAAAAGAACTACTGTTACCTTTAGAAATCATCCAGTATTTTTAAGAACATAAGTGGGGTGTACCATCCCACCTTGCAACTGATAAAGACATTCACAGATGTAAAATGTCATGATAACCTCCTAAGAACCTGAAAAATCTTCTTAGGTACACAACTTCTAAATTGCTAGTACAAACAAAAACCAAGTTTCAGGACACAGACAAAACCAAGTACCTAGCCTGAATGAACATTCTAATTTTCTTCTACTGTAAATCATTTCCCAGTCAAAAAAACCACCAAAAATACCTGTCTGTAATTTCTTCTGTCCAGTGCCATTCTGTGCTGCCAGAAATGTTTGAAGAAGGGTGGCAAGATTTCTGTTTTAATGTAGTTTGCTTCAACACCATCTGTACCACAACACTGCTTTACCACCTGACAGGAAATAAAAATCCAACAATGTTAATTGGGTGTAGGGTGGGTGATTTGGGGTGAGTTTTGTTTTGTTTGGGGATTTTTTGGTTTTTTTTGCATACATATTCAATATCAATGCTGAACTATCATTCTGACATACCTTCAACACAATTTTTTTCATCTCTTCATCAGGAGACTGGAACTCTCTGATAAGAATCAGCATGACTTCTCTGGTGTAGTAGTTTGCATATTCGGCATCCATGAGTGGAATCAGGTAACCAATTGCCTTCAAAAACGCAGCCAAACCCTATTCAAATGCAAAATACGCAAAATATAATAACTTACAGCAGGTACACATCCATTTCAGTTCAAAGTAAAGAAAGTATTTTAGATTTACCTTTCCTCTGTGCTGACGTATACCCTTCCACAAGGGCTTCAGGACAGAATCAAACGACTCAATACCGTAGGGAGTGGCTGCCTCAGCCAGAGCAGCAATGGCCAAAGCGCTGATGGTGCGAACCTTCTGCTGCTCATCCACCAGCCCTGCAAGACAGCAGGGTTTAGTACCACCTCTTGTACTCGTGTCTTAAGTTCAAAACAGCAAAAACAAAGGAGCAGTGTAAAAGGGATTAACATTTTTGGAAATACTGGACCATTATTCATCGTTATTCATCTTTCAGAGTCAGCTGAAATGTTTCTTGGTGTCATAGCAACAACAAAACCAGGACCTTACTGTCACTGTGCCTTACTGAGGTATGAAATATTTTCCAGATATAAACTGGGTAAACAAACCTTTGTCTACGACAGCGGAACTTACCGTGCTCAATAATTTCAACCAAGCTCCTGAGATGAGGCAGGATAGCACAACCCATAAGAATAGCAATCTGCTGTACAATCTTGATGCCAGTGTGCCTGGCCTGCCAGGACTTTTTGCTTTTACAGACAGCTTTCAGGAAAGGTAAGAGAGAAGGAATGCCCAGAGCAGACGCAACAACAGCAAAGGCTCGAGCTGTTGTATTTCTGACGTATTCATCCATGTTATCAATATCAGGTCGCATTGTGGAGATCATTGTTGCCAAACCTGCAGCCTGCAGGACAAAACACAAAATATTCCAACTGGATTGATGAACAGCACAGTTAATTGTTCTGCCATGCCTATAAACATGCAGGTATATGTAAGCTAACTCATGCCTTAACACAGGATGGAGTTTTACCTTAGCCAAGTTTGAAATAATTTCTCTGCCTTCCACTCTAGCATAGTAGTCTTCATCAATCAGCAGTGGTTCAATGACGACAAGGATCTGAAAAAGATAAAAAAATTAATATTTCCTTTTATCGATACTTTCTATAGTATTTCTAGCCCTATTAGAGTCCATGAAACAGTGATGATTCCATTAATTCAAGCTTAAAGCCCTATGATGAGCAGAAAAAAAAAATTAAATCTATTACATTTTTTTTATAGCTCTGAAGTGTCTTAAGGATGTGGTCTGGAGATACTACCCAGATCAGGAAAGGATCCCCCACCTCCAAATATGCATTTATCATATTTACATCATGCCTCAATACTCTAAAGCCTACACTCCAATCACACTATGAAAACTTTCAATTTTGGTTTAAGAAATACGGAAGCCAAATATGTTTTAAAAAGTATCATCCTGTTCTGACATGCACATAAAATGAGAAAGAGCAAATCAGAGATGAAATAGCAAACTGCAACAGACCTTGTGTACATATGGTCGGACCAAGTCATCCAGTTTGTACAGAATTCTGTCGATGACTTTGACAAGCAAGTGACGCTCCTGATCCTCGAGCGTTGGTGACATCAGCAGAGGCAGGATCTGATTGAAGAGCGGCCCTGCTCCGAATTCCCGAGCTTTATCAGTAATTTGCCGCAACGCAGCCTGAATGAAACCAGAAATCCTGCCCATTAAACTAAGGAAACAGCACTGAGCTACCATGAAAACAGGCATTAACCGAGTCAAAATGTAACTGACTACATCCACAGGCTTCCAAACACTTGCCCCAACCACCACAAAACTAGCTCAAGCAATTTCATGCTGATTTGTTAAAACACAAATGTGTGATGACAAACGTTGTCTTGTTAGTGTCCAGGAGTTCAGTTTTCAAGAGAAGCATTAATTTCTGAGCTAATACTGGCTCCATTGGGAAAACAGCTTCACAGCTCTTGTTTGCATCCAGGCAGCTTGGTGCTTGGTCAGTTTAGAGCATTTGCAGAGAAGAGTGCTATTATGCTGCCTAATGCTCAAGGCCAAAACTTAACTAAGAGCTACACTAAGTAACTAATTTAAGTGTAAGAAGCCAAATCCAGGAAGTTACAAAGCCATGTAAGCAAAACACACTATAAATCCAGTTTCTCATAACTGCAAAAAAAAAAAAGAAAAAAAATTATACAAGCCCTACACCATTTAGTGACTGACATTACTGTCAAAAGAGCAGCACTGCTAAATTATACTGAGTAACAAAAAGCCACACAGATATAGAAGAGGAAGAAAAAAAGCACTAAACAGGGTGTGCTGTTTTGGCTGGAATTGAGCTGATTTTCCTTCTTTACAGCCACTAGTATGGGGCTGTGTTCTGGATTTTTGCTGGAAACAGTGCTGATGACACAGGATGCTTAGTTACTGCAAAGCAGGGCTTACAGTGTCTGGGCCTTTTCTCCCTCTCACCCCACACCTGAGGAGGCTGATTGGCACAAGAAATTGGGATGGGACACAGCCAGGACAGCTGGCCCAAACTGCCCAAAGGGATGCTCTACATCATATGGCCCCATGCTCAGCATACAAGCCAGGAGAAAAGCTGGCCAAGGGTCACTGCTAGGGGACTGCCTGGGCATCACTTGGTTGGTAGTGAACAACTGTTTTCCAAATGCATTACTTGTTTCCTTGGGGTTTATTTTTATTTTTGTGGCGGGTGTTTTAATTTTCCTTTATTATTATTAACATATTCTTATCTCAGTGCACAAATTTTCTCACTTTTACTGTTCTGACTCTCTCCTTCATCCTACTGAAGGAAGTGGGGGGAGAAGCAAGCAGCTGTGTGGGGCTTAGTTACCCGTTGGTTTTAAACCACAGTAGATAGCAAAGCTTAGGAGATTATCTTTAAGAGAATCCCATGGACAACTGAAGCTAAATCTGAAAATTTTCAAATTTTCAAAAAGTGAGATTACATAAACATATTTGACAATTCATCTTACCTTTCGCATGGGAGGTGTGCCGTTCTTTATTTTCAGAAGCAACTTCATTATTTTTCTCTCCTTCTGTTCCTCAGGACTCAGAGTTGATTCATCAACATCAACCTACAAGTAATTCCAGACAAATAAATGGGCATTGCTACATTATCGAAAGAGACCAGGGAAGTTAAATCAGCATGAGTGCAATCTCCTTTACCAGCAGCTTGTCGAAGTACTGGATATCATCTGGTTTCAGGAATGGCAGGTTGCCAGATGGCTGGTCATTAACACTCTTCATGGTGCGGTCCTCTGTCTGCATGTGGAATCCTGTCATACCCCCCAGGGGCGTTGGAGTCGCCGTGAGCTTCCGAGCAGGAGTGCGGATGGGTACGTAACCAGCTGGGGGCGGCAGAACCTAAAGAAGGAAAAACAAAATTCGTTTTAATTGCAACAGATACAAAAAGAAGAAGCCATCAAATACAAAACATTGCTTGAAGTTGTAGCTTACACTTTATTTGTTTGGGGAATTCGTGTGTTATTGCATAGAACAGATCCCATGTTCCCAGCAATGCAAACTAACCCTGACAGCTTGTATTTGCACTTATCCTGTGCTGACAACATTTCAGAAGAAAGCTCACTCCCACTGCATAATAAATTACGAAGGCTCCAAGGATTAAAGGAGCACTTCAATAACTGAATCAACATACTATACTTGCTCTCTCAGTATCTGTGACCCTCTTCCATGTTTGTCTACATCTGGACTTACCATTTCTATCAGTCCATACAGAGAATATATCTGGCCTCCACAGGCATTTCCAGCACTGAGAAGCACAGTAGTGATTTGCCTGTGAGATCACCTTTAGACGCCCCCCTTTCTAAGGGATTTACAATAAATCAGTCACCAAGCCAAACAAGTGTGAACAATCAATAATCAATACTTAATGTGAAACATGCTACTTCTGGGGGGAAAAAAAGAAAATCAGTAATCCCTGGTAGGAAAAAAACTTCATCATGGTCTGTTGTATTTTAATCCAGATGAATTACCTTATATCCTTCAGGAAACATAGCATCCAATTCCTCATCAGAAAGTGGTCTGTTTCTCTCGTCAATTTCCCTCTCCCAGCGCCAAGCCTGCAGCTGTTCAGGAGTCATGCTCATGATGTGACCTATAGACAAAATTAAAAAAAAAAAAAGGATTAAAAAAAATCCTTTTGTATACAGGAGATGACTTGTTTACTTAACTTTTAAATGCTCTCTTGAGTCAAAGTTTCCATAGCACCTGAACTCTGCAGCCAAGTAAGATTTCAAACTTTTACAGAGCCTTTAATCGATTTTTTTACCAACTAAACTGAACAGCAACAGACATGTAACCTTAGTCTCCAATTCTCTCCAGATATGAGTTGCTGTGGACATTGTCACAAAAACTGTAAACTGAGCATACACTGACTGCTTTCCTACAGGCAGGACAGCACGCTGGGCAGAACCCAGTTTCAAAAGACAACACAAAAGGAAATGCTTCATTCCCCCAACACAAAGTGAAGCCTTAGCCAGGGGACTGAGCTTACCTGGTGTAGGGGTTGCCATGTTCATAGCTGGTGTACCGATGGGTGTCTTGCCAGGGGTCAGAACGGGAGTGCTGCCACCCATCTGGCTCGCGGGCGTTTCATCCCAGCGCGACTTCCTCTTGCTCGCTCCTGGGGTTGGTGTCTCACCAATGGAGTCACCACCTCTGTCTGTACGAGGTGTCTCAGCCCAGCCGCTGCCATGGCCCGGAGTATCTGAGGAAAAACAAACCCCATTTTCTCAGAAAGCTGAACAGTATATACTCCAACTATACTATCAATATTCAAATCCATCTTCAGTATCAAATTAACAAAGAGTAGGCAAAAAGTAAAGACTACTTTGGTGAATATTGAAAAAACGCAGGCATTACACTTAAAATAGCCAACAGAGAACTTTGTTTTATGAAAAAAGTATCATCTTCTTGCTGAACCTTAGCATAAAAATATCAGATTCTAAAAAAAAGAGAATTACTCAGATATTCTAGGAATTGTACAAAGTACTACATGTACTCCCTTGATAAAAGCATTAGGTAACAGGAGTTTCATTATTCTGTAACACAGAGTCAAATTCAAATTAGGCAGGTGAGATGCTTCTCAAATTTGTTTTAATAACAACCTCTTAAAAAACAATTAAAAAACAACACCCACAAATATATTATGAAAAGCAGTTCAACATGTGCTTCTTTACTGCGTCCTTTATCCATTAAAATCCCAACCTGCAGCAGTCATTACATATGACAAAACCCTGGTTCCATATTTGAGCTGAGATATTTTCATGGATGCCACTTAAGCACAGGCAGAACCCAATGCTGAGAACTCAGACATGAACAACTCCCCACATCAACCACTAGATGTCAGAATATAATTACTTCTTGCCTGGCTTCTGAACTCACCGCTTACTTAAGGTGAAAAAACCCAGTACAACCAACCATTCCATACTTATTATACAGCTCCCAGTTTGCCATAAATACCTCTTTCTGTTTTGGGGGTTTCATCCCATCGATTTTTCCGTGCACTGGAAGTGGCACCTCCATGGCCTGGTGTAGCGTGACCAGGCGTGTCCCGGCCGGGCGTTGCAGCTCCTGCTGGTGTATGACTGGGAGTTGGATCCCAGATCTTTGAGCCTGGGGTGGCACCTGGAGTTTCACTCCCCTTTGCACGGCCGGGAGTTTCATCCCATCGCAGAGATGGGGTGTGCCCAGGAGTCTGGAAGACAAAACCAAAAGTATCAGTATCTCAACCTATACAATAAAAGACTGCTAGCTGCTCTGAAGTCCAGTGAGAAACTTCTGACACTCAAGAGGATTAACACTGATAATGTCTTCTGTAGACAGCTGATGAGCACTAGGTTATTACCTCTGCTTGATCCCAGCTGGACAGTTTTTTAGGTGTAGCACCAGGAGTCTGATCAGCTGTCTGATCCCAACGCCGTTTGCGTTTAGAAGGTGGCTGAGAAGCGGCTCCATTGACGACTTTAAGCTCTCCAGCTTTAGCTTTTTCAGCTAGTTGTTGCCTAATTTCCCTCTGTTCAAGAGCACAAAAAGAAAGACATAAGAACTCTTCAAATTATACCTTTAAAAGAGTTTTTTCAATACCTTTTTATGCTTTTTTTTGAGGTTTTGCTCAAATAACCTGCAATTAGCTACTGCTTTTATTTCAAGGCCACTCTTTTTTCCAAATTCTTCTATATTGACAGAGCAGCTGTGTTTGAGGAGCTGTTGTTCAATTAATTTTTTAATAAAAGCCATTCTTACAGCAAATGCACAGAGAATTTTTACAGCTATCAGTTTCTGTCACTGATAGGCATATGCTTTAAGACCATTACCCATCTGTTTCAAATCAGTACCACTTCAGTAAATTAAAGGTGGATGACTTAGAAAATATATTCACGGGAGCTACATCCCATGACATTAAAAAAGCCCTGAAACTCTTATTTTAAATCCTGAGATGATACTGCTGTGACAGCACACTGACAGAGACTGTTTTGCACTTATCAATGGATCCATAAGCAGTAAAACTGTCAGAATTATGAACTAAATCCTCAATTAAGATAAGACAAATCAATGGTAGAAGTCACTGTAACTACAAGGTCTTGCTCCAATTAGCAAGATGGCACTATAGATATTACACAACAAATCTCTTTATATTACAAATATCTTTTTAATTATTAAAATAAATTTTAAAGCATGTTTTTGGTTTTTCTCTTTTTTTTAATATTTAAAACCAAAAGCCAATCTTATACCCGATGTTAGTACTGCAACATCTGCTGTAGGTGCCTCATCAAATGCCTTTTAAAACCTCCCTGGCTTTCCTATACATAGAGCTCACAAAAACAAACATCTCTCACACTGACTAATTCTCAGTTACTGTTAGATTTTTTTCTCTCCTCCTCTGAAAGACAATAAACAAGAGAAAGTTCAAGTTCTAAAAGAAATTTCCAGATTAAAATATATTAAGACTATTTTTCCCTGCATTAAGTATTACATAGAACAGATGTTTTTAAGAACTTTCACCTTCACATTCTACAGGCTTTCAACATATGAAGAACATGATTTTCCAAAGAAAGGGGCTTTTAAGTCAAGACAAAGTCAAGAGAATTTAGGTTCCCACTTTAACGTGCTTTCAAAGGCTGTAACATGAAACTCAGTCCAAATGGAAAACCCTCCCCTCCACGCACCTCTTCTTTTGTTAAATGCTGCTCACGCATAACATCCATGTACGTTCTGGCATTCATTTTAGGGTCTGGAGTCTTCCCTCCTGCAGAAGAGAACAGCAACAGGAATGGAGCACAATGAGTACAGGATAAGCAGAAACTATGGACTTCTACTGTCCTGCTCTAGTATTATATTATTCCATGATCATTTAAATTTACTTTTTGATCGAAAATTTTTAAAATTACATGTATCTTACGTTTATTCAGTTTGCTGATCAATTTAACCTGTTTGAACACAAACATAACTACTGCAGTTTCAAACAAATATTTTAAAGCAGATAAAAAATGATAAAATGACAACACAGTTAAGAGTCTTCAGAAGTGATGGGTTCCTGGGTTGCTAATCCGGAATACGTACACTTTCGTGCCTTTGTCTCCATCAGCAGTTCTGACTTCAAGCAGCAGAATAGAAGCCTAGAAAATTATCTCTTTACCATTAGTAACACTTTGGAAAGATATTTATAATCAAAACATTACCTTGTGTAAGCTGTTAAATCCTACTTGTTATCTGACTATAAATAACTATTGCATACATACCTAAGTAATGTTTAAATTGTTTTATCATAAAGACCCATTTATAAGTTTGACAAATCTGGACATGTCTCACAGACCTTCTAGTGTCATATTGTAACAGGGCTTCATTAAAAATAAGAATAAAACAAAATAAAAAACCCCAAAATACTGTTTGATGACACTTTCCCCCTCTTCTCTTCTCAAGGGACACTTGTGATTGGGAGCTGAATGCAATACAGTACATACACCACCACAACAATACTCACAGGTAATGGGTTTTGTACACCACATGTTGTTTTATGCTCTGTATCTTGCATTAATTGAATTTTTAAATACTTTAAAAGAAGCCCAACTTTAGAGAAATGAGACTTGTCAAGAAAAACACTTTTCTTTAAGAAAAATGTGCAGATTTGCTATACAAGTGGTATAGCTATTATACTTTAGGGAAAAAAATACACTTCTTAAACATTTCTATGCTGAAGATCACTGCCCAATTGGCTGTGTCTTTCTGACACTAGCTTTGATAGGACTTTCCTTTGGAATACTTTTTCACCATAATCTACACAGGATGTGTTGAACTGCACCCTTAAGAATGCAGACAGGACTGGCATATAGCAGTACTGCTGTAGGAAAGAAATTAAGGACAGTTAGTATGGGCCTGTGAATTCTGACAATACATGTTTATATCAATTACAATTAAGCAAGTAAAATAATTAATATCCCTATTAATTCATGCAGGCTGAAATTCTCATTTGTAAAACCTGCAAAATAGCTACTAATTTTAAGTCAACAGGCACCTTATGGCCACACGTGACTCACTCACCTGAAGAAAATTTCAGACCCACTAACACCCCTTCTCCTGACTTGCATTCTAAAATTATCAGAACAGACTTGAACTATTAATAGTATCAAAGTCTTATATATGCTTTTGCTTCTTTTAGCTATACCACCTAAAATTTACATAGGATGGTAAGAATTAGGTGCTCTACTAGCATTTCAAAAGCAGTAACCCTGTAAATCTATAACTTGGAATGAAAACTATCAAGGTACTGAATGAATCTGAGCACTCAATACACAAGTTGTTCAAAGTACAACGCACAACCCAAAACGAAATGAAAAGAGAAACCTTTAACCCTTTGTGTTTCTATGGCAATGGCTCATTGACAATTTTCTTGTCCTTCTACCTGGAAAGAAAACTCGTATTATAAAGATGAAGAATATGGCATCTAAATTTTCAACCAAATCTCTATGAAAAGGGGATGTTTAAAACAAAACTAAGTTTATAAGCATGCCAACAGAAATCAAAGGGCTAAAGACAATCAAAGACAAAAAATTCATAAAGGGTATAGAAAAGCCAAAATAAATTACCATCTGCAAAAGGATCAAGACGTTCAGGGGAAATTATCATCATCCGCCTGTGCTTTTTGTACTCATCTTCCCGATCCGCAATCTTTTGAGGACGGTGTTCTGCAAAAGGATCATACTAAAAACCAAGAAAGCCTGTTAGTCACAGATTTATGAAGACTAATATGAAAAGTGTATGGTACTTTATTCAGTTTCAGTATTATTAAAAAGACTTACATTATTTTTTGCCTCAACTATGCAGGAAATGTCAAAACTCTCTATTAACTTGAATTTTACTTCCATAACTAGAATTTGAGTTTTTAAACACAGAATTTCTTATGAAATCATTTCTGATAAAAATTTGGTATTTTAAGAGTTTATTCACTTGTTACCAAAGCATTTCATGCTGTCAACCTTCCCCTTCTTTTTGTAGGGTGACTTAATGCTACTTCTTGTGCTTTCAGGTTTCACAGAAAAATACTCCAGGAATATAAAACTTAGGTGATCACATTTCCCTTAAAAAATGTGATGTAAAAAGGATATTAAGTTTTCCAGTTATTTTAATTTAATGAAGTATTTGATTTAATTTTTTAAAAATCTCAGTAGTTTCGTTTCTATATTCATGTTGGCTTTACATGCAGAAGTGCCAATCTTTATCACCCTCTGGAATTCCAAACTAAAGCAGTAACAAGCTAACATCAACATTTAAAAAACATAGCTCTTTACACACATCTTATACTTTCAGAAAACAAAACCTGCTATTAACACTTCCTCAATGCTTACATGAGTATTTTACCGTGCCTTCAATTAAGACATACCTGTTCAGTAGACTGTGGTATGTCATTAAGCAATGCCACTGGGGCATGGTATCCTGGCTTCTTCTGGCCAAGCAGACTTGTGGAAGGGTAGTCATCATCATCCTGTCAGTAAAGACACAGTGCATTTGTCATGCTGGTATTATATTTAGATAAACTAACATCAAATGAACATGTTGTGGTCATAGAAAAGATGAAAATGGACAAATAGAAGAGGTAACTCAAAGTTTTAGCAGACTTTCTCATATAGCTTTTCTTACTATCCCCAAACTGGTGAATCAGATGCTCATCCCACTAAGAAAGTGGGATGAGCAGGTTTCAATATGCTACCTTTAATCGAGTGTGCTATCTACACTAATTAGACAAAAACTCTGTATTTCATATTACTGCTACCATTACAGTTCCCTAGGTGGCATGTGCAGAGATATTCAAACTATTTTTCTTACAAGTCAGCTATAGATATATGGAACAGACTTAACAACCATATAAAAAAGCTTCAGAAACAGTGAAAATGTCAGACACAGATCCATGTTAGTTTAGTTATACTTAATCACAATGGCAATAACAAGCACTTGCTTTTTGCTATTTTTTCCTAACAGCAGTCAGTTTCTATTCAATTATTTACAGCAACCCTAAAGAAAAACTGCTCATAAAACTATGAAACTTTTTCAGTGAGCCCCAGAGTGATGGAATTTCTTAATAAGGCATCCTTAGAACTTTGTAGATAACACAAGTGCATCACTAAAAAAACACCTCATGTATCAACTAGTACTAAACTAAATAATCTTCCTCACTCTTGGAAATGTAATTCTCTCAATCTAAGACATAGTTGCCTATGTACTTATGATAAGGTCTATAGATCTGACTGTTCCTGCAACTGAAAATATGGTCCAATGTTTCACATTAGAAATTAACAAAAGGTAATCTTACAAGCAGGATACATGAGGAGAACACAACACAGTGAAAAGGCCAATTCCTAAAAACGGCTGGGAAATTTGAACCAGGAATCTTAGAACAGTCACTAAAGTCTGTTGGCTGAACTTTTATTCACTTTTTTACTGTCATTTGTAATCCTGGCAGTGGTAACACAGCAAAGTTAATGTTAGCCTTGACAGGAATAATTAAGTACCAGGCCATAACTTTTTGCCACCTTCTTGGGCCTACAAGGCCCCCAAAGCAAAATTCACTAAGTACAAGCCAGAGTTAGAACTGCAGCCCTGACAAGAAGCAGTGGGGGGGAGCTGGTGGAGGGGAGGCTGGACATGACCCAGCAATGGGCACTCACAGCCCAGAAAGCCAAACGTGTCCCTGCCCATGGCAAGAGGGTTGGAACAAAATGGCCCCTTCCAACCCAAATCCTTTCATGATTATGTGCTTCCCAGATAAGACATACTTGGTCCACTACAGCTGTAATGAAAATCAGTTTTACTTCAAGCAACTGTGACTAAAAATTACTCAAAATCAATTCTGAAATAATTACACTGCATGCTCTAAACAAGCAAAATAAATAAAATCACTTACATCTTCCAATTCAGTTGCTGCAATAGAAGTGACATATCCAGCAAATCTGCTGTCACTGCCACCATAAATTTCTTGATCATAATATCCTGTAGAATCAAGGCCTACTCCTTGTGCTTCATCAAGAGCAGGCTTTTTTCCTTGAATTTCTCGAATTTGTGCTTCGATATCTAGAGTAAAGACACACACATAAAAGTCTTGTTACACATACATACAAAATATAGTAGTCATGTTAATATGTACAGCAAAGAGTTTTTTGCCCAAACTGAAAGATTATAATTATGAAATATATACGACACACAAAACTATAAAATCGTAACTCATAAACTGGTACTCATAAACAGCTTTTCCTCATGTCTTAATATGATCTAGCACAGAGTACTTTAATTGTATGGCTTGAAGCAAACTGTTTAACTCATGTTACCATATCTCATCTTGCAACAGAGGCAGCAGAGAAGGTCATTTACACCACAGCAGTATTTCTCTACACTACACTAACAAAACCCTTCCACAACAAATGTAATCCTCTCATTAAAAAAAAGCCTTTCACAATGTTATCGCCAATTTTGCTAATTTAAACAACTCTGTTCAAAAGAATAAGTGCAGAGGTTCTCAAAACTGAGATTTAATAAAACAACACTGTATTGTGTTTTCTAACATATTGCAAAGCTGTATCATCTTTGAATAAGTAAATAAAAACCAACTCTAATATGCCACTGGGTAACAAGTTAATAAAAAACCCCTGAAACTTACGACCAGTTTCTTTTCACTTTGGCAGCTCAAATGTTATTTATACATCATTATTCCTGCCTGCACCACCATCTTTGAAGACTACTATTCTTCTGGATAACAAAACCCCCTTCAAACAGGACAAATGGGAGCTTTGTCATTCTTGTACTGTATCAGGATCTGACTCTAATCAACTCTGGTGGCCATCTTCGACCTTAGAAATTTGGTACTTTAAGAAAGAACATTAACTTCTTAATCCAAAAAGCAAGGAACAAAATTAAACTATGCCTTCCTCCCATCTGCTGTAATGTAACACAAAAATAAATTGCAGTAATGCAACTATCTTCAACAAATATAACTGTAGGTATAGAAAGGCACAGCTGTGTAAAAATTATTATTGTTTTCACATGAATTTTGAGTTTACATGATATGGAAAGACAATTATCCACGCAATGTAAATTTCACTAGATCAAACAATTACCTTAATGGCCAAGAAAACCCCCAAGAGTTGCATTTCATGGCTGCAGGAATACCAAGGATCATGCTTGAGAGGGAGAATTTGACTATATGGTCTCAAAAGACCCTTTCAACACCAATAATTCTGGGACTCACCCTCTCCCACCTGAAGTGGTTATCGCCTCCTATATTAACTTAACAGAAATTTGTCAATTTACAAAAAAGCTATAAGGAATTTTGTTCACAAATAATCCTGAGTATTCAATAATTGTTTATTACTGTTGCTCACTTCTCTTTTCAGGATGAATAAATTTGACACGTTTTTACCACTGAGCCATCTTGCAAAAGACACTATGCAATGTTATGTAACGTCTGCTAGGAAACATGACAAAAAATAACAATACTTTTTTTAAAAGCTAAGATTATTACTAATGCAAATTATTGGATCAGAATTGCTTAGTTTAAAAGTTTAAAATGTCAACACTGCATACTTCAAGCCTTAACGTCACAGCTGGGTTCTTTTCTTATCAGAGACTGCCACTAACAACAACAACAAAAAAAACCAAAATAACCAACAACCACAAACCCACTGTAAGCCAAATTATGCCTCCTGTCCAAGGGCATGTTCTCTAGAGAGGCAACTCAGTGGAGTTTTACCTGACAAATCTTTGCCATATAGCTATGAGTGAGGACAGCAGGACTAAGTGTTCACTTAGAAAGAAACAGACTTCATGCAAAGCACAGTAAACCTGAAAGCAAACCAGCAATTCCTGCACTAGGTCTAGTGAGGAAAACCAGCAGAAATGTGTTTCTAAACTCATCAAGAGTCCCACACACAGAATATGTACTCTAAAGTCTGATAAGGAGAATTTTGCTCCAGCCACTTCAGGGCTTCCATTGAACTTTTGCAGCTTTCTAGAGCAGAGTAGCTTGGACAGTTACCTTTGTGTTACAGAAACTCATGATGCCTTAAGCTCATGAGAAGCTGAAAGCTCCCAAAAGCCTTATACTGCTGGCCATGAGCACCTCCTTAATCCTTCCTGCAGGTACATCCTGCTCCCTCTAAAATCCTGCACAGCCCCAGGGGATGCCTGTGAGCCCAGAACTTGGAACACATTGTTCCCCTATGTGTTAGTTCCTGGAGAAGTCACAGAAAGAAACTACTGCCAAATTAGGGATCTTTCTCTTGCCCACAGAGATCTCGGATCGCCTTCAGAGGTACTTACAGTGTCCTCTTAAGGTATTCCACTTCTGTGGAATCATCCTATGGCATGGCTGGAGAGCCAATGCAGCTCAAGTAGCTTCTCCACAGATTTTTTAAGTTGTTTCTGTTCCTCCCAGAGAGCAGATGAAGCTCCTGATTCCTTTTGCAGCCTGGTGCATTGCAGTACTGGGGTGGAAGGGAATACCTGGAGCTTCCCTCTCTAGCAAGGACAACACCACCAGCACCGTGGGTGATGTGAGAGCACAACCCCAGAGCTTCCCTTATTTCCAAGGAGCAGCTGGTGCAACAATACCCTGCCTCTTCAGTGGCACACTAAGGCCTGACTGAGCATCCACAGCTGTAACCAAGTTCAACATGAAAAAAAGCCTACAGATCTTGCCTACAGGATCATCGTGCCTTACCATCACCTGTTCACTGAACCAACCTGACCACACAGCTCAAACAGATCACACACCAGCAAACACCTGCCCTGCAGGACAGGCCATGGCCATTTGCTTGTGCGTGGCCTCCCACCTCTACCATCACCAACAGACGTAAGGAAAACAACTGGGGGATTTCTGCAGTAAAAGTGGCAACACAAAAATATTTTCCTATTGATAGTTCTTATCAACACTTAACACACCAAGGCCTTGTCCTCTAACATTATTTTTAAAACAGCTGTATTTCATGAAGAGGGTAGAGGTCTCATCCATTACTTCCCTTCTTTAACTTACAGGGATTACATCTGTTGGCAGGGTAAGGAGCATTCTCATTTTCCTACAGCAAAACCTGCTGGGTTATCTACACCAAAAAACAAAGTCTATACAGGTTCAACAAACTTTACTGATAGCCACCCTAATTTTTAACTAATGCCACACAGCCTCCAGGTGCCAGTTTAAATTAAGCACTCCAGAGAGAACACTCCACAAAACCCCTTGAAGCAGGAGGCCTGTGGCCACAGGTAGGCTGTATTTGGAAAGCATCAAGTATTCAGGTGGAAAGTGCTATTTTTACATTCCAGATGCACTATGAGCTAACTGGCACTTCCTTGAAACAGCTCACACCGTCGTTAACAAAGCTCTTTGATAAAAAAGCAAATTAAGAAAGAGTAACCACTACGTTTAAAGATACATTGTGCAAAGCAAACTACTTGTTAAATGGCTTAGTCAAGGAGGACAAAATGGATACTTCACTCACAGAGAAACAGTAAAAGGAGTGGGAGATAAGGGAAAAAAAGAGGAAGGTGTTAACATTCTACTGATCATTCCTTTCCTGTATGTTACCCTATTTATATATTTTGGTATTTTAGCAGAAGTAACTTTAACGTGCAGTTGATTTGAAACATACAATAAATGCTGAATATTATTAAAGTCAAGACACGTGAAATCCAAGTCTCTGAACATCAGGCTCACAGAGAGGCTTTCTCTAAGTATGTGCTCTGTTACCACACATGTAGTCCTACTTTAAACATTAAGAAAGCGAACCCGGTGCTGCAGAGGTATTTTACAGAGTAAACAGGCTCTATGTTTTCATGTCTTATCACATTTTTGCACATTTAGTTCGTCCTTGCACAGCTTTATATTCAGCTACTTTAGCACTCTTACATGTTAGATCTATTATGTTTGAAGATCTAACACTGAAGATCATTGAACAATTGAAGATCTATTTTTCTGGGGAAAAAAAATTCGAATTAAATTTAAAAAAAAATTAAGGACA
Source organism: Hylia prasina (assembly GCA_013397195.1). Taxonomy (NCBI): domain Eukaryota; kingdom Metazoa; phylum Chordata; class Aves; order Passeriformes; family Sylviidae; genus Hylia; species Hylia prasina. The sequence goes on from VYXD01015729.1 coordinate 446,633, forward strand.
ACAGGTTAAGCTTTTCTTCACCCCTAAGGTCAGATTAGGTCTAGTAGTGTTAAAGACTACATTAACCCCACTTCCACGGGAGATGATGGCTTTCCACTTGAAAAGCTTTTTCAGCGCAAAACTGAAAAAAAAGAAAAAAAAAAAAAAAAAAAACCAAACAAAAAACCACACCTAAAAGACAATAAATACCTGGGTGCCCTGCCTACCTCAGAGTGCATAACCACAACCCAGAGGTAATTTTCGATTAGTGAATTACGCATATAAATTAGGATAAAATATATAGCAGATAATCTATCGTACAAAGAAACACAAATGAAAAACGCTAAAGCAGAAACACAGAAGCAGTGTAATTCTACAAATTATTCTTCGGTGCCCGAAAATACTTGAGCGCAGGGCAAGCCGCAGTCAATGCCCACAAAGAGAGCTTTGATTCCCACTGAGAAGAGCTGGGAGCAGCAGCGCACACAGGCACACGGCACCTTCGAGAAGAACACACCGCCTGGGAAAGCCCTCACCGGCTCAATCGCTCCGAGAGCCGCTTTCCTACGTCAACACCCGGCCGGCAGGCAGTCTGTGTAAGATGGCAGCTCAAACGCTCCACAGACCTCACGATCTTTCCCCTCCTTCGGGGCACTTTTCTCAGCAAGCACCGCGGCGGCTCAGTATCAGCCGGGGCCGCGCCGCTTTCCAGCGGGCACCACCGCTTCTCTCGCGCTCTCCGCCTCCTGTTTACCGAGGCCAAAGGGCTCGGGCAGGGGAATAAGCGTGCGCTGTTGGCATTTCTGATGTGAAACTCGCATCAGCACCGCGGGGCTTTCACAGCGCTCCGGCGGAGGCTCGATGGGCGGAAGGAGGCCGAGGGCGGGTTGTTCAGCGACCGAGCTCCCCCGCACAGGCCCGGCCGCCGCTCCGTCCCACGCCAGCACAGCGAGAGCTCCCCCTCATGCCCGTCCCCCGCCCGGCCCGGCCCGGTGCTGACGAGCGCAGCCGCCATTACACATGGGCCCGGC
>VYXD01015729.1:448026-458490 GCA_013397195.1 Hylia prasina
GCCGTGAGGGAATTTCCGGTGAGGGCGGGGGGGGAATGGAAGCGCCAAATATGGGAGTGATTCCTCAATACTTCCTTCCCACCGCCACTGAGGGCTGGCCTCGCTGGAATTTGGGTGTCCGGTTCTGTTTGCCAAACTGCTTGACCCGTGTTTCATCTGGTCAGGGTAACTGGCCCAATGCCAACAGGCGGATCGCTAGATATCAGAGTAAAGCAGATAAATGTTTATTGCTACAAGATGGGGGTTACCCGGATTCCCGCCCTTCAGGCAGATCAAATCTGTTCAATATTTTAGTAAGGGCTCGAAAGAGGGAAGGGCAAGCTGTGTTTACAAAATTGGCAGATAACACCAAGCTAGCCAAAACCACTGGCAGGTGGAAGAAGGAATTGAAAATCATCTTACATTGATTCATACATAAAATAATCTAAGATCACTGGAGGTAAGCTTTAACAACAAAACCCTGAAGCTACTACATATTGGAATTTTAAGTCACTGTGTGAATGCAAAGTGGCAAAAATAGTCAGAAACTGATGACATGGGAAAAGCCAATCAAAGCTACGTGACTATCTGTAGCAATATGCTGCTGCGGTGGAATTAAGTCTTACTCCAGGCCATTAAAAATTGTGTTGCATACAAAACCTGGAAAGCAATAATTTCATTTTACTTAGCTCAGTCAAAGCCCCTGATTGCGTTCAACAGACACTTGGGCAAACTCAATATCGTTTAGAAGAAAGGAGAAACAATCAGATGTGTTGCGGTGTGTTTTTCAATGATTGTATGTGTCTACATTACTCCCAATTTTATTTAACCCAAGACACCCCCACTCTCCTAAGTTCTGGGAACCTCCTATTTAGTTGTCAATCTTATGTTATCCCTACCTCCTTTTCCAGAACCTCCCTTGTCTGTCTCCCCTGTAGGCCAGCCTCTTCCCTAATCCCCGCCTGGGAAATCCCCTAATCCTCGATGCCCCATTGGCCCACGTGACCTTCTCCCCTCCCCTTGCTTTCCCGGTTGGCTGTGTATCCCTGTCATATTACTTGTGATTTATCCCTAACCTTGTTCTCATTGGTTCTTAATTCAAGCCCTGCCCCTTTTGTTAAGGGTATAAAATCCCTTGCAAAGCCCTTGTTAGCGTCTTGGGGTTCGTCTTTTAAGTTAAATAAATCTCTTTTGTTTGCACCCCAAGTCCGGTGTCGCTGTTCTCTGTCCCTGTGCTAGACCTGCAATAGCTGGGATTGGCAGAGCTCGCAGGGGGACTGTCGCACCCCTGTTGTCGCTCAGCCGGGAAACCACGCACCGCGACACAGATGTTTATGAACATGACCTAGGTGGGGATGTAAACAAATTGTTTACCTGTTCTGCAATAACTGACCTCATCCCACTTCCACTTTTCATTTGGGAATTACTAACTTTTTTCCCAAATGAAAAGTGGAAGTGGTGTGAGGTCAGTTCCCAGTTCTGTGGATGTGATACACACACACTTCAGCATTACTGTCTATTGCATACCTAATAACCGAATAGGATTGATTCTGTCCACATGCAAAGCCCTGGGAACTCTCCCTTACAGTCAAGTGTTGTAAACAAGCTAATTTTTTATTGTCTCAACTTTTAATAGTACTAAAACACCAAAGGTGGCTATTCAACCTAAGTACAAAGTCCAGGATTGCTTAATGATACAGCACATAAGTGATATTTCATAACACAGTGTAATATGTAAACTCCCATAGTTTATTTACCATAATGTGGTTTTATTGTACACCTGCTAAGTCCCTAATCTCAAAAGCCTTCGCAACAAGTGAAGTCAACTTGAGAACTTTTCAACAGGTAACATGCATAAACTATTTCCAAAAAGGGCAATAAATGCACGATGGCAGAGCTCATATTGATGCTTCACTAATCACTCCTCTTAAGTAGGTAGTGCACACTATGGCTTTTTGAGGGTTGTCTTAAAGAAAATAATATGAAGCTCATGTTTTTCTGTTCATATGTGTATTTGATCGACCAACTGATCTAAAGATCTGTCAGTCTTTGCTTTGTGTTGGTTGGTTTGCAGGAGTTTGATGAACAGTTCTGCTTTTAATAATTTAGTAACTACATGTACCCAAATGGTAAGAGTGACTGTCACTTGAAGGTGCAGAAAGTCTTCTTTATTCTCAGCGTTATTAAACTCACATTCTGCATTTCTAGAAAGATACACTTGAACATACTCATAGGCTACAAAAGGAGATATTTACCAAGCTGCCTAGGCACATGTGACAGTAAGGACAGTAATTCCCTACTGCAAGAATTTAATGCATGTCACTATTTTAAGTAAATGTCACATGCTCAGATTCACAACCAAGATCAATTTGCCAGAACTTTCTCTTGTTTCTTCAGCCTGACTTCCAATTTCTGTTAAACAAAACAGTTGTAATATTACATTTCTTCTGTTATTAAACAGACCTGAGCTAGGGATGAGGTCCCAAGCTTTAAAGTAGTCATTTTGGAATGTGCCATTTCACACATAAAAGGGAGTTATGTGTTGTGAGTGCTAACAGAAATTGTGCTGTGATGAACAATGAAAAAACTGCCTTTTGCTTGTTTCTCTTCCCTGCTTTTCCACCACATTCTGTATGGTGCCCCAGGTTCTTTTTGTTTGCCTGTCAAATCCCTGAATATGTACTTTTGCCTCCTGAACATTAACTCCATCACACAGCCTCCACAGGATACAGACAGGGCTGTTACTTCGTGGTTTGCCCGCCCGGCCGAGTTCCCATCCCTTTCCCACACATACAAGTGTACACAGAGTCCACAGAGATTCCTGTGTGGATTTCAAACAGATTGGATTTAAGAGCGCACAGATCTGGAATCTTACCTAAGTAACAGACCTTCGAGGTCCTGCTTTACGTAAGATTCAGGTCCAATTTCACGGGCAGCTTAAACTAGCTAGCACTAGCTGGCACTGCTGCTGAAAGAAGTATCCAGACTCTTTGCCTGTCCTTGATTGACCCCCTCTATTGTGCCAGCAGAAGTTTCTGGCACTGGTTCACTCAAAGAAGGCAGGCTTCTGACTACACCCTCGTGCTGCTTCTTCCAAAAATAACTTTATTTGTATTCATTTTTTGCCCCCACCCAACGCTACAAAGAGCTGTACAATGAGCTTACATTACGCAAAAAGCTAAACACCTGGTCTAAACTCCTAGTCCTTCATTCTGCCTGTGCTTAGTTTCATGTGCCAGGGACAGTTCACTGACATTCATGTGTCTATTAAAGATAAGGGCAGAAGTTCTTAAAACAAAGAAAGGAAATATTTAGCTGCAGCAGCTATGTTTCATCTCCGTAAAAACTTCGCAAACAATATGAGCAAGAAAAAAATAGCACAAAACAAAATCTCTTCCAGTCCCGTTTTTGCTTCTGACGTCAAGAAGAAATAATGTAGAAAGGGTTAAAAAACGCACTTGGGAAGATAAGCTTTGTGGAGGACTTCAAATGAGGGCTGCTTTGTGTTCTGCAGGATGTGCATAACCTGAACACAAACCACCCCTGCTTTTGTGTCACTGCTGGTGAGGATGGGCTGAGGAACATGAGTGAAAGAGGGGATGGGGCTGTCATCGTGCTCCCACAGCCTCATGGGCTCCCCTGGGGGAGTCTGAGGGTGTTTTTGTAGATTTTCTGCCAAGAGGAACCAGGCTTCAGGCCCTGTGTCCCAGCTAGCACAGTCCCCAGGGCTGGAGGGGCAGGGTGGTTGGGTAAGGGCTGCTGCAGGCACGGCCCTGCCCAAGCAGCAATCCTCCCCCAGCCTGCTCGAGCTGAGCCCGGGGTCTGCACGGTTTGGTGCAGATCGTGTTCTTCCTGAGCAGTTAAATAAATACAGACAGTGTTATTTTGGAAGTGGGACAGGGTAAGAACAGGGCAGCTGGATTTCAAAACTACCTGTGAGCAAATATGCACTGAGATTTAAACCCTTTTTGCAGTTTTTGGTCCACCAAAACCTTATGAAGATCTAACAAGTCTAATGCTTTACACAACATGTTTACAGCCAAATACTTCAATTATTACTAGCACGAAGTTCACTGGTGCTATATGAAATATAAGAAAATTTATGTCATTTTATATCCTGATTAATCATCCATGCTTGTAAATAATCTTTCCCAGCCTACATGTATAATTGCAAGATATTTTGAGATCTTTCAAAGGCAAGTATTATTCAAAACTCAATTATAAACAAGAACACAATGGCTATATTTTTGCTTTCCTCTGGCTGCCTAAGGACCATACTACACCAGCTGCTCTTTTCACTCACCTTTAGGAATAGAGCTGAATAAAAAATAGCTTTTTTTTACATGGGGATATGCTCTCCTCCTTGAAGATTGACTCTTTGTCCCCTGAAAGATGTCCTTAAAATTCTTAATTGTTTTTAATAGCATAAACCTCATAATCTGAATTTAAACCTAACCTTCTAATGATGGTAGTGTTATAAAAAAGAGAGTATTTAGAAAAAAAAATCTGTGTACCTACAGTACATCTCTCTTTAGTGTATCAGAAATGTCTTGCATCCCTCTGGTGTTAAGGATTAATTTGGGCCACTCTTCCTGTCAAAGTTGGTAAATGCAACTCTCTCTTCCAGCAACAGGTATGAAGCAAGATTTAAGAACTTTAATCCTGAGCCTTAAGAGAAAACAAAAAAGGCAAAACCCCCTCCAAGTGCCTTAGACATCCATCACCTTGGACTTCCCAACGCCTGACTTCAATTATTCTAAACACTGAAAGACATCGGCATTTGTAAGGGCTAATTCCTGATCCACAGAGCAAGCTGGAATGACAGATGCAGAACACAGCAAACAGCAGCACTTGTTGCAAAACAGATGAGGTTAGTAATAAGGGTTAGGGGAGGGGAGGACAACGTAGGACTGGGGGTTTGTATTTCTGGCTTTGCAGTTTGTTTCTCACCTGCACCAAAGAACAGGGGTCTTTACTGATTTCTGTTTTTCATCAAGTTAATAGAGACATGCTGCAGGGCAGCTTATCTGAAAAACACCACACCCTGAGGTGGTAAAGTAAAAGCTGCTCCACTTAGTCTCTGTCATCCAAATTGGTGGTGTGCTTATTTAATAATGAGGGGTTTTGCTAATGGCAAGGATGCTGGGATAATTAAACGGATCCATTTTCTGAAGAGGATGTTGTTGTAGATTTATATAATTTAACAGTTATTTTTGTCCAGAAATCTCACTTCTTAATGCATTCAGCATTCAATAGCTGTAACTAAAATGGCTTCATTTACACTGAGTGTAAAATCCTGGTTGCAGTTAAATGGGTGGGAATGGGTTCCTCCCGTAGCTGAAGGGACATTGCTGGCAATGTATCCAGGCTGGTTTTCTAGTGCACACAGCCCAGACACAAGTTCAGGACGTGAAAATACCAGTTTAAAAAAAAGTAAGCCAACCCAAACTATTTTATGGAGATAATTTTTTGCAGGTTTTTTTTCATATTTTACACAAAATATGAAAGATGTGATGAGTTATATTTAAACAGTACGTCTCCAATCGCAGAGTAATTGTAAAACACGCTTTCCTTAAGAGAGCCTATATTTGAAAGGTGAATTACGAGAAAGCGTTAATTAATGATTTCTTTGTTTCAAGCTGGGGTCAAACGGCGCTCTGTGATTACAGCCAGGTCTGTGGCCGTACTGTCGAGCCGCTGCTGACTGTAACCTGAGCACGCCGCGAGCAGAGGCGGGACGAGCACCAGCGACTCCTCCCGCGGACCTCCCGGGTCACGCGCTCTGCGGGGGACGGGACGGACGCGGGGACGGACACGGGGNCGGCAGCGGCGCGGCCGGGATGTCGCGGAGCGGTGCGGCGCTCGGCAGGGCGCTGGCCGGAGGGGCCGCCGCCAGGTACGCGAGGCGAGGCGCGGTGACCGCGGGCGTGGTAGAGAGGGGCCGGTTTCCTTGGTAGAAACTCGCCTCCTCTTTGCCCGAGACGGTGGCAGAGTTGTGAGCAATCCGTCAAAGGAATTAAAAACTGAGGAAGCGCTCGGATGTTTTCCCTTCAGATAATGCAACGCGCTCCTTCTCACCCAAGCATGCGTAAGGCTGGCTGCAACAGCTTGAGAAAAACAACGTGCTTTGGGGAAGAGTTAACCTTGGAACTGAAAGAAAAAGGAGATGAGAGAGTGCGGTTTGAAGCTCTTAGTGTAAAAGGGTCACCTGTTACCAGAGTTATGGCAGTGCTGCTGTGTTTCTTTATCAAACTCTGTTGTCCTCATAAAAACCTCAAAAAAGTGGAATAGAGATTGATTTATGACATTAAATTTCACGCAATAATTTGACAAAACTGTTTACTGTGCAGTGGTATAATGTATCACTGGGCCACATTTTTTACTGTATATCCTTTCTGGTATAATCATAGGGTTGTGTTTGCAATATTAAATTCGTTCAGTCTTGGTAAACAAAATTGCTGTTTTAAAGAGTAATTTATTAGAATCTCCAGGACAAAATCAATTGCTGGAAGGGTGTTTGGTATAAGGAAACCCATTAAGTAACTGCTTGCAAACGAAGTTTCTAGTGGAAGCTGCAGGGATCTTGGCAGCTGGTTTTAAGCAAGCACAGGCTGGATGAAACGCAGCGCTGTGTTACTTGTAGCCCTGGAGCCGGGGATGCTTCACTCGTGCCCTTATCCCGGGAGCGCACTCTGTACCTGCTGCCAGCTCGGCAGAACCTCGTGTGCTCAGCAGCAGGCTTCAAGGGCTCAGGTGGTAAATTAGTCTCGTGTGCTTATTCAGACTGAGATGCTAATGAGGACACTCGCTGGTACACTCATTTTTTGGGGATATGAACAGCTGCTGGCAAAGAATTTGAATGGGATCAACTCGTGTCTCACAGACCATAAAATCAGATATCACTAACCTGATCAAAGTAAACACATTTGCCCTGGCATGCTCCTGGCACTAATTGCAGTCTTTACACTGAAAAGTTAAGAGAGCAGTTTTTTCAAAAAAAGTTAATCTTCAGGCTTAGAAAATTGTGTAGTTATTTAAAATAAAAATTTTAAAAATCAACGAATATGGTGATTTTTTGACACACTTACACGTGTGTGTCAAACACTAGAAATGCTTCCTTTTCAGGTCATGGGAGTTGGCTGGTGATCAGTGCTCAGGGAGAAAGCAGTGAGTGGCAGGAGGGAGTGATGCCAGTAGGAGCAGTGTGAGTGGAGATGGTTCTGTCACCGGCAGAGGATAAACACAGAGGTGGCAGGTGTGCCTGAATTTTAGAGTGGACTTGGTTTTCCTTCAGTGGCCCAGGTCAGGTTCACAAAAACACATGACAGTCCATGGAAGGGATTTCTTAAAGACATCTGCTTTCCTGAATGGGGACCCAGCCCAGCACATTCTCACAGCATCTGTTCTTCAGATAGAATTGGGAGAGGGATGGAGTCTCACCATGCTTGTTAGCATTATAACCTCTTAACCTCGCCTTCCTCAAATGGCACTGTAATTGTGAAAAGGGCATTGTCTCTCAGCAGCTGAGAGATTATTTGTGGGGATTGTTTTTCAGCCTCGTGGCTGAAACAAGTTTAGATAAAACTGTATGAAACAATGGACTGGCACAGCATTACAGTAAAAACCAAACCAAGAGACAAACTCTGGTGACTGGTTTGGACTGTGTCCTGTACATGGCCCCAGATAATGGAATTTAAATCAGCTGTGCAGAATGAGCTCTGCTCCAAACATTTGAACACTTTCTGTGAATCTGGTTGAGGCAGCTACAATGTTACTGGCACCCTTCCAGCATTCCTGTCAAAGCTTTTCCTTAACAGTCTTGTATGGTCTGGAAAAAACCAGACTTGATCTACATCCCTTGAGATACTGTTACAAACATTTGCAGAGCTGTCTAAAGGCTTTTAAAGTGGACCTATCCTGTCTTAATTTTGACACAATACTTTTCTCCCATTTTAGTTTATTTTCAACTGCAGTGATTACAATGTGTTTTCAGGCATCAGGCTTCATATCCCAATTGCATAGTTGGTTTTTAAGAAGTCTGTACAGATTGTTTCTAACCAGCTGCTAATGATTATTTTTCTCTAAACTCAATACCAATTTATTATTTACTTGTCTCCTCATACAGTGACAATATAAGCTGATGTTCTCAGTCATGGGTAACACCACTGTATTTTTTTTAGAATTCTAAATTATGTTGATTTTTAAAGAACATATTGTTAATTTTCATTAAATTTAATTCAAAATTGGTAAATAATTTGCTGACTAATTTGGTGCTTGATTAAAAAAAAAGAAAAAGGGCATCTACCATTGTGTCTAAAAAACCAACAAAGCAAGCAACAAAACCCCAAAGAAGCCTAGTTCTAAGAAAAACTAAGTTTTACTTTAAGTTCTAAGCTCCATTTTTAACCACATGAATCCAGAAGTATAGTCCTGACCATATAGTTAGAGGAAGACCTGGGTTACTCATTAGCTTATGTTTGTAGAGTCACTGAGGGCAAATAGTGGCATTTTTACTTTGCTGGTGCCAAAATTCAGACACTTCTGAGGCAGCATTTTGCATCTTGACTGACCTGATCTGAGCAAAGTCAGTAATTTAGCAGAACTGTTACAACACAATGACTATTTGTTAGACTTTAGTGTAGATGTTCACAGAGAACACTGAGGTGCAATCTTAAAATTGCTAGTACTTTTAAAGGTAATTAGTTAAGTTTTACTTATGAAAACACTGCATCCAAAGTTCTGGTGATATTTTCTGAAGGAAATGTTGAAAGCTGGGTAAACAAAGCACTTTCTGAAAGGACTTTCAAAATGAAATTGTCCTTTTAAGAGAAGAGTGGCAGCAGAGGGTTTATAGCAGAATTCAGCTTTCTATCTCCAAGTGAAACCTTGTCTGCTTTGTGTATTCCTAAAGGGTAAAGTATTGCAGGCTATGCCTTGTTGTTGCTGTTAAGAAAGGCTGTTCTGCAGACCAAGTGCATGTGAGACTTGAATGTGAACTCAAACTGCCATGCAGCCAGTGGTTAACGAGACCCTTTGTATTTCACTCTGCCAGTTACTTCTGTCATGACTGGGGGCTATCTTTAGTTTCTCTTAAAGGAATAAAAAAGGTGCCCCTTGTGGTTTTGACAGTTTGTATATTGTTACAGCCTTCATTTTTCCACCTGGCTGACATTTTCTGTAATGTTATACAAGAGACTGTTTGTCTTACCTGAATGCATTGTTATTTCTTTTGCTGACATGAAACACATCTAAAAGCGTTTTCCCTGTTCCAGGCACTTGGCCTCTTGTGGTATTCTGATGACCAGAACTTCTCCTTTGCAAGTACCTGTAATGAACCATACTTTTTCAAGAAATTTCTTCAATGTTGCTGCACCACTAATAAATAAAAGAAAAGAATATTCTGAAAGAAGAATTATAGGGTTGGTATAAAACTGTGGAAAGAGACTTTAAATGCTTATTGATTTTGTATTTGCTGTAATTAATCCAAAACACTAGTAGTTCAGAAGACTGAGTATCCCTGAAGACACGTGTCCCTAGGACTCTGGGAACATAGAAAGGAGTTTTGACTTTCAGAATTTGTAGAGATCAGGTTTACCAGTCTGAGTATAAAAAAGTAGGAACCCAAAACCTTTGGCCCATAGCAAGAAACAACAGAAATAACTGTTCTATTCCATGACAAAACAAAACCAACCTTGAAATGGAGTAATACACTAATAATTTAATCTAGTAAAATGTGAATAAATCAACAGGTGTGAAAACTCTGTTCCATTCTCTTCCAAATACATGCTAATGTTTGCACTTACATTATATTATACTTCTCAAGATTTTCTTATTTTCTTAAAAGAAGAAAAATAATTAGTTCTGTGATGAAGAAACTTCACACAGAAAAAGATTTTGAAACCTTGTTTGCCTTAGAGCTAGTGGGAAAATCCCAGTTCATTTAATGATACTGGGATCTGCCCCCAGTCTCTGGTCCACAACAGTATGAACAGTTTATTAGCTTTTTTCCCAACTATATTTAACATTCCTTTTTGTGATAGTTCTTGAACTGCAACAGATCTTGCCTAGCCCTTAAAAGGGGCCTTTGTCCAATACTCCTCACTGCTGAACACTGTTGAACATATGCTTCATTTTAAAGGAAATTAAGCACATGCTTAATCCCATCTGTTTCAGAGTCAAAATGAAAAATTAAAAACCATAGCTTTGCCATGTTACAGCAGAATCAGCTAAAATGTTTCATCTGATTTCAATATCCTGCCTGAGCAGGGGTGTTGGACAAAATGAAGTCCAGAGGTTCCTTCTGCCATTCTGTGATGCTGGAAGGTTTTTCCATTGCATCTGGTTTTTAATTAAGCTTTTTTGTTTGGGCTAAAATAAGGAAGGTAGTGCTCCTCTGTTTAAACCTTATGAAATATAGTACTTGAGTTTTTGTGCACCTTGTCTTGGGAGCCGTGAAGTGTGGAATTTTTTTTTTTTTTTTTTCCT
>VYXD01015729.1:458516-474949 GCA_013397195.1 Hylia prasina
TTTTTTGGTAGAGTGTCCAAGATCTGCCTAAATGAAGACACAGCTGTGCTGGAAAAAATGTTTCCATTTGAAGTGTGTGCATGTTTACCTGATACTGCAGAAAGTGGCAGGCACTAGGTTGATTATTCACTAACATTACTGCTTGATGGTGTATGATATTTTGCTTCTTTATGCAAAAGCAATTACCAGTGTATTACTTTTCTTTCCTCTTAATTAGCAAAGCTGCATTTTCAATTTCCAAAATCAGTGGTAGTGATTATGTCCACCTTTCAACTGCCTATGCCCTGTATACCATCTTTAAAAGTTTTTAATCCTGAATTTGAAGTCAAAATACCTTGTGACTGTAATGTTCATGTGCCCATTTCCAGGTATTCCATGCAGGAAATGTACGAAGTTGTTGCCGTTGTGGAGAATTACAAACTCTTTGTTCCTTGGTGTAAAGAGTCCGACATCCTCTCGAAGCGCTCTGGGTACTGCAAAGCACAGCTAGAAATAGGATTCCCTCCTGTAGTAGAGAGATACACATCAATTGTAACCCTAGTGAGACCACATTTAGTCAAGGTAATTGCATTTTTTTTCTCCTAACCATGATTTTCCTTAATTATTTTTTGTTGAAATTGGAACATTCCAGAACATCTTGCTTCAAAACAAAATTGATGCTGGAAGTTCTTTGTGTGGCTCAAAGCTTGTGTTGCTTTTCTTTAAAGACTTTAGATAAACTGGGGAGAATTTGAATGTGGTTTAAAACATAATCTGCCACATGTGTGAGGGGAGGGAATCACTTTAATTTGCCGTTATTGGCAAAGCTGGCAGCCATTAAATGAAAACATTAACATTTTTGCTTGGGTTTTTTTTCTTTTTTTTTTTAATTTTCTCCAAGCCTCTCTGAATGCAAAATGAGTACTCAGTTAAAAGTTATCTGACAACTCTAGCTGCTGATGCCTTAATGAACTTGCTGTCATTACTTTTCTTCTCACAATTTTAACTAGTTAATATGAAAAGCCTAAAAAAAGGCTAAGCTTCAGTACAATGTGCTGAAGAGACTGTTATTCAGTATATTGATGAGAAGACAGAAATGTGGATTTAAAGTCAATTTTTTTTACAATTAATTTGTTCAGAAGAGACGCAGTTATATTTTCTCCTTTCAGCTTTTCAAGAGGAATCATTAAGAGAAAAGTAGAAAAGTGTCGAGGAAAACATTTTAAATGATGCCTGTATCTTCTATTTGTTTGCCTTATATGTTCAAATCTGTTTTGCTGAAGAATGGCTCAGAACAGATTCCTTATAGCAAACCTGACTCTTCCTTGGCAGATCCTAATTGGTTTGGAATAGTGGAAATTACAGCAGTTGATTGCTGTTCAAGATAATTGTTTGAAAATCCTATTCCCTACTCTTTTCTAGGCTTCCTAATAAGAGACACTTAACAGAAATTGAGTTTATGAAGTACAGGGGACTGTACTGTATCCTGACTGATTCTGGAAAGAAAAAAAGATTTTTCTCCCTTTATTAAAAAAAAGTTGAGTAGCTGTAATGGGAAATCTGTGGTTTATATACTGAGAGCTTTCCTTTTCTACAGTTCCCCGAGAAGACAGGCTTTTTTCTTTCACACAGCTATCAGATTGGCTTACCAACTCTTTTTCCCTCTTAATTCACTCAAAAGAAGCATTTTTGTCTCAGAAACTCACAAAAGTGGTGAGGAAAGCCATTTCTTCAGATTTCCTCCCCTGAGACTCATTAGCCTTTTCTCTGACGCAATTACTTTTCCTAGAGGTTTACATTATCTCCACAGAACTGCAGGAACATTTCTAGGGAAGTGATTGTGTGCTTGGACTATTTCACTGTCCTCTCAAGTAACTCCAGGCAAAGGAACAGTTGTGTGGTGCTCAGGCACAAAATGGGAATGGGTTTGTTGCTTAAGGTGTCCCCTCTTTTAGGGCTTAAGCAGTGGAAAAATCAGATTGTAACAGCAGTTGTTGCTGAGGGGGAAAGCACGGAGTGAGTTTGCTACCTTAAGACTGGGAGAAAGGGGGACACAGTGGCAGTTTTCCCATTCTTCCTGCTGCTTTGACAGCAGTAGGGAAAAGCAGGCCCAGCTCTTTGTATGTAATCCTCCCTCTACCCCTTCCCTTTGTGATGCAGAAGTAGCAAGGCCGGGCATTATCTCATTCCTGGAAAGAGAAATGTAGGTGTTCTTGTGCTGGTGATTAATCTTTGAGATGAGTCACCTTACCACAGCTTTCCAACCCAAGCAACACTTCTTCCCTGGGGGCAGCCTGTTGGAGCAGAGCTCCTTGGGTAACAATAAGAACTTGTACAAAAAAAGACCCAAAAAAAGTTACAGAAATTTTCTCTACAAATTCCAAGCCAGTTGAGGTTATGTATTTGGATGTTCTATGCATCATGCCACAGATCTCTTTTATGACACTCAACACACAGTTTTTTCCTCTGCCTTGGAAGGAGTTCAATTATTTTGTTATTTTGCCATAATTAACAACTGTGCATATAGGATCTCATGCTGGCTGTGCTGTGAGAACCATGCCATGACCATCACTATTTAACAAAATGCAAACACAAGCTTCAGTGATACCTGTTTGTCACATTTGTAAAATTTGCCTAATTGTAGCTTAATTTTTAAAATGTTATTTTAGGCATCATGCACAGATGGAAAACTCTTTAATCACTTGGAAACAGTGTGGCGTTTGAGCCCTGGTATCCCTGGTTATCCAAGGACGTGTACATTGGATTTTTCAGTAAGTATGGCAATTGAAACTACCACATGCTAGGAGCAGCACATAGAAACACTTATCTTCAGCTGAGAGGGCTTTTTTAAATGCCTGTACTATTTCTTTAAACACTTATAGACAGAAAACAAGTTAGATTTAAATATTCTGCAAACTTTACTACTGGAAACCACTTCAGTATCCTTCAGAGACATCAGCCTTCTGTGAGGTGTCCATGTATCATGAAACAGTCTAGGACAGGCACCTCTCACTCTACAGTTCTAAACACACTGAAGTTTTTAGACAGTCAAATGCAGGAGAAATGCTAAATGTATTTGCTGTTTTCTTTAATTACTCTACAACCTAAATGCTCTTGGTGCCGTAAGTCAGTGTTCTGCCATCTGTCCTGTGTGGGCTGCAGTCTGGTCAGTTTAATTTCCTATCTTCCAGTTTTACTCTATCATGTATTTTAAGCCTTACTCCTTCCTTCTCTAATACAAGTGTAATAGATTTTTGCTGTCTCTAATCTATGATGGAATATCACTGCAGCCCAAAACTATTGCTCTTTAAATCCAGTACCTGATTTAGCCTGATTTCACTCCCAGAAAAGCTGTTTCCATTCGAGTTACTGCTTTTCCATGCTGTCTGTTTTGTCTGCCATCACATTTTTTTTTCTTACATTTTATAACAAAGTGTAGGTGTTGCATTGAGCTGGGGGTTGTAACAGGCTGCAAAAGTACCCAGAGCTGGGCTAATTCTGCTGCCATCTGCTGGAATACTCTGCTTTGAAATTTATCTTCAGTAAATAGGAAAAAGCTTTTGGAGTATTTTTAAACTAGCACATTAACCTCCTTGGGTTGTTAACTTTCAGCTTATTACTGTATTGCACTTCATACAGTTCAACAGTAAAAATTAATCTACAGGCACTCAAAGAACCACATTTTTAATGGTTTGCATGTTATGTGCTCATGTTACTTGTATTTCTTTAGGCAAATAAGTATCAGTTTTTTCTACAAACATACATAAGGAATCTTTTAACCCAAGCCATTAATTCAGTTTAAAAACGTGAATTAAACAATTCTTTAAACCCTACAATCTAAGTACAGGCTCTGTGAGAAAACAGCACCACGCCTCCACAAACCAAAGCCACATTTTGACATTTTAGGTCAAGAACTTCAGTTAAAGGGAATCACAACTGAAACTGGATACGGACATTTTTATTTTCTTGGGGGAACACTATCAACACATCTTACTGCTTACCCTGTTTTGAGGCAGCAGATCCCAGTGCAGTTGGCTGAGCTTAACCCCTGCCAGTCACTGCCCTGCTGCTCCTTGCCTCTGGGCACTTGCAGGCAGGGATGATAAGCATTTCACAACAAACTCCTCAAAACAGGCCCTGCAATGACAGATATTCAAGAGAAAACTTTGATTTCAAGAATGCTTGTTTGCTTTAGAAAATGTTATTTGCGTTTTGGGCTATGCTGTATCCTGTTGTGCCAGCCTGATTCCAGGAGACATCCACATACAGCAGGGAACTTTCCTTTTCAGCTCCTTTTCAGAGGTTTCAGCTCTGAAATGATTTGCTTCACAGACTGAAGCACACCACCATTTTTACCACCTGCAAGCTTCATTAATGTCTACCACACCTCAAGACTGACATAATAGCTGAACATGATGCCAGACTCATTATCCCCAGTCTGCAGAACTCTGCATGCCCTGAATGACAGTTCTCAGACTTGCAAGAGGCACATTAATTTTACTGATGCTTGAGGTCAAGCAAATGTAAATGAAGCTACACTTGGCTTCTGGGCCAAGCTCTTTAATTACTTCTGTGATACTGCTTTACAGTTAACATGCATTGCTCATAAGGAATTGGGGAGAAGCTGTATTTGCTCCTTGTGGCATTGAATCTGCAGATTTTTCAGGAATGGCAAAAATTACTTAACTCCCAATCTATTTCATTGACTGCTGGTGTCAGGTCGCGAGTGGGAGATGTGAAACACAAACCAAATCTGTAGTTTTAATCATTAAACTCATTGCTTGAGCATACCATAACTACTGCCACAACCAAGGAAAGACTGATTTAAAATACTGGCATTTAATAGGTAACTATTTCAAGCTGCTTTTAAGTCTTTTGGGTATGTTCCAGCTTACCTATTAGTCTGCTGTCTTGCCATGCAGGATTTTCTTCAGACAACTTTTGTCCCCCAAGTGAATTCTGTGCACAAAATAAGTTATTGTTTGTCAGTAGTTTTTTAATACCCCAAACCTATTTTGTACTGAATAATTTATAAAAGAAAAGACAGTTTAGGTAAATGTAAATGACTACTTCAGAGAACAGAATGAGAGGATTCTTCTAATGGAAAAGCCCAGGGGTACAGTCCTCAGACCAAGGAACGTGGGCTTCCTTCTCAGCCACAGTCACCTATTCCTCAGTTTTAACTGTTCTACAACTTACCTGCAGCCTTCACTGGAGATTCTCTAACAGAGTTGTCTATTTGTAACAGCATTTTACAACCGTACCTACAGGAAAAATAATTCTTTTATTTTCTTAAACAGATTTCTTTTGAATTTCGTTCACTTCTACACTCGAAACTTGCTACACTATTTTTTGATGAAGTTGTAAAGCAGATGGTTGCTGCCTTTGAAAGAAGAGCATCCAAACTCCACGGCCCAGAAACCAGCATCCCTCAGGAGCTGATGCTGCATGAAGTTCATCAGACGTAAAGGGAAACTGTAACAAGCTCAGCTATAAACTTGTTTGTACACTTCATTTGTACAAAGTGCCGCGCTCCTCCTTTGGGGCATCTATTTCTTATCTGAGCTGTGGGTGTGATCTTACACTGTGCCAAACACACCTGCTCAGCCAGACAGATACAGAACGTTCAAAAGCTGCAATCAGGTGCAGCTTAAAGCCTTACCAGTAACAGGCACCTGGCAGCTCCTGCAAGCCAGGCTATCTCAGGCTGCCGTTTAACGCCAAACGGCTCCTGGAATCACGGCCCAAGCTGTGCCTCAGCCAAGCTCCTGGGGTTTTTCAGCACAGTAACATATTAACTCAGCTTTGTGGGAACCTGGCTTGACAGCATCAACTCAGCCTGCTCTGCCCAAGCAGAGGCCAACTGCCACACTGGCTTCCCAGAGAATGGCACACTTTGGCACCCACGGAGGAGGAGTGGTGCTTTTAATCCAAATGAATAGCAAAGGTAAGTCAGGGGTCCCCAGCTGCTCCTGGAACAGCAACTGCTCTAGAACTCCCCTTGTTTTCGGGGATGAAATGCGTAAGGAGTACTGTAATTGGAGTGCAGCAGTCTCAGGTATAGGCGGTGGTTCCCAGTGGACCTGTCTGAAATTTGTAGTACATTTGGCAGGCTGAACTTGCTCCTTGCCACTCTTGCCCTGTTACACATTGCGCTTTGGTTACCTCCCTCTCATCTAATGCAAACAGAACACTTTAAAGCAAGTGTTACCTCTCAGAACCAGGTACCAGTGCTGCCCTCCCTGGAAGCAGGGAACAAGAGGCCCTGTGCTTCCTGCAGATAAGCACAGCCAAGGCAAGCTGCTATTATAAATCATGCAAGAAAGCACTAAACCCTCATGCTTTGAGGATTTCAGTACCATACTCCCACTGTGATAATGCCATCTTCATTAAATACACATTCAGTACTTCTATTCTTGAAATGTTCTCTTCCCAGTCTCTGAAGAAAGCAAATGAATAGGGTTGAACTGATTCTAAATCCTTACTTTATGCTGCCTTGCATTACCAAATTTCCTCACTGAAATGAGGTGCAGCTTCAGGCCAGGTGCTGAAGCTGGTCCTTTCTCTGCAGCATATGTAATCCATATGGTTACTATACAACAGGATATTAAATAACATAGAAAGGTATGTTTCAAAATAAAGACAGCCCTGAAACAGTTTCAGACAATTTTACTTAGAATTAGAATGTCACACATCCCATCTGTGGAAGGATAGTTATTAAGGGCAGGAAACTGAGGAAAGCAACAGCTGGATTAAGGTCGTTTGTACAGAACCGAGTTGTAAAGCAATTTTGATTGTTGAGGAAATCAAGAGATACATACACAAGTTCGTGAACACCATTGTTCTGCAGGCTAGAAAGCTGAAAAAACTCTACACAGTTAGTAGTAGTGTCAGGTCAAAGAACACAGAAAGGGGCAAAGCAACATTTCTAGTGCAAAATAACTAAATCCACATCCCTGACCAGAAAGGAGGAAGGTAAGAATGGAAGACTCAAGGCGAGGAGGTAACCACATATGACACCTGAGCAAAGAACTATTTAAAAACCCCAGAACCCCTTCTTAGCAAAGACTTACCTGTTAGATACCCTCAGGGCACTTCCCTTCCCCCAGGACTGTGAAAGGTACACTGGGCCTGTTCCAGCACGTGAAAGGATCATATAGAGGGTAAAATAAAGTCAGTGCACGTGCCTTGTTTTCAGAGCATTGTTTAATATTTCAATGAACTGTAGTGCAGTTCAGCTTAGATATTTCTTACCAAAATTAAAGCACTTGCATTTCTGAGAAACATTCTAGACAAAGGAATGTTTCTCGGCGTGAAATGCCCTGTCGTTTTTTCAAGCATAAGTGTCAATTTCTACTAAATCTTCGAAGCAGCAGCAGGCTGTCCAGGCTCTCCCATAACTATGGCTTTTATGTGCAGATGAAGAAGGTGATACATTTTGTAACTTTTGAGCTGTTTATTACATAAAGGTCACATAACTCTATTTGCCTACTTTGTACACAATTGTCTAGTCTCACGCACAGTGGCTTCCAAGTTCTTCCTAGTACCAAGCACCAAGAAATTCTGAAGTAGAATATCAAGTGCCTTAATTAAGTTCAATTCAGGACCTTGGTAGATGGATCTTGCACCCAGTTATCAGGAATGTACAAATGTCTTTATTCAAAAAATACAAAATAAATTATCTGTAGGCATGGACAATGACTGTAAACAATTACACATGTGTTAAATGAAATCCGGTAACTGATGGTTACAGTGATTCTTTTCAACACCAGCCTCACTTCAGTCACTATCCATCCTCTCACACTGATAGCTCAAGTTTTTGAAGTCAGAACTGTCAGTCTTCAACGCACAGCTCATGATCCATCCCCACCCCAGGAATTAGAACATGCCACCTCCCATCCCTCCGCCCATCCCGCCCATTCCTCCCATCGCCGGCTCCTTTTCTTCTTTAGGAACTTCAGTGACCACTGCTTCTGCTGTCGAGAGGAGAGACGCAACACCTGCGGCGTCCATCAGAGCAGTTCTCACAACCTAAAAATAGGCAAGAAACAACTTAAAAACTGCTGACCATCGCAGGAGGTGGGAGGAAGCAAGGCTGAGAATTAAGATCTTTATGTTACCTTCGTTGGGTCTATGATTCCTTTTTCTACCATATTCACAAAGTCCCCAAGCATTGCATCGTAGCCAACTTCTGATGGGCTCTGCAGGATTTTTTCAACTATCAATGATCCTTCGACACCAGCATTCTTGGCAATAGTCATTGCTGGGATTCTCAGTGTTCTCTTGATTATTTCAATGCCTGCAAGAAACAGGATAGTTGGAGCTCCATGTACAAACACCACTCCCACTGCCAGGCAATGCCCTTGTGCTGGAGATCAGTACAAAGAGAAAACGCTCCAATCAAGAACATAAGCTATTTTTATCAGTTCCAGGAGGAAAGGTTCTCTGCTACTTGACACTTGCCAACAAAAAATCTCTGCAGGATATTCATGCACATTTTAGTTTTATTTCTACAAGAAGTAGAAAGGAGTATCATTGCTCTTTATGTGTAACATGACACAAAGCCTTTTTCCATTTGATTTGCCACACAGTCTCTTGGGCATTATTAAATTTTGTCTGTCTGCAATGACTAACAGCCAGCTCCCAACCCGAAGTGTTTGCCACTCTGCTGGGACACTGCTGCTTTACTGCTACTGCATCTTTCACAGCCCAGAGTCAGCAATACATTGAAAAAGTTCCCTCCCACTCAAAAGCAGAGACAACCACACCAAAGAAACGTGAGGTTCCTGAGATCAAGGAACTACAAACTCACTGAAAAAGCCTCAGGACAGGAGAAAGCCTGCTTGTATCACTTCCACACACATCCTCAAGTCATTTGCTTACCAATTTTCTGATCCTCGTTGGCTGGACTTAAGGCATCTAAGGCTGGGATGCAGCGCAGCAGCGCACAGCCACCCCCTGGGACGATGCCCTCCTCCACGGCCGCACGGGTGGCGTTCAGGGCGTCGGTGACCCTGTCCTTCTTCTCGTTCACCTCGACATCGCTCGTGCCACCCACCTGCAGGCACCAAGCCACATGTCAGGGCTGCACAAGGAGCCAGCTGGGACATTGAACAGCCCATGCCTAAGGAGTGCCACAAAGCCAACCCACCCTCTCCCACACTGGCAGTCTTCTTCTGTACCTCAGCACTCAAGAAGCCTAAGCTTTAGTTCATCATTTCACCAAGTTCTTAATACCTTCAGTACTGCTACTCCGTCAGAGAGTTTGGCCAATCGCTCATTCAGTTTCTCTTTTTCATATTCACTGGTGGTAACCTCAAGCTGCTCGATTATTTCTTGAATGCGCTTTTCAATCTGAGTCTTTTCACCCTTCCCCTTAAGAAGCATGGTGTCATCTTTTGTCACAATGACCTCACCAACTTTACCAAAGTCGTGAGGCTGAATATCTTCCACATTGAGGTTCAAACCCTCTTCTCCAAACACCTGAAAGAAATTATGGGACAAGCTGCAATGCACAGGTTCCCCCATACATCACTTCTTTTATCTACAGGCACACAAACACATACAGCAGGCTAATGGTATAAAATCACCATATGACTGCAGTTCCACCCTCTGGGTGAAGAACCTCTTCCCAATATCCAACCTGTATCTCCCCTGACACAGTTTCACAGTGTTTCCTTGGGTCCTGTCACTGGTCATCTCCTTGTACTTTGAGAAGTTACAGATTGTCACACTTCACTGACTTTAGAACAGTTTGTTGATTTATTATATTGTGCTGCCTTTAGCTTAAACATGAAATTTTATTTCAAAAGCCTTCTCTGTGTCCCAATATTATGCTACGATTTTTAAGTGCATATTGAAAATAGGGCAGCACAGAGGGACGTAAGCATTTACATTCCTTGGAGCAAAAAGCCACTAAAAACATCATTACTTACAGCACCACCAGTAGCAATGGCCATGTCCTTAAGTTGGTTTTTCCTGTTGTCACCAAAACCTGGTGCTTTTACAGCAACAACCTGAAGGCCAACCTTCAGTCTAAAGAGAAAAATTCAGAGAATTCAGAGTCTAATTACTAAGCCAAATTATTTCAATGCAGCTCTAACAGTCAAGCAAACAAAGAAAAACCATCATGAACTGAGGTGGCTTTTCTCAAAAAGTAGTTAGGACACAACTGAAGTTCTGTCTGAGTTGATACAAAGCATGGTGATGTTAGAATCTGCTGTTTCTTTGGCCCAGGTAAGAAAACAAACAGCCTTACACCATAGAAAAAAATGGATTTTAAGCCTGACCTGTTCAAGACTAGAGTGCTGAGGGCTTCTCCATCAACATCTTCAGCAATGATGACCAAAGGTTTGCGGTTGGCATTAGCGATTTCAAGAGCTGGAACTATGGACTGTACACTAGAAATTTTCTTTTCACTGATTAAAACATAAGCGTCCTGGAATTCACATTTCTGCCCTGCAGAAACAAAATGCATCATCTGAACAATTCCATTACATAAACATATCAAGCATTCTTTTAACTTAATCAACTGCTTTGGAGCAATAGTTGCACTTTCCAACTGCATTAAAAAAAAAGACAACTTGTTTTCTCTAAGACTCCACTCTCAATTCTACATTGTTCTGCTGTGTTGCAAGGCCAGCCTGATGTTCACAGGAACACTTTGCAGAGAAGAAAAAATAAGCCCCAAAACTCCAAGCTTTTACCAAGTTCAAGTTTTCTGGTGGGGAAGGACCCCCTGCTCTATTTGCTGTGGTGCACAGCATAAGGGACTGTAAAGCCTTTAACAAGTACCATTATTTCTGACTGACACAAGCTGCTGTAAGGTGTTTGACATGGCTTATTGTTAACTCACCTTTAGTTGTGTTAATAAAGTATGGAGAAATGTAGCCTCTGTCAAATTTCATACCCTCAATGATTTCCAGTTCATCGTTTAGAGTTTTTCCGTCCTGTTTAGATGCAAGAAAGTCTGAATTAAAATCGCCCCTATTTGCTACCAAAAGCACAAGTAGAGTTTTAGCATATTATGCACAACAGGTTGAAAGCCTTGGATCCCACATCAGTTTCGTGTGCTTCTCTCCAAAAGAGAAGGAATGTAAGAGGGAACAGTGATCAAACACTGACCTAAAGGAGCTGGAGAGGAATCATGGTGGGAATTATGGAATGGGAGCTGCAGCAGCAGCATCACATGCGACAAAAGCCAGCCCCACCAGAAGAGACAGTCACTTGGCACTCTGTGTGTTGGCCAGTTCTTACCTTGACAGTGATCACACCTTTTCGTCCAACTTTTTTCATTGCATCAGAGATTATATTGCCAATTTCCTGATCTCCATTTGCTGATATTGTGGCAACCTGAAAGAGTAAGATATTTAATTTCATTTCCCAACGCAAGGCGTTTCCTGACAGCAAAAAAAATCAGAATAACCCTTTGCAATGCTCACATTTCTGACAAGGCAGGGCAGCTGGCTGCAGTACCCTCACAGCAGGAGCCAGGAACTCTGTTAGAAGGGCTCAGGCTCTTGGGCAGCTGCAGCACAGAGCCAGATTCCCTGCACTGGGCTCACACCCAGGCCATCTCCAGGCACAGGGATAAATAACCCAGGACCACCAACACACCTGAACCTGATCTCCCACAGCAGATCTGCCACGCCCTCAGTACTCTGCCATCACTTCCATTCACAGCAGAGCTTTGCTCCCATCCATCCTCCTCAAGTACACACATTTACGTTTTAAAACCACACTTTGGAATGAAACTTGAAGATGAAAAAATCTTCCCACTTGTGAACTAGCTTCTAACATTGCAGCTGAAGGCTATTTCTGATGCACAAAGAAAAGTACCCAGTGTCAGATGCACACAACCTAACTTCATTAAACATGACCTCACAAAACTTCTCCTGAGAAGCAGCTGCTTAAACTTGAGTGACATTCTATTGTGTGGTTTTTTTTACCTGTGCTATTTCTTCTGGAGTTGTAACAGGTTTCGACAGCTTCTTCAGTTCATTTATGATGGCATCCACTGCCAGCATCACCCCTGAAGATGAACAGAGCACTTGTGAGCGAACAAAACCAGGTACAGAGCACAGAAAACACAAACCAAGCACCCACCCACCACAATGAACAGGTTTCCTTTCAAACAAAACTCCACACTGCAAAAATGCAGTTTGCATGTTCAGAACCAAACAGTTCTTGTTCCACACCGTCATTTGTATATGTAGTGATAGGTTTCTAGAAATTGGTGTGAGATATTGTCATGAAATTTGCCACAGATTTGTTTACATGGTTATTTTATTAATTAAATGGAGAAGTGGCTTTAACTGGAGATCACGTACAACAAATTAAGTAACTTGACTACATGTAAAATAGAAAAATGATTAGAAAAATTAATGGTTGTTCAGAGTCTGCAGTATAAGAAAAACAACTGTGCTCTCTAAACATCACCTCACATAACCCTTTATGGTGGTTCTTCAGACAGAAAACAAGTCAAATTTAGGTTATGAAAAATGAAAGAGAACAATCAAATACTAAGAACAACAGAAGTTACCCCTCCTGATTTCTACTGGATTGGCTCCTTTGCTGATCTTCTCAAAGCCTTCCTTGGCGATAGCACGTGCGAGGACTGTTGCAGTGGTGGTACCATCTCCTGCTTCTTCGTTGGTATTGTTGGCAACGTCCTGAACTAACTTGGCTCCAATGTTTTTGTATTTGTCTTTCAAGTCAATTGCCTTTGCTACTGTCACACCATCTTTTGTCACTTTGGGACTTCCCCAGCTTTGTTCAATAATAACTGTTCTTCCCTAGGGGGACAAACAACAAATTTTACATCCAAGCCAACCCACAGCATGTTACTCTTAAAGAGCTCTACTGAAAATTTTGAACAGCCACAGCTGAACCCCTTACACAGGGCATTCAGCTGGGACTTCTCAAGCACAACCTTTAATACCAAGGTTCTCCAAAACCTTGGCTCAAAGACTTTATGCTTTCACAGCATGAGGCTCCATTCTTCAGCCCTAACGCTTAATACCACAGTCTGCAACTCAGTAAGACTGACCTTAGAGCAAAAACTGGAGAGATTCCCTCTAATGCTAAAATTTTGCCCCAAAATGAAAATATAGCAACTCAAAGAGCCAAATTTCCAGAATTTTTATCAGATCACAGTAAACATTCTCTGTGATTGAAAAACAAGTAATACAAAGCTCCATTTGTTGCATGTGCTGGAAAAACAAAAAAGCAGACTTGCAAACCTCAACAGTGATTAACAAAAACCCTGAGAATACTTTAAATCTGTGTTCATGTGTTACAGTAATTTCTCAAACACTGCAAGTTAGCAAGCTTTTCTTATCTTAGTTTGCACTTGGATCCAACTGAAAAGCTGGACTATTCTATCCAACAACCAGCTGTGAACCATGCGGGGACCACAAGGGAAATGCACCTGCACAAGGACACTGCTTGTTCACACATGAATTCAATAGCCAACAGCTGCCCCAAACAATCACGTTCCAGCTTGAGCTGGTGGCAGCAGAAACTCAAGGAGCCACCTCTGGTCTGCTGCTGTGCTGAAACTCCTCTATCACCCTGACAGCTGGAGCTGCTGGAAGAGGGAAGGGAGAGAACTGCCCCACCTCAGCACCACCTCCCAGGCGCTCTGCACAAGTGCCCTCAGCGTGTGTGCCGGGTGCTGCCCGGAGCTGGCCCTGCTGGCTCCTACCAGACCCAGGGGAGGATTCCCGTGCTGTGCCCTGGGCCCTCCCCTGCTCAGAGCCCACACATCTGCCTCAGAGGCTGAACCAGCTCTGGCTGCCTGCCAGGCACGAGGCCACGCTGCTCCTGAGGCACAACCACCCCAGCAGCTACAAGGAAAGGTTCTGCTTCACTTACTCAGGCTGAACCTGGGGAAAAGCCTACAGAAATCTGCCTCTGTGACACAGAACAGTTACACCAAATAATGCATTCCCAATCTTATTTGACCTGCATTTCTAAATACAAGTGATTCAAGAACAAGAAAACTCCTCTCTGGAGGAGCATGTTCCCAGCACATTTTCCATATAGTGTCTCCTAATTTTATGCTGTATTTTGAAATGGTTTTATTCCAAATGTTTGGTTTGCAGCTCTGAGAAGAGGAGCACAACAAAACCTACAGATTACAAATCACATGAAAGGGCTTGCTCTCACAAAAACACCTGTCTGTGTTCCTGAAGAAGGGAACCAGTAACTGCACAGGCATTTAGAATGGTGCTGCATCTTGAGAATCTGAGCTCCCATACAAACCAGTTCTGTTCAACATGCTGCAGCAGTACCAAAAGACTGTGTGAGACTGCATACTGGCTTCCTTAACATGTAGAACAGTGCCAAAGGAAGTTTCCTCACCAGAGTGATGTTTCTTAAAAATGCCAGAAGCAGAATCAGGCACTGCAGTACAACTCCTTCTTTTTACAAATACATGGAGAACTGCTTAACAGACAAAACCCCCCTAAGGCTACACAAAGTTGCATCAGCAACTGCCCTTTAGCCAGTGGATCAGAACTATGCTTCAGCATTCACAAAGTACCCTGATCCAAAAAACCGAGTTAAATTAACCAACTACACTTAAACTTTGTTCCTTTATGGAAATAACCGCAGCTTCCTGACATAATTGTTCCTTAACCTTCATCTGCTCAGCTTTATGGCATTTTTGCCTTTGAATAAAGCTGAGAGAGCAGTAAAAATGTGCAGGAAATACATTAAATAATGTTAGAGAAGCCAAGCAGCCCTCAGAAGAACTATCATGCACATGCTACTACAGGGAACAGATATTCACATGAGCCCCAAGAAAATCAGTGCCTCTTCCTCAAAAAGAGGCATCTCATTTCAAGCCCTACTGCACATTGCATGACTATGCAGAATACCATAGCTGGTTTCCCAAGAGACCCAGATCTCCCTTACAGGACAGAATATTGGGTAACATAAATGAATGCCACTACCACGAAATTTCACTTGGGCTGTAACATTCACCAGCCAATTGAAAACTCAACATTACACCTGGGATGTCTTTTAAGGCTTGTTAATATTAAAAGGTAAACTGATAAAAAAATTGTAATTTTAAAAAAATTAACACACAACAAACAAACACCGTAAAAAAAACCCAACCAAGCCACTCACATGCTAATTAACCTACCGCATGACACAGACAGTTACATTATCTACGGCATTGTTACAGGCTCAACTGAGCTGGTAACACATTATGCACATCCATCCTTAACCTTCAAACTGTTTAGACGAATATATTGTACCTTTCACAAGAATCCAAGTAATTTTACTTTGTTGCTACAAAACGCACAGGCACTACTGTCCCACTTTTGGTGACAAACAGGAGACTACAGCTGCATGCCCCTACACCTTTGCATTGCAGTTCTGCAAATACAATCGTGCAGCTTCACCGAGAGAAACCCAACAACTCTTCTCTATCAATAGTATTTTCAGCCAGGTCTGTGCTAACAAAACGGCCAAATCTTCCATTACCTTTGGCCCCATGGTGACAGCTACAGCATCTGCTAAAAGATCTACTCCTTGTAGCATCAGAGCTCTCGCATCTGCTCCAAACTTCACATCTTTTGCATAGGCTCGTGTTAGATGGGGGGCGAGGGCTCTGGACACTGGTCTTATCTGACGGAGTACTGTAGATAAACGGAGCATGTCTAAAACATTAAAAGAAACGTAGAGAAAAACAAAAGCATTAGAGCTTTGCACGGCTTCTTCCACAGGAAAAGAGGGATAACAGATTTAGGAAGTACAGCAGGCATGATGAACCTTTAATTTTTCGACTGGCTGAAATCGAGACACACAAGCAATTACAGGTACCGGGGCTGGGTATCCCCGATCCTCACGCCGCGACCCGCGCGGCAGCAGCTCCTCCCTGCGCGGCCTCCAGCACCTCCGAGCTCCTCCCGCCGAGCCTTCCCCCAGAGCGGGGCAGGACACGGCGAGGGCACCGCGGAGCGCCCGCGGCTCCATGTGCTCAGCGCGGGGGCCGCGCCCGCCCGCGGCTGCAGCAGCGGGGCCGTGACGAGGAGAGCTCGGGTAAGGTTCCCACACGCCCCTACGCCATCAAGGGCAGAGAAAAGAGAGATAAGGCCGCGGCCGCCGCCCCAGGCCCGCCGGAGCCCCCACGCCGGGCAGGGCCCCGCAGCCACATGGCCGCTGCAGCAGGACACGCGCAGCAAGGTCAGCGCCGCCCGCTCNCGGCCCCGGAACCAGCATGGCCCCCGCGCCCGCCCACGGCCCGCCTGCCGCGCTGGGCCGCGGGCCAGAACTGCGCATGCGCCACGGGCTGCAGCATGAACCATTCATGTTCCGGGGCCCGCCGATTCCAGAACCTTCTGGAACGCTCATGCTCGCCGCGGGTCAGGGGTGAGATGACCTCACTTCCGTGCGGGACCCGGCCCGGGGCGCCGCGGGCGCTGTACGGCGGGGCCGCGGCG
>VYXD01015729.1:483990-525925 GCA_013397195.1 Hylia prasina
GGCTTCAGGCTGCGCGTTGGGAATGGAGATCGCGTCGGGCCCGGTTTGCCGAGGGAGGGGCCTCGGCCGGGCCGGACAGCACCTGTGACAGCCGGGCGTGAGCGCGGGCCGCAGGCTGCTGCGGGCAGGGTGTCTCCCCGGTACTGTCAGGCGCTGCTGTTGCTACTGCTGTGTAAATACCGAGAGCACGGTCCGGGAGAGAGCTCATGACCCTGCACATGGCTCTGGGTGGGAGCTCGGCGCCGTCAGAGCGACCGTACCTGCCTGCCCATCCCAGAGGGAAGTCATCCTTCCCTTATATAACTGCGCACAAGAAAATGCTGGTGTCACATCGCTTCTCTTAATCAAAATTAAATTAGTTTCTGGGGTTTCACGGTCAGTTGGAAAAGGCATGCCTTAAACACGGAAACTGCATTTTTTAGATTATTTCAGAGAGACCTGTCAGACCTTTATGTAAGACTATCCCCTCTGCTTTTGTGAGGAGAAATGGTTGGAAAGGAGCAGTGTATGACGTGTCTCCTCCTGTTCTTTGCCATAGCACAGCGGTAACATTATTACACAATCCTGTAAATCAGGTAATTCTATGCATGTTTAATCTGTGAAGGAGACAGACTGTTGTGTGCCTTTAATAAATCTGGGGTATTCTGAAAAACAGCTGGACATAGACCTAGGTCTTGTCAAATATTATGAAGTTCATGTACATTGAAGATTTTTGTATATAGTGATGATAATTTGTCTCCACAGTCATGATTTTTCTGTGTGTGTGGCTGTATTTAATATTTTATTTTGGATGAGACTGGTATAGCTATTCAGTTTGCAAAGACAATAAGGTAATGATATTTCAACAGTGGGTATGCACTTGAGATGTTTTTTTTCAGAGCTGACTTACTGTCTTAGGAACAGATTGCTGAGCTTTGCAGTTGGGACATTTTCATTGAGTCATTGCACCTACTGGGATGACTACAGCAAGCTGATGTGCAGCATCTCTGCATGATATGAGGGAGTAGCACCAAATTTTAGATGTGAAAAATGCACTGTAAGAAAATGCCTGTGGTTGGGATGATCGTGGGTGCAGCACGTGTGGATTGCTGCAGAACACAGGTGCAGCTGGATCTGAGGTGATACTTTAGGAAGGCTTTATCATTAACAAGGCTGATAAGCATCCAGGTAGATTAATTAAGGCATACTGACCGTACCAAGGGTAAGGTGGGAATGTGGTACCAGGTTAGACCAGCACAGCCTTGTGTGATCTCAGTTCAGAGATGTTTTTCTTGCTGTGTCACCACTGGGAGTTTTAGTTTCATAACCAGTGTATGCTGCTGCTCTCTACAGACCTCTTCGTCCCCACTGCTACCTGCCCTGACACCCGCAGTGGGTGCTGGCTGCTGTAGGTAGTGTAGAACAGGCTCTGGGTGTCAGAGCAGGGTGTGGGGCAGGGGGTGTTCACCTGCCGAGTCATGCACAGCTTTCCATCTCCAGGGTTTGCTGCTGTTGCAGTGCTGGGAGTGTAAATCCCGTCTCACCCTGTTCTGCCAGGGCTGTGTGCTGCTCCTGTTCACCTGCAGCTTCCTGGAATTGTGTAAACTCCATCTGTTTTCCTGCATGCTCATGCTTATTGTAGGCTGTGTGCCTTTCTTCCTCCCCCTCTGGTTTTGTTACATCGCTTTAAACTTTCTTTTTTCAAAACAGGATTTCTACAACTGGCCTGATGAATCCTTTGAAGAAATGGATAGTACATTAGCTGTCCAGCAGGTATTCCTACTTACATGAAACGTTGTTAATGAGTGCAGTTTCCCAGGTTTTGTGTTCTGGTATATAAAATGGAACAGGACTTGATATTTATCTGCTTAGGGTGTTGCTGCACAGCAGTGAATTTCCTAAGCACCTATGTATATTAACAAATTAATGGTTAATTTTGTTTGCAGAAATTACCTTAAATTCCTATGTCTGGTTTAAATAAATCAGATTGAAGAAAATGGTGGGGGTTTCTCCATTCTTTTACCTTTTTGAATTGAAGAAAGGCATTTTTCAGATCTGGCATTTTTAACACCTGTTTCCTTACCCTGCCCACCTCCTTTTAAACTTTTTTAGTCTGTCAATCATTTAAGTAAAAACTAAACCCCTCCAAGATGTAATGTCCTAAATATGCTGTCTTACTGTAATTACAACAAGATCTAGTTTTATTTCTACTCCCCCCTTCCAGTATATTCAACAAAACATAAGGGCAGACTGTTCCAACATTGATAAGATCCTTGAACCTCCCGAAGGCCAGGATGAAGGTGTATGGAAATATGAACATTTAAGGTAAAAATCCATCTTTTGTCAACATTCTGTCTTGGTTCTAAGTTTTATTCATTGATAGTGAATCTATTTGAATGTGACACATCAAAACTAACTTAAAGCTTGATTTTTCCACTGTTTAATATTGGTGTTGTTTTCTGAATTCCCTGTTATTTTTAAAGATTTATAATGTGCTCTGATCTTCATTTTTTTTTAAAGAAAATATTTGTACCTCACTTCTTGAGTATGAAGATAGTCATGAATAGCACCTTCTCATAGTATTGTCAGTTCTACTGACAATACTATGAGTGTAATGTGATTTCTGCTCCCAGTGCTTTTTCTGAAACTTGCAGGCAAATAGGTGGGGACAGCAGGAGTTCCTGTGTCTTACAGTTCTTTTTCTGCTTGTAAGGAAACAAACCTTTTTGCCCACCTCTGTGGGTTTGTTTTTTTTTATTGTTTTGTTTTGGTTTTGGTTTTTTTTTTTATTCCAATTGCAGTACAATAAATACATTCAGCCTTGGAAGGTTGTGCCTTCATGTATTTTTCAGCTGTAGTGTAGTTATTAATACATACACAGTAATCCTTTTGTCCTGATTTTTATTGTTTATTTTTCTTATAAGCATCTCCTCTCACTTTATTGAGTTACTCTGGAATAAGAACAGTTCTAATCTCCTTCTAGATTCTGACACCTTGGTTTTTTGCCTCACATTTTCTTTTTCTCTCCTCTGGTCTGCAGTAGTTCCAAAAGACAACAGGGAACCCTCAAGAAAGGAAAAAAGTATCTACATACAGTTGCCAAGTCATATTTTAAGAATTCCCCATCCTTTCATATACCCCCCAAAAAAATTTAGATTCATAGAAGTGACCTGTCACTATGACTTGTGAATTTTGAAAAATTTATTCAGATTTTCTTGTAGGATGGAGGGCTGAGTTCTGTGAAGTTCAAGAATGCACTTTCAGATACATTCCAGTAAAAGCAGTATTCCAGAGGTCCCACTCTGTTAATGACCTGATGTGGGACTTTAACCCCTGAATTGATTGGAAATACATCTTAGAAGGATGGAGCAATCCAGCTATGAGTTTAACACACTCTCAAATTAATTTTCTTGACATGTTCTTCTATTTTTTTAATCTTTGTGAAATAGCACTTTCTTGCTTAGCAAAGTTGGTATCTTAAACACTTCCACTAAATGATATGTTAAACTCAGCCTCTGCTGTCAGTGAAGAATTAAAATGTAATTGTTTAGCTGAGTGAAAAACACATTTGCTGGTATGAAGATCAGAATGTCTAACCTGGTTTTTTATGAGATACTTGCAGTGAGGAAACAAATAGCTGATTTTGATGCTGCTGTGTTGAATTTCTTTTAGACAATTCTGCCTTGAGCTCAATGGACTAGCTGTCAAGCTTCAGGTAATTCTTTTGTTGAGATTTATATTTTGTCAGAGAAGAGACCTTTTTGTTTTGCGTAGATTGCAGAGCTTTTTTCTAAATATAGACACACAGGGCTAAGCAGAGGTTGGAGATTTTGTAAGATTTTAAGAGCTTATAGCAAATAACCCTTTTGGGGGTGGACAGGGCAAGGAAGTGATTTGAAAAGATCAGCTTCTTTTTGCTGCACTTTCTTTCTTAACTGAACAATTGTTTTAACAGAGTGAATGTCACCCTGACACATGTACTCAGATGACAGCAACAGAACAGTGGATTTTTCTTTGTGCAGCTCATAAAACTCCCAAAGAGGTATGGATGTATTTTGGAAAACCAACTCCAGTGATGCAGGAATTTTCTTTCACAGTTCATATGTTCATGGGGAGCCTGTTAGAAGTGGCTTCTTAGTCAAATTGAGAGCTTATGTGGGTTAAGAACATCAGTTGAGCTACTTTTC
Organism: Hylia prasina; assembly: GCA_013397195.1. Taxonomy (NCBI): domain Eukaryota; kingdom Metazoa; phylum Chordata; class Aves; order Passeriformes; family Sylviidae; genus Hylia; species Hylia prasina. The sequence continues at coordinate 488,157 of VYXD01015729.1, forward strand.
TTTGCCATTCTGTAGTATTTTACAGAGGAACAGGGTGAGGTAAAAGGAACTGCTTTTTTACCTTGGTATTAGCAGCTTTGCACATTCCCCTTTTCTTGCTGGGTTGGTGTTGAGCCTGCTTGAAACTTAATGGAAAAAAGCTCTTTGTTTAACTGATAGAAGAGTCCATGCTGAGAATAGGCTCTCATCTTCAAACCCTGGCCTTGATCCACTTGTCAGTGTAAGCCTGACACTCCAAACGTGACTCCATGTGCTCATTCTTAGGGCAGTTACTCCAAAAAGGTGGTGGAGTCACAGGAATGTTTCCAGTCAAGTGGGTTTATCAGTATGGCATTAGCTTGTCTTCCTCTTTGGCCAGTTAGTTTAAACTTTGTTCAGATCTTCTGTTGAAGCACTTGATACTTTTTTTTTTTTTCTTCTTCTTCAGAAAGTCTTTGTTGCTTTTGGTTATGATGGTAGTGCAGTTTATCATATTTATCTTTTTATTTCACCTTCCAAAATATAAAGTATTGGTTCTTTTTAACTTCTTTTCTGTCCTTTAACAATTTTTGTTCTTGTTTTGTTCTGCTTTTACTTTCCTGAGACGTTTTGATTTAACCAACTTTCCACTCCCTTCTTTAACCATTATCCCTGCTCAGCATCTTGGCATGTCTGGTAGTGTTGTCGTCAGCTAGACTGGAGAACTTCAGGCTTCATTTTCTCTCTGAGCATGCAGCATTCATCTCCTGTTTTCCATGGCAGTAGCTACCAACTCATGGTCAGATGGGGTGATAGAACCTTGAACTGCTGACAGAAATGTACAACTGACAAGTCTTTGTCCTGAAATTAGTGAATGGACAATGGAAAGACATTCCTTCTCTGTCTGCTCAGTTCATCTTCACTTTCTTCCTTCAGGTGTACTTGATTGCAGAGCCAAGGATGGCTTGTTACACACTTAGTTACATGTAAGAGTTTCGTTCTCTTTGCCAAAGCAAAAAGCACTGATAGATTTAGGTGCAGGTTTGGTTTCAGAGCCTGTAGAAGAGCAAGTCTGGCAACTTGACTGTGTGGGAAACAAAGGAGCTGTGAGGCAACAATCATATTACCTTTCAGTGTACTCCTAGCATGTATTTTTATTATGCAGCTTTGCTCAAGGAGAGGCATAAAATTCACTACTCACGTGCATGATGGCATTGCCATAGTAACTTTTTTCCTTGAGATAATTTACATGGTTGTGAAGCAGAAAAAAGAAATTACTCACTTAAGGAGGAAATGTAGTTATACCTTTAGACAATCTACGTGAAACTTCTGGGAATAAAAATGACCAGTGAAGTTCAAAGCATCAGGAATTATAATAAAATGTTCCTTTTTAAACAAGTTCTGACAATGTCATGCATGTGCTCACTCACTGTCTGTTTCTGCAGTGTCCTGCTATAGACTACACCAGGCACACACTTGATGGAGCTGCGTGTCTTCTGAATAGCAATAAATATTTCCCCAGCAGGTAAAAACATTTTCTCTTGGGAGGAGGGAGAAGGTTGCAACCTAAGACAGTGACAAAGCCCAGGGAGAGGTGTAATGCATTTTCATGGTTACTCTTGGAACTATTAAAAATCCTGCAGCTCTTAGGAGTTGCGAGTCCTATTGCCACTTCTAAGCCAAGGAAGAATCTGGCTTATTCAAAGGTTTGCCATTTACTGGAGCTAAGGGATGCTTTTTAGGTAAAAACTGTTTTAGTGATATCTGTTAATGGTGTGGGACTTCTGTTGGGAGTAGTGCCCACCTAAACAAGAGGACGGCCTTTGGACAGATGCTGCACCTCAAAGGCCTTCAACAGGAAAGCACCAAAACCCTCCAGAAGCCAACATCAACCTACTTTGGGACATGGCAATCACAGGAGACAGAGACAGGCCACTGAATGGGCAGGTCACATCAGAGAAAACACCCTGCAGAAGTCAAAATTGTGCTTCTCTAGGAATTCAGTATAGACAAGGAGGTGCAACTGGAAGTCTTTTGGTTTTTTGGCCATAAACTCTAGAAACCAGAAATCAAGTCTTTACCAGAATAATTGATGATTATTAATTACAGGCAGAACATTTTTGTAGTCAGAATACAATTTGTAAATGTGGAGCTTGCACCAACAGGTCTTAAATTTCATATGTAATTATACAGAATAGTTTTAACAACCAAAATTTATGTCAGCACATGTCTCAGTAGCCATTTCATTAGAGCAGTTGTGTAACCTTCCTCCTGTTGCTTACAGGGTTAGCATAAAGGAATCCTCTGTAGCCAAATTAGGATCAGTGTGCCGAAGGATTTACAGAATATTTTCACACGCTTATTTTCATCACCGGCAGATATTTGATGAATATGAAGTAAGTAGTTTGAAATTACATCTTGAAAGTGAAGTAACTGTGATGTATAAAATCTTTTAGTCCTACTCGAAGATCTCAATTCGAGTGAAGGATTGATTACAGCAGATTCCAGTTTTGTAAGAACTGAAAAGCTGTTATACTTACATATACATATAAAGATTCATTTATGTGATTAGTTACTCAGTTGTGGTTTCCCTTCGTTTAGATAAAAGGCCAGAATTTGAGGTTTTTTTACAGACAACTCACATTCATCTTGTATTTAAGAATCCTGAATGTATTCAAGCACTGAGTGCAGTTAGTACTGCTTATGTATCTGTATTTTCTGTTTGTGTATGTTGCACAGCATTTAAGGAATTACAATTGTGTAACTGCAAAGGATCAGAGTAATTGAGGGCAATTGGGTTACTGAACCACCAGTAACCTTTTTTTTTCAATGGGAAAGAAGTTAATAGAAAGGAGATAAGGGGTACATATAAATATAAAAGGAAACCTTTGTCAAATACCACTTAAGGTTCCTGGAACAGCTATCAAATGATTGTGCCCTATTGTGTTGGGAGATAGTGCATGTAGGAGGAATTTCAGAACCGTACTTTTAAATACTTAAATATATTCTTTTCTAAGTGCTGTTAAATGGAGCTGTGACTGAAGCTGCAATTTCAGTAGGTTTCTGAGTATTTGCAGTAATGATTAGCAACCAGTAAAGATATAAAAGAAGCAATATAAATTTATTATTTAAGCATGACTAAGACCTGTAAATCTAAGGAGACAATTACAGAGAAGGAGGCTTTTTGTTTAGCATGTTCCTCATAATGGTTTAAAATAATCCTTCTGTACATACTTTTTTCACCTCCAGAATGAAACTTTCTTGTGTCACCGGTTCACTAAGTTTGTGATGAAGTATAATCTGATGTCCAAGGATAACCTGATTGTACCAATTTTGGAAGAAGAAGTGCAAAATTCAGTTTCAGGGGAGAGCGAGGCATAATGGGAAGAGCAGTACAGAATCCTGTACTGAATATAAACAAAACATTAATTATGTACTGTATATATCACTTTAGACACTTCAATCATGTATCCTCATAGCTTTGTTTAGTATACTTTTTGTATGCTGTGTGCATTGCCTTTTAATATGGGAAATACTTCTAAGTTATTCATGAGCTGTATATTCATCAATGTGGCACTCATGGTTTTTAAATAAAAGTAGTAGTATCTGTTTATAATGCCTGTTAATAAAAGAATTTACAGTTCTCTAAAAATGCTGCTAAACAATCATTGAATCACAATCCTGAAGATATGTCTGATTGGGTTGGGAAAAAGTGAGATTACAATTTCACAGCAAGCCATTTTGTAATGCAGAGGCTATATTAAGTCTTAGTTCAAAGATTATCACCTTAAATATCTAATTCTGCAGGAAGCTTCTTGCAATGTAGCTTATTCCTAATATACACCTTTTATTTTTTTAAAATGGCTTTGAAGATTTACTTCTGGATGTGCATATTGCTCTATGTGTATATCCAAATACTAACTTGCATCTATAGTATTAACCAAAAGGACAATTTCACTATGGTATTGAACATATATATATTCTTGATATATATCTAACACACTTTCTGAACTTCTTTTTGTGTGCAGCAGGGGACAGGTGCTGTCCTCTTAAGGCAGAGTTCTGCTGTTCTTCAGTCCACAACCTCTCTAAAGAATACCTGTGCATATTTATGGCAACTGCTTACAGATTATACCTCAGCTGTTCATGTTACACTACATAACACACTGGCACAATCTCTGCTTGTATTCTGAGTCAAAACATGCTAAGTACCTGAAATATCAAACCCTGTTCTTTGCAAGAGTTAATTATGTTTTCAACATACATTTATTTCTCTTCAGTTACCTTAACCATATTGACAGAAAGATCTGGATTCATGCTTCTGGTTCCCTATCAGGTGTCTATTTCAAGTTGTGTTTTGCAGATTTGCAATAACTGACAATAACTTTCCATGAGTGCTGCTTAATTGTGTTTTGTCTAGAAGGATAGAATTAAATGTTTTAGAGATGCATATAAGAGAAATACTGCTAAGTGTACATGAATGCAGGGTCTAAAAGCAGTAGCAGTGTTCTTGAATGAATTTTGCTTTGCTGTTTAAGTTAGCTTGTTCTGTGAGGTTAACAGGAGCCCTCTTAATTTCTCTCAGCAGATCAGAAGGGGCTAGCTCAGCTAGTTTCAGTAATTTACACTTTGTTTTCTACATTATATTTACGTGGAAGGAAGGGAGTCCACATATTTTTACTACATGTTTTTTCGTATTATACTGAACATGCCTTAAATTCTGTTTTTCTTTATATGAATCAAGCACACCTCAAGCAACTGCTAGCACCTGGATGTAAAGGGAATATAAACAATGTGAAAATTGAGAGACTAAGCTCAAGTACTTCAACAGCTGTGTTCTTCAGCAGCTTCTTGTCTCATGTTTATCATTGTATTTAACTGTCAGCAGGGTAATTGCATGAGATGTTGTCAGAGTGAAGTAGCTTTAGTTACTGTCTATACACGTAGCTGTGACTTGCCTTGTATAGACCAGGTTACCTGATTTGATAGAGAACTTGGGGTTTGTACTGCAGGTAGGAGGATGCTTTCTGGAGGTAGTAAAATGTCTTTAGCTCATTGCTGTCTGCTCTAGGACCATCCATGGTGTGGCTCCTTTGTACAGTCACTGTGCATGTGTATATTGGCTGTGGTGACTGGGACAGGCAAAAACATGGGACTGGTGTTGCTAATTACATTTCCACTACAAAACTGAAGAAAATGATGTGGTGGCTCAGGACTGCATTAAAATTTTAAACACCTTCCTCTTATGCTTTAAGAGTTTAACTTCAAAACAAAACTCTGGAAGTTTGAATCCTGTTCATTCTCATTCAGATTTGCACTGTAAAGTTGACTTGCTATACTAAGCTGATTTTATATAAGGCCTAAGTGAGACACTGCTTGTATTTTCCCTTGCTATTGTTTACATGAGTACTGTGTACACACATGTGCCTGGATGGTACCATAAAACTACAGTTAGCCTAAGCAAACCATTGATTTGTCTAATAAATATTAACAGGTTTAATTTAGACTTTACATCATAGGGAAACTGAGACTGTCTTTGAATTATATTGTAAAAAAAAGGATAAAATTAAACTGTTTCTTTATCCATACTGCTATATTTTGACAAGTTATTCTCTTTTTTTATGTTTGAGAACACAACTATTTCCAAGAGAACTTTGGGTGCTCCCTCATCCTCATTTCTGCTACAAGATGTGCTCAAGTTGTCTTCTTTTCACAGTAGAGACATAAAACACTCATTAGGAACTTGCAAGTCAGACCTCAATTTTATACACCCCTCAAATCAGAACACGCTGGTTCCACAGTTAAAATATGGGAGGTTTAGAAGAGGCCCTCTAGATACAGAATAAGCACATTTATGACTGCATGTCACAGACACAAAGGCTGTAAGCAAAGACTCACTATTGGATTGTCACTGGGGTTTTTCCTCACCTTTGGCTTACACATCTTCCAGCACATCTGCCACGGTGTTAAGCCACAGGGAACTGTCAAGACAGCAATCTCCATTTTTTACCTTCAAAAGGTGAATATACTAAGAACAGGGAAAACCTAATGAGCTTTTACTAGATGGCATTAACTCTTATCAGGCTTTGCTGTTCAGCCAAGACTGCAGAAGGTAATTTTAGCTTGAGGCAAGGTATTCATTGATCTAACCCAGTTAATGTGAGACAAACAAACTGGTAACTGATTTGGTAAGTACTTCTAATGGTGAGAACCTTCCTATATGAACAATAGAAAAGATCTGAACTTACACGGAAAGAAAGTATTTTACAGACCAGAAACAAGGGAAGCAGCCATTTATTGCAGTTGATCAGGTATGTAAATAAACTGTTCTGACAGTTACAAGCAAAATACTTAACTGTGGACAGTTTCTTCCTGTTTGTAAACATTAGGAAACTATTTCCTCTCCAAACAATTTAAGCATCAGAAAGTATAAACAGTCATTTGCAGAGGTTCATGAAAACTATTGGCTGCCTTCTGTTCTAATAGTTGCAGATCACAATCAGAAAAGGGGTTTCCCTACTACATTTCAAACACACAGGCTCCTGGCTGAAGTCTTGTTATTGACTACAGTGTACTTACTATTTTTTCAGAGAATTCTTCTGATTTACAACGCTGGTTTACTTAATGGACAGTGCTGGTCACCACACCAGTAAATGCAAATATTAATGCTCTGGTTTGTGCCAGACAGGTGATGAGGATCTGAAATTAGATCTCCTATACACAAAATGCACCCACCCTTTTTCACTCATCCAAGTAAGATAGAGTTGTTGTTCAGAATTTTTTACTAAGAGGAACAAACCAGATGATTTTTCATAATTTGTTTCAGAAACATTTTCAATTTTTTCAGCTTCAGCATCCAAGCTTTAGGAAGATGAGTGGTCAAGTGCATGAAGTCAGGTAATTCTTGCACTGTCTTCACACAGGCTGAGCAAGCAGCTTGCCCTGACTGCCAAAAGCACAGAGTGCAGGTGAATATTTCTACAGGACAGGCAACTTTGATACTGTGAGACAAATGACATTTAAAAACCCAGTTGTCCTTAACAATCCAGGAGTTGCTGAGTAGGTTCAGAGAAAACAATTTAGCATAGTCACACTGCATTTAAAAAGACAAATTCAGAGGTTTGCAGCATTGCCAACACCTGCGAGATTCATGAGCAAGAACTAAAGCATAGTTAAAACTGAGGAGTACTGAAAAAGAATATGCCCTTATTTCATTTTTTAAAAAGCCTTTCATGCTAAAAGTGATGATACTCTAGAGTACCAGGGCATCCTCAACTTCCACCCTAGTTCCAAAACACAGTCTCTCTTGTGTACATCCCATTGTGAGAATATTTCTCTTAGAAAAATACTATTTTAATTTTCTGCACTTTCAACAGGTGATATGGAAAGATCTCAGTTAAAAGTTGAGTAACTCTTATCCAATGAATGCATTCTAGAAAGAGTAACTGCATTACATTTACTACTTTAGACTTTGTAACTTAAATTCTTATAGCTCAGTTTTGGTTTAGGGTTCACTAATGTTAACAATTTTAAGGAAGGATCTTGCTTTATAAAAGGTTATTTCTTTGATATACTTGAAAGCTCTAACTTGAAATATTCAGAACTGGAGTTTTAGACCAATTTTTGCCCATTTTACAGATTTGACTTGTATGGAAAATGTCCAATGGTTAAAATTACACACAAGTTTTGGATAACACATTAAAAAATACTGGAAGTAAGCAACACATTCCAGGTTGCATGAGACCAGCTGTTCCTCCATTTTGAGTGTGCTAGAGTTACCTGACCTTCTGCCAGAGATGGTTGTAACTTGTATTTTGGTATTTCTTCCCCATCTGTGTCCCATGGATGAGATCCCTGCTGCCTGTGACTGTGACCAGTGCTCCCTGAGAAGTGCCACAAGAGGAAGCAGCACTTGGGGCAGGCTCTGCAGGACACCCAGCCCAGCACTCCCTGGCAGCAGGGGGATCGTCCTCCCCACAGTGCCCCAGCCAGGGAATGAACACAAGGCTCATGCTCCACATCCCTGACCTTGAGCTGCTGGTGGGAGAGCTGGGAGAAGAGCCTTTGCCAGAAGGGGTTTCTTACTGTACCTCCTATTGGGGGTGCTCCCATTGCTCCCCACAGTGTCCAGTGGGAAAAAGTTGAAACTGAATCTCTAGAGCTGTAGAATTTTTGGAAGAAAACCCCCCAAGCCTGCTACAAACAGTGAAGAGTTGCTATTCCAAAGAAAAGTTAAACAAGCCTGCCAGTAAGAATTTCATAAGCAAATCAGAAAGCAGCTCCAAAGTAGTATTTCAAGCTCCCTCTATGTTAGTAGAATAGGTTTTCCCCCTAGCCCCTGCCCTGTAAAATTAACCTTTTTCCCTGCATGAATTAGTTTTGCTTACTGAAATAAGCAGCTACTGTCCACGTTCTTTCAGCACAGCTCTGAGACTGCAGCTAAACCTCCACTATCCTGGCTATCTCCTGGGGTGCTTATTTGGAGTTCACTGTTGGTATTCCCATCACTGCATTAATCTTCCCACTGCATTTAGTGCCAGCATCTACCACTGTGGATTAGGCAGAGTTCCACAGCAGCTGCTGGGATGCCACCCATGGGGAACAAGGTGTTGTAGATCAGTGATTCATGACATCTGTGTTTGCAGCACAACACACAAAGACAGGTACCAAAATCCCTGGCTGGTGTGTGTGCTGTACTGCAAACATTGAGAGTGGAGTTATGAATACATTTGCTCAGTTCTGTTCTGACTTATTTTGACTGAATTATTTTGCACTAGCTTAAAGATGATGAGCATTTATAATTTTTTTTTCTTCTAGAACTAAATTAAAAATGCACATTGTAGTTATAATCACATTTACCTTCTGGAGATGCATTTTTATTCGGCTTCTCTGTAAAATACAGTTCCCAGGGAGCAGCATAAAAGCAATTGCTGTTTGTTCCTCTCCCCACAGAACCTTGCCAGCATTAACCTCCCTTAATGCAAGCAGCTCCTCCCCACAGTAAGGATGGAAGCACAGCAACTTGATCCTTTCCTCTGAACATCAAGTCTGGTATTTGGTGCAGCTCAATACACTTTATCCAGTGTGAGATACATTTAGCTGAGACATTTTTATATTATACATCCATCTAATACTGCCTGTGAAGTTTAGCCTACATCCTCCTCCTATGCATTAGCAGCATCACTGTGCATACTGTTCTCAATGCTTCCTGGGGAGCTTCTCAAACTACTTGTATGCAGACTGCAAGTTACTTTTCAGGGGGTGAGCAGTTCTTAGTTTCCACTGGCAAGTATATTATGAACACATCATTATAATACAAGCTGTAAGCTCCTGGCTTGCATGTACAAGGAACCCTGTGAAAACTGCATAGGTGAAGTTGGAGTCCAGGAGCAAGTTACCTACCTACAGCCTCCTGAGTTTTTATGTCCATACCAAGTCTGAATGTAGCTTAAATTATTAACACTCTAGCGTAAGACTTGACACTTCTCTAGGCTTTTGAACTTAAGCAAGGCAAATAAAGTGAAAATTATATTAAAACTTAACAACAGCCAGACAGTTCATTTTTTCCCACCAATATTTACAACATCCTTAAAAAGCCCCAAACAACTGAACAACTAAACAAACCCAAAAACATTCCTCCAGCTTGTGGAAAATTCTAAACATCCTCATCCTCATTCCTCTCACACAATTCAAACTGTCACTGTTTTGCAGCTTTTGCTTCCTTGCTTGTCAAAAGCATTAACAAGTTAGCAGAGCACCCAAGTCATTTAGTTACACTATTAAAGACAGAAAAAAACAATTATTTTGCAGTAGTATTATTACTACAGTAGGATTAACACAACATAGAAAATGACAAAAATACAAAAGGAGTTTGGGAAGAGTCATAGGATTATACCAATGCGTTTAAAGTAGTGTAATTAAAAAAATCCATTTGTGTGATTTATGTACATGTCCATTTGATGCAGTTACTTACTCATCACATACATGTGACCTGAGTGACTCCATCTTCCTGGTCAAATTGTCCATCATCCAGTTCCCTTAATACTCCATCACTGCTACTGAATCCTGGAAAGCCTCCATAATGGGAGGATCCCTCCTTGATCCAACATTGTTTAGAAGGAGATAGGTGAAACTCATCAGATGGTTGTCCAGTTTCTACAGGGCAAGAAGTAGCTGTGTCTGATCCAACACTTCTGCTGGACACTCGGCCTTTTTCTTCCCCAGTCACTTGTCTTAAAGATTTCCTCTGAAAAACAAGAGGATGTTGAAATATTAGCTTCTTTAGGGGAAAACCATCCAGCCAAACACTTTGCAATAAATCATGGATAAATTTAGTGTAGCTGCATTTTAACACTGAGTGCAATTCTCAAGGAACATGCCATTATCTGAGGAGGCAATTGCAATTCTCATGATAAATCTATGCAGATTGAAGTCAGTGGCTGCTCTATACAGCCATTTGAAATGGGATCTACAGAGTCCTTGAGAAGCAGGAACTCAGTATAAATACAGTCTGACATTAGTATTGGGACTGCCTGACATCATTCCTGTTGAAGTGATGGCTGCCAATGTCAAAAAGAAAAGTAAGCAGATGGTGACTTCTGCAAACGACAGACCTACCAGACTATGCTAAGGGTTCTCTGAGGCACAACAATAAATCAAAGGTTTCTCAGTCCAGCATCAGGAACCACCTGAGTTATGAGATCTGTGATGATGCAGCACCTCCAGAGACAATGTCAGTGCCTTGGGCACACAGAGGAGCAGGGTCAGCAAGGCAGGAGCCTGGAGCCCTGCTCAGCAGGAGCACAACTACACCAGGAGATGTTTGCCAGGGGACACAGCCCTGCCCACAGAAGGAGCACATGCAGCTAAGAGGGAATCCAGCCTCAACACAGAGCTGCATTTCAGTGCATGAAGGAAACAATGCAGACACTTGAAAAAACAAACTTCACAGACTTTTAGTGTGCTTTGGCAAGTTTGTGTCCCCTTTCTGGACATTGACCAGCTTTTTCTCAAATCCTTTTGAAACAGGAAAAACAATGGCCCGTGTGGCTAAAGGAAACATATTTAGGAAAGCTGTTACAGGGGACATTGGGAAATTAGACAAAGGGAAACAGCATTACCTCAGGAGAAACAGAAGGAAATAAGTTTTGCCTGGATGCCACAGTAAGAGGATGGAAAAGTCTGCTTAAGCAAAATAAAGAAAAAGAGCAAAGAAAAAAACCAACCCCCTCAAGCACTGCACAATTCAATCTTGCATCTCATCCTCTGAACCCTTTGTTAGAAAAGCAAATGGTACATGACAAACAAAAAGTCCACTGACACAGTACAGCCCTTGTAACCCAAGAAGCTTTTGTACTATCACATAAATCATAAGCCAGGCCATAACACAGTACCCCACAAATACACAAGAAGGCAGAGAAGATGAGCTGTGAGGACATAACATTCTATATGAAGGTGGAAGTCCATAGTTCCATATTCCTCAGAAAACAGACCCTGTGAGATTAACAGGCCAAATAATGGGGGGAGGGTTCCCCTCAATTTTTACTGAAGCAAAACTTCTATTAGAAATGACAATGCTAAATTCAATCCAGCAATCAAAAAAAAAATTATTCTGAATACAGAAAGCACCCCATACCCTGAGCTGCCATTTTCCAGAATGGAAGTCACAGAGGTCCAACAGCTGGACATGCCTAAGGAGCTCCTTCCATGGCCAGACCCTGCTGCACTGTGGGAACTGGAAAGTGATGTGACCAGGGACTGATAATTAAGTGATGAGAAGGCCTGGATGAGGCTACTTTCTTATTTCAGTAATAAAGGAGCCTTGTTGGCAGCATTCTTCTTAAGGTATCTGAGTTGTGAACATGCTAAATGTATGCTTAAATAATCATGACTTGTGATGCAGTCTTTTTTTTAACTTTAGGTATCTGAAATATTTGTGTTTCAAACACATCCTAAGTTGTGGATGTGAAAATTTTTTTAACACTAGCTTTAATGTAATATGAACATCAGTGAACAGATACAACATTATGGTAAAAAAGCAATAAAGTAAATAGATTAAAACTATGGGGAAAACCAATGTAATTGGCAAAACAGAAGGAAAATGTAACTCTGCTAAATGTTTCAGCTTCAGCCCCAGTTACCTGTTTATCCCAAGCTAGATGACCTCAGCATAGTGAAATTTCCTGGTAGAGAAGCAAAACATTCACTGGTACTGAAAAAGCACATTTTGTTCAGATTTCAAACACAGAAATCCTGATGTAAATGGCTACAAATCAGCTATTTCTTGTTTACTTGGAGTATGTTTAATGTTTAAGTCAAATGTTTCCCATTCCAACAAAATAAAACAACAACTACAAAAAACATTTTATTTGTATAACCCAAGGCTGCTCATCACCCCACAACAGGGTGAAAGAATTTCAGCAGTGAGTACAATGATTCTTATTTTTAATTTAAGCCATGTCTCAAAGATCCATCAGTTCCTCAGACTGAATGTTTTTACAGAACCGGTTTGTATTACATCTCTTGGCAGAATCCAACTTGTGACATACAGTTATGCTGCCTTTAAGAGACATGTAGTTCAAAGTAACATTATGTCTTACCTTAAGGGAAAAATATCAGGAGTTCATGCCCTTATTATATACAGAGTACTAAAGAAGTAGGAAAGCATTAGGAAAAGCATTATTTTATGACTGACATAATATTGCTTTATATATTCACAATGTTGCTACCAAAAATTGTGGTCCAAACCATACTTTCAGAAATGTATTAGGGAAAAAAAGCAAAGGCTACAAAGTCAAATGTGAGAGAAGTCAGAAGGTTTTAGAAATAAAAGCTGGAGGTGCTCTTGTCACAGAGGGTGGTTCAGGAAAAAATTCCACTAGCAGAATTTAGAAAAGGGTATGAATGGAGAGAGATTAAGACACTGGCAAAGGAGATGACACAAAACACTGAAGAGCAAAATAGCAAAAGCTCCTGTCCTGAAAATGAAGAAATAAATGACAGTGTACAACAACTAGCTGGGAATTGAGACAGTGGCAGAGACCAAAACAATAAAACAGGATTTCAACTGTGCACGTTGAAGGCAAGTTCTGCCAGGCATGGAAGTACTAATTATCAGGGGACACAGTGAGAAGGAAGTTAGGCTGGAGATAAGCAGAAGCCTGGAGAAGAACAAAAAAAGGAAGAGTATATTTTAGAAACACTAAACAAAGGAAAAACACAGAAGATGGTAACACACTGAACAGACAGTAAAAAACACAGAGAAAGATCAAATAGAAATGCAAGAAATTTAGACTTATGGAAATATTCATACAAATAGCAAAAGAGACAGCTAGGTATAATTGCCATATAATTATATGCCATGAATGAGTTTGTAAAGTTACTGCTCCAGCGCTGCACATTAGCAAAAACATTCATGCTCTCCTAACTGCTTAAGATTATCACAGGAAAGACATGGTGAATAGAAAAAGGCTGACCAGCCACTGAAAACCAGAAAGAACCAAAAATGGAAACCCATCACAGTACACCAAAAGACCTGGCAAAGAAAAGCCCACCAGGAGTTCACCCTTCTCTGGGTACAGCAGGTCTACTGCAGTACTGTGCAGGTGCAGTAACTGTTGTGACATTGACTTTGAGCAGAATGTGGAGACCCAGTCACTTAATCCTCAAAGGACTTGATACAACCACTGTTATGGGAACTCCACTCAAAAGGGACACAGAATTGTTGAGGTTCAGCTGCAGGAATTTTACAGCCTCTATCTCTGTCACATTTTCATGCAACAGTCCTTCACCCTGAATAACCTGCAGATTACAGTATCCTTTACAGGTTAACACTCCTTTCTTCTAAAAATATCAAAGTAGATGTTTTGAAGGTCAAAATGGTTTTCTGTTTCATGCACAGGAGATGTGGGATTTTGATTAGAATTTTTAAGACTCCCTAAAGACTTCCAAGGAAATACAGGATAGCCAACCTCATTCACCTGAGACACAGTAATTCCTTAGCACAAAACAGCATTCATTACGCTTTTCTCCATGGTTTAAAAAATAACAGCTGAAGAAAAAAATAATGTGATCCAGCTGCAAAAAAAATCCATAAACCTGAACTTGTTTGAGGGGGAAACCCTGTTCTGCCACTTTTTCCCCCTCTTAATTCTGAAGTCTAGTTTGTTTCTGCATCTTCCCTTTATGTGAAGTACTAATTTTTTAATAGTAAGACCACAAATATGTTACTCACCTCTGGTGTCTGGACAGCAGAACTCCACATAACAGGTCTCTGAAGAAAAATTACTTGCTTTGTGGCCAGATTTCCTTCACTAAAATTTAAAGAAAATAGTTTCCATGTTTTAAAGGCAGTAATTGTCACTAACATATTCAAAGTCAGCTTTAAGGGAAGCATAAATTCATGAGTCAGAAGAGGACAGACTATGAAGTATTATCTAGTTTATTAATTCCCCAACGGTTTTATAATGATATTTTTTTAAAAATAGAAGCATAGACTTGGGTTAAGGTGATGCACATGAAAATATGGACAGACCATAACGCGTATTACCATGACTGGAGTTATTTAACATGTGTGTGCTCTTAAAAGTTTAAATATCAGAACTCCTACTTTTAATGGAAGTCTGCACATTTATGTCTGAAGCAAACCTTCATAGGTCTTTTTTTTTTAAACTTAATCTTCACTGTTAAATACACAGCAACATATTACTACCTATTAATATCACAACAACCAAGATCAATCTTAATACATCCATAGCTTCAGCAAATCTCTCAATACTTTGTGGTATGAAACTTGGGAATTCACATTCTTTACTGTTAAATAAAAGTTGTCAAATGTCACCTAAGGATAAGCTTGCTGCCTCACCACCTATGGATAAAGGGCTTCAGCTCAGTTTTAATAAGCTTTCCATGAAGAATGAGATGAATGACACCAGGTGTTTTGTACAAGGGAGGTACCGGCATAGACAGGACAAGAAAATATTTTAGTAATGAAAATAAAGAAGGGGGAAAAAAATAGAAACATCAGTCCTGGAACTTTTACAGATGCTAACACTGTTGTGTTAGCAACAGTAGACAAAGCAAAGGTGTTGGGTTTTTTTCCAAAAGGGAATACTTGTAAAAAAACACCATGAAAAGTGAAGTTGCTCCCCCAACCAGATATTACTGATATGTTTCATAAGCATTACACCCCCTAAGTAATGGTGATAAAATACATCCTCTAAGTTTTAATGTATTTGCATCACCTTGCCACCAGAAACACATGCCACCACATTGATAGGACACATAATACAAACCCCAACTCCATATTTCACTGGAAGTGAAACAATTTCAAGATAAGACTCCAGAAAACGAAAATTTTAAAGATTCCTGTTTTCCTCTAAATAACAGATACTACATTTTTATAAGCTCTTCTCCCCCCAGCTGCTTCTGGGCAATATTCAATAAGATCTCTAAGCATATAAATGCAAACCACTGAACTTGTTTGGCAAAAGGGTGACTACAGATTTAACAGTGCACTAAATATAAGTAGCAAAATGCAAACACCAAAGAGATGGGAGTTCATTTGAAGTATGTATGATTCTACCTATTCTATCAATCATAAAACAGTATTATTATGCATAACATTACAGAAAGAACTACTAAAACAATGTAAGCTTTCACTTCAATATGGATATGCCACAAGGTTAACCACCACACACATGAACTTAAGGTAGTAAAATGTATGCTCCACAACCAAAAGTTATTTTGTATTTAACTTCATGGACTTGCTCCAAGGAAAACCAGGGATTAAAACTGTTCCTATGAAACCAGTACTATTCCCTGCACAGACAGCCACTCAGATCAATAGTTAGTGATGATAGATTTGTGATTGTGAGGGGCCAGACACAATCTTCCTTTCAGTCCAGCTGAACTCAGGTCATGGCATATCTTTACATATCTTCCTTGGATGAGAACAGACAACTAAAACTCCAGCTTGTGGGAAAAACAAAAATGAAGGAGAACAAATTCATTCATTTCCTTAAGCCTAACCAGGTTTCCCGTTCCAAGAGTCCCTACCTCACTATTTGCATTCATTAGAAGAAAAAGTGTTTAGATTTTAGGTCATTACAAGAAAATCTGCAATCCTGCAACCTTATTCCACTTGGCTAGGTATTTCTCTGTGCCTCAGTTATGTCTCTTTTGATCAATTCAAAAATGTCTCTTCCAAGCAACAAGGCTGAGCACAGTCCCTGGCATGGGGAAGAGCCTAAGGCTTATTTTGTAACAGTGTCTGCATTCCTTCAGAGAAAAGAAAAAAACCCAAACATTAAGCTACAGCTTGTACAAATTCCACTAGAACAGAAAAAGGACACGATGGTGAGTAGACAAGAAGTAAATTAACAAATTTCTAAGTCTGACCTTATTAAAATGCCGCACACGACAAAGCTGCTATGAGCTTAATTCACAAAGAACTCAATGACAGTGGGATTTCCACAGAATTTAAATGAGAAAAAGTGCTCAGAGCAGGGGAAGCTCCACAGTTTCCCTCACATTTCCACATTCTCTCTTTGCCTCATAAGTCAGGGCATTTTGAGAACATAGATGAAGTAGTGAGCCAGGATAAATTAATAACCATAAAGTCCCTGTTTTTGCACTGCATTGCCCATAGTCTGCCCTGCCCATTTTCAGGGACTACAGTAATCAGTGAAGGGAAATAAAGGTCACTGCAGAGTAAGGCTGCTGAAGCCTTTTTCCTGTCTCTTCTTTTAAGAGTGGTGAAGAGCAACAGAGACTCTTTTGTTGAAACACCAGCAATTTGTTTGTCTGCTTATGGTGTATGGGCAAAAACTGTGTCCTCTTACACGTCTATATTAAAGTCCTCCAGACCAACCATGAAGCTACAACTCAGGAGTACTGCCAATGGCTCTGCTTTTTACAGATCCATTTTTTAAAATGCATGAATATTTAATATACAAAGCACTGAGAACAGAGGTCAGACAAGATTTTCTGAAAATGAACAAAGGAAATAAGATAAATTATTTTCATGTTTTTCATGTTATTTTCAGGTTTTTTTGGTTTGGGTTTTTTTCCCCCTCCTCCTTTCTCAAAATAAAACTTTGCTCTCCTTTGAAACTGGATAGCATCTAGACTGTCGGTTTTCAGACAGACACCAGCCTGGGATACTAAGTGTCCTGGCTTAAAGGATCTACTCAATGAAAAAATTTAAAAGCTTTAAATTCTAGTTTTCAACCACAGACTTGTATGGACGTCTACAAACTCATGGCAATACCCTACCAAAACGTGCAGTAGCACTCATTTACAAGCAAAGTTTTTCTAGATACTCACAAAAGATCTGAGATGAGGGAAAGTTTTGCAATAAATTAGGAGCAACGAAAGACAGATTAGAGGAAAGTACTACAGTGAGTAAAAATGGGGGTAATAGATAAATTTTTCTCTAAATACTATGCACAAGTTCTATTTTAAAAATAAACATGAAAACGTCATTTTGTCAGATCATCCCAAATTGTTGCTTATTTTGTTTTTTCAGTGTTTCTGAAGCCTCTTAATATTCAGGCTGGGTTTTGAGGTCAGAGTTTGAAGTCTGGGAAAAAAACCAGCTGTTGAGCAGCATAAAGTGTCCTTCTTTATTAAGACTTTTGCATTCCTAGGATAACCCACCACCACCACCCAGTAATGGCATCTTTCATAGCAGACACACAGTAACCATCCACAAATTTCTTCTCCTCTTTAAATACCAATGTCAATGCCTAAATATAGTAGTTATCAATCACTACTCAGCCTATCAGAACAGGAAGACATTCATTTTCTGATTCTCATGAATTCTCAACCCCTAATTAGGAATTCTTGTTCATAAGCTTTTTTCCTTTTTTTTGAAGCAAATGGAATTGCAGTATATGAGATATACTACAGGCACACAAAACATGATTCATCCTATTTCTCCCAAGAGTAACTCACGAGCTACAATGGGATAACAAGCATCAGACAATTCATACAGACTCCTACTCAACCATTTAGACCAGAAAACAAATGGTTTTTATTAGGCTGAGTTACTCTATACAAATACTGGATACAAAATGAATCCAGTTTCAGATCTGGCCAGGATACAACCCCTTTAGCATGAGCACTGCTATTAATGCTCTGGTTGTTTCACATCTGGGATACAGCACTATTTGAGACCTAAATATCTTCCTGGTATATTCTCACTAATTCAAGGCTCCAGCCTAATCAATCTGTTAATGCTTCCTACAGCACTGCATCCTATATTTTCTTCTTACAGCACTTTCCCTCTTTTAGCTGGCCCTGCCTTTGCTCTGTGATCTCTGAGGTACAAACCAGCAGCATGGGATGTGCTGCAAGCACAGGCTGACACTCCCAGAGTGTCACTCAGCAGCTGCTCAGGACATTCCTGACTCTGCTGTCCAAGCCCTGTGGGGATGGGTTCAGTTACATTGCTTGTGGGACACAAAGGGTTGGAAGTTAAATATTCTCTCATCCTAAGACCCAGAACACACCATGACTACTAAAATCTCCCTCCCATTCTTCAAAGATTAGAGCCAGATTCTGAAGACTTACTCTCAAGCTCTAAGATTTGGCCAAAATTTCAGCTCTTTATGAAAACCAGGCCCAGTAGTTCATACAGCCTACAAGTCACCATGTTCAAAGCTAATACACTTAGATGACAAAATTATTAAAGAAATTAAAGGACAGCCATTTGTTACATATACTGGAAACGGCTTCTTCCTGAGGAAAACAAAACTGAGCCCCTTAAAAAAAAAAAGCAACAGAACACGCCATATTTTACCACAACTTCTTTTGTCTTTGCATTTAACCAGTTAGTTAAAATCAACTAGTAGGAAAAACACTGCCAAAAACCCCAACACCTATTTCCTGATCACAAAAGCCTCCTCTTCTGGGGTGAGTTGATTTAATTATGTCAAATCACTTGACCAGAACGCCAATTTCTTGCAGCAGCCTTCTTGGAATCTTTCATTCACATCTTTTTCATGCTGTCTTGATTTAACACAGTGGGGTCTGGGATCCAGAGATTACTCAAGTCATCCACTCTTTCCACAGCTGTTAATGAGCCCTAAGCCTTGCCTCAGTACATTTGTTTGTTTTGAGGCTTGGCAATCTTAATCTAATGGGTGCAGAGCTTAAAAAAAACATGAGAGAAGAGAGGCATTAAGAATGCTTGGTCTAGTGTTTCATTTGTCATTTTTTTAGCTTGATACTGTGATGGAAGCCAGAGTACCTTTTTTGGAGGGGGGTGGTATTTGAAGGAAAAAAAAAGAGAGTCTGGAACCTTTTGGAAAATGCAGGTCTGCAATTTAGCTCTTCTTATATAGAAAAGAGTCCCATCAACGCTCTAAATAAGCATTACAGCTAGAGACCTGAAATCCTCCAGTAGTCTGGTACTAAATTTGAGGTGAACCATAGTGTCTACATTAGAGAAGAGAAAGAGCCCAATAACTTGTTGGATTAGCACATTCTCTGCCCTAATTTGAAACAAATACCCCAAGACATTCTTGTGACAACGTGAGTTTTCCCATAGTCTAAATCAGTCATTCACCAGGGTCCTAAACTAGTGAAATATTTCAACACTTGTTTCTAGTTGAAGCATGAGTAACCCCATTGCTGTGGACTGGGTATGTGGATAAAAAGTTTCCTAAATAAAATCTTTCATGTTTAGATTTACACAATGCATTTTAAATTTAGAATTAGGCTAACTGACATCAGTAGTCCTAAGCAGATGTGACAAAGCATTCAAGCAAATGCTACTTACATCTTAAGCTTTACATACATTTAACATCAGCAGCATTTTTCTTCCTTTTACATTTAAGTATGCAAGTAATGATTTGATAATTCTCAGACATACAGACCAAAAAAGCTGTAATCAACAGTTTGGGTACCTGTCATGTCGTACAATTGGTGTAGGCAGGACACAGGTCAGGAGCCATCCAAACTCAGCCAGCGTGTGCAGTAAAGGTCCATAATCTGTTTTAATTTCACACCCCTACATTAATAATTATAAAAAGTAGTAAAGAGACTCTGTACAGGTTTTATTTGCATTTCTACACAATTACAACACCTCCCCTCTCACTTTTAATGAGATATCTTTTGAGATGACATCAAGCTGTTGTTTGATGGAGATTGATTGTTTCAAACTGAAAACAACTTGAAAAGTTCAAGACTACAAAATCCATGGAAAACAGAATTTATTAACATTAGTTATGAGCCCTGACTCATCAAGACATAATTCAAAGCACATCTCACTCATTAAACTTGTCACTTTGCTAAATTAGTGCCTAAAACTTTAAGCACCATAATTAAGTGTCTCAATTGACATCTTTACACTTTTTACTCCACATGTGAAAAATAAGCATCTCACTTAGCTACATAAGGTTTGGTGGGTCTTTTGGTGGTGGTCATTTTTTAAAAAATATACAAGTTTTTAGTTTGATGTTGATTTTTTTCACATTGGTAAATGTATTTATCATTGGATATTTCAGAAGTAAGACCTTAATCCAACAACTGCTTTGGGACGTCACTCATACCAATAATCCTAAAAGATCAGAATATGTCTAAAGAGTAATTTAAGAAATTTTATTGCTATAACCTACTACAGCAGTAGATGTACATTAGGAAACCCAAGTCTTTCATATTTGGCAGTAAAACTTTCAAAAAATACATAGCTGAATATCACACTGAATTAATTCACTATCAATTTTTTCTTGTTTTTCTAATCCTAGCTATTTTCTCCCCCTTTTAAAATAAATACGTCACATTATCAGTGTGACCTGCGCTTCTGAAATTACACCTAAATTGGTCTGAAACACACACAAAAAAACCCCAAATCATTTTCTTTGCTAGTTTTATTTGTTGGTATGAACATTTAAAAATATCAGGCCACAATTCCTCTGGCACATTTCTTTTATGTACATTTACCAATGCCCACAAATCTTATTCCATTTTTATCACTTGGGGCTTTAGTTAAGCCTAGGCAGGTGACTTCAGGAAACCATGCTGAATGTTTATGGAACACTGGTACCAGCATCCTAAAGGAAAAAACAAAGAAAAATACCAGTAGGAAATAGCACTGCTAAATCATCACCTATTTACCTCAATGACTGTCCATTGTTCAACAACTATTGCATCATTTCCTTTCCTGTTAGAACCTGGAACCCCAGCACCTTCTTCTTCATAGATAAATATTCCTTCTAAAGATTTGGGCAAATAATCCCCTGTGAACATAAACACAAGCATTAAGTTTTAGGTTAACAGATTACCAAGATGTACACAAGACATTTCTTTCTCACTGAACAGTCCTCTAAAATAAAATTAAATGACCCAGCAAACTCAAATTTGTGGTTTTTTATGGAGTGGCAAGCCAACTTACTATTAAAATCCCTTTTTTCTATACAAATTGAACTATGAACTACTTTCTCAAAAGCATTAACCCCTTCCATACTCCAGTATGAATCCCAGTTTCGTGTATTCAGCATATCCATTGCAGAGGATGGGCACAACCCTTTTTCTCAACTTCAGTATGGTTCTCCTGACAAGACACATGGCTCTTGGTGTGGTGGGAGAGAGCACAAAAATGAGTGAACCATGAAGTGTAAAGCTCAACTACAACTACTTAAATACCTAAATGGCCACAGGAAGAGCCTGAAACAAGTAATTGTAGGAGGATTCCTGATGGGAAGGAAGTTTCAGAGCACAATTCCCTGACTCACATGTCAAAGCCTGGTAGCATCCGTTTGGCCCAAACTAAAGCTGTGCATCAAATATTGGTTCATTTTCTGGTTTTGTTTCTCCTAACAGCCTTTTGGGAAGCCCTTTGTGGAGACTGACTTTGTCAACTGACTAACGAACTAAATTGGTACAGCAAAATTATGTAATCCTCAGAATATCAGCATTAAATCCCTTCCAATACTGGATGTGATATGTTATTACCTGGGTATTAAAGACAGTTATTCATGCAGAGAAGAGCAGCCAGCCCTCTCTGTGTAAAATGGGAAGACTGTAAAGCTGTTGTTGGACAACAGCTGCAAAGATTAATTTCAACAGCTGCAAAACCACCCTTCAGTGAACTGTAACAGATCTCCATCCAGAGAGTTCTTTTCCAGCTCTAAAAAACCTCTATATTATTGAAAACTACAAGTCTGAATTCTCACCGAAGGAAACTTGGTTCTTCCACTGACTTAAACAGGAATAATAGTTTTAAAGTAAAAAAGATGATTGCTACAGACTGGCATTAGACTGTTCATGTGCACAAAATATGCAGTTTGAGAGGCACTAGCTGCCAAATTCCATCAAAAGTAAATCTACATTGATGAGCTTATGTGCCTCTGAGTCACTAAATTTACTGCAGAACTACAGAAAACAGTGATGCACACTCAAAACTGTGGAGAGCAATGAAAACTGCAGAGCTGTCAGTGTCAGGCTTTTGTCTCTGAGGAATCATAATTTCACTTGCAAAGATATTATGTCTTGCAGGTTTTTTTTTAATTTAAGGCCTTCAATAATCCAAGCCTTGCCAAGGGGATGAGGAGTGCATATTGTTTAAATCAGAATTATCAAAAAAAAGCATAAGGCATAGTAAATATAACAACTACTCAAACTGACAGTAATTTTACCCTTCTCATATAATTAGTGTAAAAAGCAGACAAAATGACAGATGAAAGCCACTTTAATACATTATTAATTTCTATTGCACTTGTTAATCATCCTGAGAAGTGCAAAAAATTGTTTAAGGTCCCTGCAACCTTTTCAACAAGCATTTGACAAGACCTTTCTCCACTGCAACCCTGTATTTTGCTTGCTTTCGACTGCAATAATTAATTCTACAGGAACATCAACAACTTGCAACTTAGTACAAGCAAGAAAGCTACCAAGGCAACCAAAGCATCACCTTAGTGAAGTATAAAGTGTAGATTTGCTATCAAACAACATTTGTTAAAAGAGTTAATTGTTCTGGAATTTGCTCATCATGTCAGTTTGTCTTGGTCTGTACCCCTAACACTAGGGTACTACCATTTTTCTCACTTTTTTAACTGTACAACAGTAGCTACCTACTAATTTTTGCACACTTTTAACTTCTGGCTTTCAGACAAAGCCAGTACAAATGGAAATTAATCTCTCAATTACATATTTTACCAGCAACACAGTTTGAGAGTACTAAACAGTTTTCATCCCATTGTCTTTTTCCTTGAAAAAGCACAAACCAAACCAGAAGAACTAGCACAAAAGGTTTATTTTGTTATAAAGCTACTCCAGTTAGCTGCTTTGGAAATTGTTCATTTGATAAAACAAAGCAAAAATTTCAATTACTTAGTCTACCATAAATTTATGGAATCTGCTACCTAAAAGAAAGTAATTTATTTTCTGGGCAGTTACAGATCTATCTGCACATGTTTACATAAATACCCTCCCATCAAGAAGCAAAATAGAACCGTAATTTTTTTCAAGTTACCCAGTTCTATGGAAACAAGCAAAAAGCTTCATGATATCCTGGGACAGTACTCTCACCTTTAGAAGTTTCCCAGTGTACAAAAGAATCAACTAAGGCCAATCCTTGTTTATAATAAAATGTAGTTAATTCTAGCCAGTCTGCTTCCAGTGTACTAACAACTGGCCCCTTTCTTGTTACTTTCATAGACAAAACACCTTCATGGTAGGTCCAGCAGGTAGAATCATCATCAAAAACATTGAAGACTGTATAGAGCTTGTCTAAGGAGAGAAAAAGGAAGAATGAACCTCAAACACAGTGCTCCAAAATTAGTAATATCACTCATCTCCTATTTTAACATAGTTTTCTAATTCTAAGCAACCGTTTTAATAATTGTTTCTTAATGTGGCTCTGCTTAAGACATAAACACACTCAGGACAAGGTGTGAGGGAAGGTAAGCTTTGGGATATGAGGAAAATTGGGCAGCTGGGCTGTCACTGAATTCTTCAGGTAGTTGGGGTTTGCATAAAGAAAACATACAAGGAATAAGAAAAACCCAGTGGAAACAGCCTGCATTTCTGCCACTTGTGGAACTTCTGGCTACAAATATTTACAACTATTAAAAAAAAAAGACAATTTTCTAAGCTTGCAAATATAAGGAATGCCTTGTACTGACTTTTACCCATTATTTTCTGAGGTTAAGTACCAGTGTATTTAGTTGCTTACTGGGATTTTCCCACAGTAACTGATGAGCAGTGGAAGTTAAGAATACAAAACCAATGTATCCTCAAATTTTCTGTGTAGGTATTAATAGTGCTGTAACAAAACCAGTCACAAGCAAGCACTCATTAAAAACTAACATATCTACTGCATTTTAAGAAATCACTACAAGTTATGAAATCCTAACTCTGTGAATGTGTTCTACAAATGCACTTGTGTGTCACTGGTGTAGGGAAGTAACACAAAGCAGTTGCCCAGAAATATTCTCAGATTGCCTAATAATGCTGGGCAGCCTAAATCAATGCAAACCAACCTCTAAACGTCAAAGTTTTCACTGTCAAAACAAAGGAATTTGCTTAGATGACCCCAGTTAAGAAGCCAGTCTGTCTAGCCTCCAGAAACAGAGAAATTTCTAAAAAGGATTTGTACTCTAAATCATCCCAATCGATATCTGGAAGAATCCCTCTCTGCTTTGAGAAGTGTTATTACACCCACTGCAGTTGACATCAGGTGCCTAGGATAAGGCAAATTCAGAAAAAAAAGTTGAACTTTCAGTAAGAGATGACTCTTTTTATACAGTTTTATCACTTTCACAGGTGCTTACATCAGAATAGATGTGTTCATTCTGACAAACCTTTACTTCTTTTCCCATATATTAAAGTGAGATCCCTTATTCTTCAGAAAAAAATCCTGTTTCCAAATACAACTATTCAATTCCTCACATCTACTAGAAATTTAACTCTGCAGGCAATGTATTATAGTCAAAATTCAATAGAAAGGTTCAAAAAGCAACATAACAGTAAAAATTCATACTTACAATCCCCAGATCTATAACTTGGACACAGTTTTGCCTCTTTTGAGCAGAGGTAAATGAAGTGGCACACTGGCATAGCAGTATATACCTACACACATGTAAGAGTGCCTTGGAAAATTTACATCAGTATTTTTCAAAAGGATGGCTACATAAAACAGACCAAGAAAGCTGGTTAAGTTTCCAAAAGTTTTCTTATGAACTCCAGTGATTTTCTATTTGACTAGTGTAGAGAAGCCTGGCAAATCCTTGCCAAAGCTACTTGGAAGTTTCCTGAGAACGCTGCATGTAGGGGATGCACTGGCTGCTGATCTACCTGGTCACACCAACCTGCACAAACAAAGCTCCTGAACAGAACCAAGAGTTTTTCACTTCTTCCTTACAGGACTTCTATTTTGCTATACATAGCAAGATGTATAAAAAGAGTTAAGCTTTAACAGATTATGCTGCAAAGGCTCACTTGTAGAAAATGTGAGCCTTTGTTCCTAAATGTTCCAGTATTAAAAATAAGAGGGATACTGATTATCTCTGTGCTTAGAGACTCTCACAGTCTACCAACTGGTGAGGCTGCTTAAACAGGAAAGTGAAAGGGTTGCTTTTGAGAGCAATTAAAACATGTCTGGCTCATCCAGGAATGCAGCTTGACATGAAAGTTTCCTACTGCCTGCTCTCCACACAATGTCTTGCATTAGTTCTCTTACTTAGGTTACTTCTTCCTTTTTACCTTCTCCACTTTGCAGCCAGGAGGCCTTAAGAGTTTCAGGACCAGAAGTCAGTGTTTCAGGCCATTTTTTACACAGACTACACCAAGCACCTCATTCTTATACAGCTAAGTTGTCTATCACAACACCAGCATTTTTTCAATTATGCTTTTCCTTCCTATACTTCTAATGCTTACTTTTCTCTGAGAAATTCATTTTGTAACAATTATTGTCTTCGATTTCATGGTCAATGCATTAATTTCAGTGATGTCTTTCAGGACACTTCTCGAAGGCACATTAACCAGAAAGAATCCATTACGAACGGATTTATTTGCTGTACATTATGTGAGTTGCCTGGAAGCATGTAAAATTATGGCTCTAGCTGGAAGGGACTCTCATTGTTGTCAGCTTTGAAACAGGCACAACTGGAATCACAACATATACTTGGAAATCATTGTGTGTTTATAATTTAATATTGAGTAAAACTACATGTGCATTGCAGAAAATATTTTCTAACAATTGCATCCTTCTAAAAGGAAGGATTTTTACTGCCACATGTTTGTTATACACATATTGAACAAAACACCTTTCTATTTGCACCATATTTCAAGCCACAATTATACCATGGGTGATTTTGGGGGGTTTGTTTGTGGTTTTTTTCTTTAAATTGCAAACTAGAATTCTGACTGTACCTCTATAATAGTGTATATGAAAACTGAAATATCATTTTAATATATTACCACATCTCACATATATAAAGCAGAAGGTAGGTATTCCTTCTGCTTCTTTTACTGGCAACTCTTTTAGAAACATGTATGCATTTACATACGCATGTGTAGAGGCATCTCCAAAACCAGTATTTGATACAACAGAAAATGAAGTTCTATTTTTTCCAACACCTCAGCAACTCAATAAAGTACCTTATTTCTGCAACAAACAACAGCATTCATTACCATCTCCTTTTCGTGGTTTAGAAGGGCTGACTTCTTTTCCAAACTGGAAGTCTGAATCCTCTAAGAGTCTGCTTTCTCCATGCATTTCCTCTTCTATCCCACTCTCAGATGAGTGACCACTCAATGTCCCTTCATTCCAGTTTTTATAGTTTTCATCAAAGTTTTCTCTTCTGTGTTCCCTATTTTTTCTGCCCAGCGTTGATTCCAGCTCTGCACCTCCATCTGTGCTTGTTCCATTACAGGCTTTAGGCTGAGGAAAGTGTTGTGTTACAAATCCCACAAACTTCTTTCCTCTTTTAGCAGCTTCATTAACCTGTAATACAACATAAGCTTAGCTGCAAAGTCATTTTAGAATTGCATGGACCTTTTTCCTCTTTAAAACTTGTACATACATGAACCACTTTACTAAACTGCTGAGGACATAAAGGCATAACACGGTACTACAGAAGGGTGACTTGTCTGTGATGCTGCTCCTGCCTCAAAGTGAATGGAAGTTTTCCAGCATGTCTTTGGAGTCAGGCCAAGAACAGTGGCCAGCACTGGTACTGACTTCAGAGTATACAAAATCCTTCATTTAGAACAAACCCAGAGTATTTTATTTACTGTGTTGTATTGACAAGCAGTATAGTAGAGCAATAAATAGTATTTCTCTAAATATGTAATGCCATATAAAGTACTGACCTCCAATACCACAGAAGCATCTCTGTCATGAGCCATCAGTCATTACACCCTGGTTCCCTTGGAGGCTACTCAGCTTTGTTATTATTGAGGTAGTGGAGGAGCAGAGAAAGGAGGGAGCTAGAAGCAAATGGAAATCCTCTCATTTCAGCCAGTGATGTCTTCTCTGGACTGAAGTCTCATCACACAACTGTAACAGCTGTGTCACCTGTGGGATGTGTCTGCTCTTGGAAGTTTGTTTTTTTTCCCTGGTTTAAGGAGTGCTGCCATTTAGGAAGGTGACCTCACTGACCTCTTGTACAAGCTCCTCTGTGAAGTGAAGCCTTCACAGGTAAATACAGGAGCTTCAGCTCAGAAAGAAAACATCACATCATGGGAGGTACTGGATTAAGTGAGGGCAGAGGGGGAAGGATCTTTATTCAGTTTACTCACATAAACTATTGATCCTTCGAGTGAGTAAAAACACAGCGACTGATGGTACTGCAATCCCTTTTTAGTATCACGATAGTGACACTTCAGTCTATCTACTGCCATTTTTTATGTACAGCAATGATACAATATGCCAGTCACTGTGGTTATATATAAGAGCTGCTGCTTCAAGGACAACCAAAATAGTTTTAAATTTAACAAGCAACAGAGAAAAACAGACAATATGATAATCTTTTTGCTGAAACACCACAAAGTCTTACTGTTTCAGATCTTAAAAAGAAGTACCTAAGCTGAAAGCATTTTAAAATCAAATTATTCTCACACACTACTTCTGTAACAGATATGCTTCCAAGACTCCATCACTGCTCATTTCAAATGTGTTTTTCCTTCTAAGCTTTGTCTGGTACACAACACCACCAACCTGTAATAGGTATATATATTATAAATGCATAATGTAATCACATTTTAAATTCAAAACACCTGACAAAGTCAAAACAAGCCATTCAGAAAATATAAACAACTCTGATGATCTTTGAAACTTCAAAAGATTTCCAATATGCTTTTTCTTCTAGTACCTTCCTTGGCATCTAAAGTAAAAGGTATCACTAACTCTTGTAATAACAATAGCTTCCTGTTTCAGCAAGTCTTCAATTTTGCAGAGGAAGTTAAACACAAAAAAACCCAGAAGTACAACTGCATTCCAGTAAGAGTTTCTGTAATTATACAATGTTTTCAAAAGCTGTGCCAAGTAAATATTATAGTTCCAATACACGTTGTATTTTTGTTAAAGAATGAAAAGAACATTTCTTCTTAGGTACTTAACTCAGTAAAAAACATAAAGCTTCACATATCATACAAGTATTTTACAAAAAATGACCAAGCTTGGGCCTGATTCTGCTCTCAGTGAACATTTCCAAAGTTTTATAGGGATACTTAGTCCTACATTACAAAAAGTAACTGTTTTCTCACTTTGAGAAAAGTTTTGTAGCTTCTATAAAATAAGCACAAAACTAAAAACACCACCACTAAATGTAGCTCACATGTATGATAGAAACAAAAATCTGAAGAGAAGTTGGAAAAAACTTCCATTACCTTTTCTAGCAGTTCTTTCACTACTTCATTTGTCAGTGTTTCATATGTTAAAGGACATTCCTCAATCACCAGCCTGGGGTGCCTTTGTCCTCTGGGTGCTGCGTGCTTCTGGCTAGAACACAGAAAGAAAGAAGTCTTTGTCAGGAGTTTGCTGCTAACTTGAGCAAATGCTTGCATATAGAATTCTTTTCTTTTGGAATAGTTATGAATGAAATCCTGACAATGCTTCTTCATACTTTTTAGAACTCAGTGGGTTGTGGTGTTTTGTTCTGTTTCTTACACAAAGTGGCAGGTACTATGTGTTTCAATGCCCGGATAAGAATATTAATATTTAATGGGAATTTCATCTGAAGACCATGTAGAGAGGTATTTTGGAAATTGAGCTTTACTGACAAACAGCTCTGCCTTTGTAATAAATAAATAAATGCAAAAATCTCTGACAATGCAAAACACACAAATTTAAACTATAAATTCAGTAAGCACAAAGAAGGTTCAGTTTTGTAGAAAACACACCATGAGTAGAATAACTAACTTTATTTCTAACTAAACAGAGCTGCAGCTGTTAAATGCAACAATATAGGCAAATATTAGGAATACAATATAAAAACTCTTACTGAGGGTTAAATAATGTTTAAATCTCTCATATTTAAGCTGACAAACTAACTTCCATTTAAAGTTACAGAATTGTACTCATGTTTCATCTAAAGCCAGCTGTGTTATTAGTCAGAAAATATTTAGTGTATGCCAATAATATAATGGGATTTTATTTGATGCTTCCTTTGTATAATCATTTCATTTAAAGAACATCAATTGGACACATTCAAATAGAAAAGTTTACTTTCCAAACAGTACTTGGAGAAGGTGTGTTTGCCTACAGCAAAACCAGCCTTGGTACATATGGCACCTGGGAAGGAAACTGGCATCTACACTAGTTTCACACGTAGGCTACAGAATCTCATCCTTCACCCATTCAATGGCCTAAAAGTTCAAACAACGACTTCCAAAGGATGCCACATCCACAGGGTAAGGCAAACTGTGGGAGCTGTGTGCTGGCAGTGTCAGCTCTTGGAAGCCACAGCTCCAGGGCAAGCATTTTGCTTTCTTACTCAACCTTTTGCCCACAGGAACAGCATTCACCTTGTTTGCAGATGAATTTATAAAGGTTAAGTTGTATGAGCAGCAAATACTCTGGACAATGCTTGTTTAATCAAAGGGTTTGAGAGTTTTACTAAAGCATTAATGGAGTGGCAGGGAGGCAGCTTCCAATTCACACCCTCCCAGCCCTCAAATAAAGGCAAGAACCTTTGTGCATCACATAAGGACTCAGGAGAGAAGGGGAAGCTTTTTCTAAGAAATCCACTTTTCTAGTTATTCAAATTAAGAACAAGAGGTTATCTTCTTTGCATTCAAAGGAACTACTGAATGGTAACATTGCTTTGTATGTGTTCTTTAGGATCACATGGTGATTACAATGTAGTAAAAACAGGAGCAATAAACAAGATCATGGATCTGGAACATAAACAAGCTCTTGCCTCTCCCTCAGTGTCAAAACAAAGGTTTTGTATGACCTCTGATCCAGAATGATGATTTCCTTCTTATTAAGGAAAAACCCAAACTATCCCTGATAAACTAATTCACAAACTATGTCATTTTTCCCTGGGAAAGGACAAAAGTTTTGAAAACCAAGAAAAAGCAGGCATGAGATAGTTTAAAGTAGCTTATTACTCTCCTAGTATTTTGGTTAATCTTTTATTTACTGCAAGTTCTAAGGCAGATGATATTACACTTCAGATTTTTGTTAGGATATTTACTAAAGCAGAGGAAACATTAGCTGATTGTGTGCTTAGCATTAATTAAAAACATTACTAACTGTAATCTGAGGTGCTCATTTCAAATTGATAAGTTAGGAGTATTGAGCAGTCCACTTACAAATGGCTTCAGTAAAGGATCAGTGTATTCCAGTTATTTCAGTGTTACCTTAGTTTTAATCGTGAGAGTACCACTCGATACATGTGACTTGCAGGGAAATTCCTTCTCCGTCCAATTGGCAGCATAATGGGATGAACAGCTCCTACAACATAGCCTTTGCTGTAATATTCTTCCACCTGAGATGCGATATCCAGCACAGAACTGATCTTGATAACTTCTGGATTTGAGGAAGCTAAAGAGCATTGAAAGCAGAAGAGAAGCACATGATACTGTGTATGTCTATGAACATTCTGGGTGAGTTCCTTTTATGTAAACCACACAAAACCTATCCCCAGGCATTTACTAAAAAACTACAGTCCTATTTATACAAGAAAAAAACAGATTCACAGATGATTCAACACTATTCAACTACTTCAAGTACCTATTTTTACAACTTAATATGATCTATTTTTAACATACTTGGCAACATTTTCTGTTTGATCAAGGTCTGCCAAGCTGATTTAAAAGCTGTGTTAACAACTAAACACATAATAGAGCTGAACATAACAAAGCAACTATTTCATCCAGCCAAAGCCTTAAACATACTTATGCAGAATCTCTCAGCTCCAGTTTTGAGGTAAATTCCCACATAACAGATTTAAGTCTACGACAATTGATTTGTCTCCATTATTTTTTTTTCCCTTAGAAGTGATCTGTGGAGTATCAGTTGACATTCTGACAGTCCCAGTTCCTCTTGTCAACAGACTTACACATCACCTAAGTAACTTTGTGCTGTCATTGATTTCTAAGGAGGGTCCCTCTCAGCATGTGCAGGCATTCTGCATCAATAGGCAGCACCTGGATAATACATTATTGTTAGGGAAAACTACAGAGATAAAGGACAACTTCTTGGAGAACCTTTTTTTGAACGGTCCACAGCTTTTGCAGAGAGAAAAGGAAGATTCTACCCTGGTAACAGATGACATATTCTAGTACAGTCAGTCTGATGGGTCAGTAATTCCTGTTTCTCTCAAGTACAGCTGGAACTCTAGATGCTCTCAGAAAGCAGGAAATCAATACTCACACACAAACAGCATCAGAAGAGTAATTATGGCAGCACAGATTTGACAAAGCTTTCATCCTTTGCACTTCGGAGCTCTGATAACAAAACAGCATGGCTGGAAATGTGCTGGTCTATTGGTGACCCCTGCTCCAAACAGCCTACTTGTCTTGATTCTGATGGGTCCCTCTTTGCAGAGCTTTCTATGCATTAACACCAGTGCCCATCTACATTTAACGATGCCTCGATCAAAACTAAGTGACCTCACAACACTTTTTCCAAGATACAAACAACTTTAACGTGCTGAACATTCTCTTTCAAACTATACAACTGAAAATAATTAATACACTAACTCTCCTTTGATTCTGTAATTTAATAATGTATAAAATAAATGCAATTACATAAATATCTCATCACTTTGTTAATTTCTTGTTCCTACCCTTCTCTTGCCTATCTGCATTATAGTGCAGGTTTGCAACAGCAAGGAATTTAAGGACCTAAGACACAGGAAGTCACCATGTCTGTGTATCCTACTATTTTAAACCAAAAAACTGTTTTTAACATAAACCAGAGATATGACTCCTTAGTTTGCACGAATATTTTATTCTAATAAACTGAATTAGAAGTCTGCTGATTCATGAGTAGTGTTCTGTAAAGCCTCTCTACACTGCTTTCCCACTATAAAATGAAGACAATATTGACATATATACACTTATGGAGGGCTTTTAAAAAAAAACAACACAAAAACCCCCACAAACTATCAGAAACTAGTATTTCAACAAATGCACTCAAATGCTTTTTAATACCTATTTCTACTAAAGGAACAAAGGAATGGTGGCCTACTTGGCTTGTCACTCGAAGAGTCTTAACAGAAAAGCCATCAAGAAGAACCAGAATAATTTATACCACAGGAATCACTACCAAAAATTATCACCAACATACATGTTGATGGTTTATTGCTGATAACCAGTAAATTCAACCTAAACTGTCAGTCATTGTCAGTCATAAGGACAGGGCTGTTAGACTTTTTCTTTAAGCAGACAGTATATCACAGCTCCCCTTTTGTAAACAGATGATATTTTATCATTAGCAATACCTTCATCTCATGATTCCCTTCATTGTAAAACTGGGAGACATATGTACTGAGAAATAACTGCTCCATAGCCCACAGGCCAAATAAGCAGGAATGATGTAATAGAAGCATCACTTCCCTGATTTTATAAATGTCTTAAACCTTTTTCCTAAAAAAAAAATTCCTTCCTGATGTGCTCTCAACAGGTAGCCAAAACACTGTAGCAGTAACAACTCCAGGTAACTTTCTAGCTGCAAAGTAAGCCTCAGATGCAGGACACTGAAGAGGATGACACAACAGCTATTCCATACATATTCACACTGGTATTCAGAGGGACAAGAATGTGACAGCATGTCACCTTAGCAGGGTGCATCATCACTTCTTCTTTTCCCTAAAAGGAGGGTAGTGGATAATGCATAAGCATTCTGCTTAGTAGAAATATATAAACTATCCCTACTTTCTGACTTCAAAAAATAGCAGGTTTTTGTGTGATTGGGATATGCACCATGACTGAGACCCTGGAATTTACAGTCACTGACCAGCATTTAAAATTGCATTTCAGAGTCCATTGCTCCCTTTTCTTTGCACTATTCCATTCTAACAAAATAAAAGATTGGCTGTAATTTTCTTGTTTGGGATTCCCCTGATAGACATCATCCTCCATGGAACTCAAAGCTAATTTTTACAGTAGGGATGGGAGCATTTTGGGGACCAGGAAGGGAGAAGGCAAGGTTCAGTGCACAGCTAATAACTAGCTAAGATGCACAGGGCCTCCAGCCAGCACATTCAGACAGCATGGCTGACCTAATCTGCATCATGGCCTGGGAGAAGATCAGGGACTGCTCAAAGTTTCCCCAGCAGGCTCATTTCAACTTCACATTGCATATACCTGATAAAGCACAGAATAAGGCATATTGAGTTAAGTAACACATTTATGCTTGCTATACTTTTATCTTGATGCAGGATATAGTTTATTGTAAGATCTTAATAATTTTATTAAATGCAGATTTTTCTGTTTTATGTGGTGCAAGATCCAGTGGCAAGAAATCACTCGGGTACACAGAAATCTCCTGTGCAGGGGAAGACTTTGCTCTGGAAGTAGGCAAAGCAGAATGAGTGCCATAAATACCCAGCTTGACAGCAGAGCAAAAACTCTGGTCTGAAGTGATAAAGGGCTCTCAATTTCATTTAGCCAAAGGATATTCAAATAGCAACAAGTACATGAGCAAGCTAACTCAAGTAGAAGGAAAAAAGAAAGAAGCTCAATATACTCTCCATAGTACTGGAGCCATCCCCTCATTTCAGAAACACTCAGAACTCAGGAAAAAATGCCTCCAAGACAGTGTATATAGACACTTTTTTTTCTGTGTTCACCGTAGCTCTAAAAATAGACTTAAAAAGAATATATTTTAAGGTTATGTACAGACACAGCTAGAACCATTCAACAGAAAGATACCTGGGTTTACAAATCCCCTTTCTCCAGTGAGAAACCTAAAAAAGAGTGAGGCAATTATCTGAAACTGATCTCAGTTATTTAATATTCATAATTCCACTGAAGCGAAGCAATTCTGATTATCAGACAAAACAACAGAAAATGAACTTTTACTGCTGTACTGCTAAGTTATTAGAACAGAGATACACCTTTAATTGTACTTGTTTGATGGGCTTTTACTTAAAAAGTCACAACCACCTTTACAACAAATAGTTTATACTACTAGAAACTGTAACTTAAAAACCCAGCAAAACTATCTGGAACAGAGGCTATTTAAGAACAGCAAATGGTCTTCAGTTTCCAAAAAAATTATCCTTTCTGTATCAGTAGATTAGTAGGTGATCCACATATGCATTAGGCAGCCTAGATTTATTTCCAACATCTTACCACTACCTACTCAACAGTTTTGTTTCTTCAAAAGGAAAAAGTCAGTGAGAATTTTTCTGTGTAAATAAACAGAACACAGATTTCCAATACTATAACCTAGCAGAATATATCTTCTATGATGTCATATAGAAGACATATTCTAATATATAAACTGTATCTTGCAGTTTATAAATGAAAAGACTCCTGTATTTTTAATAGAAATACTACAAGAGCTAAAACTAATCAGAAGCCAAGTTTTGTTTATGAAAAAGATCCTGTAATTGCAGTAAGACCTGCACTTACACTGTTTCCCTTTATCCAACCCTTCTAGTAACAGCATTTACTTCAAATCCTTGTTATTAAGCATTTCCAGTAGATTGGGTTGTTCCAAAATGCAAGTTACTATAAAGTGACTGTAAAACTGAGCTGTCTGTTCTCTGAGGGCAGCCATCTGGGCTTGTTTATGTTTTCAACTTTGTGGAACAGGGAGTTGCTCTGTTAGAGATGGGATACCCTCGGGAAGGAAGTATCCCACAGAGCACTGTCTGCCTCTAGCTATGCATACAGATTTTGTTTCATTTCAGTCACAATTTCAAAAGACTATTCAACAACTACAAGTAAAGTATTTGGAAAAAAAAGTAAGTCAAAACTCAGACTCTTACAGAAACATCTACCAAGAGACTGCGGTGGGCGTAAGAGGGGAAGTTACTCCTGATACACAACTAAGGAACAGACTTACTTCTGCACAAAGTAACAAGGACAATGACAGCCTGTTTTCGGAAGTTGGGTGCATTTAAAAAATTGTTATTCAATTAAGGCTCAGGCACAGTGTATTTTCTGAACCGTCACACTGAATTCAGACAACCATTATTCACAGCGAGTACGGATGGCAGTATCTGACTCACAGGAAACTAGGAAAAATCTCTGAACAGTTTTTAGCCAGCTTCCCTAACGAGGACAGTTGTATAATTTGGAGGTTTGATTGTTAAAAATACTTCAGCAGTTTCCATTGTAATTTTATACAAGTAAGAACCTTCGTCATGATTTGTGTTTCAAAATAAAAGTCTTACATTTTGGCTAGCTTTGATAAGTGCCTAAGATTTACTGTAAGTCAAACAAGACAAAACTAAGTTAAATCCTGCTCCTTCTTAGTTCGAAACAGTAAAGACACAGCATTAAAAAAATACCTTCTAAAGTGAAATCCAGCAATACATATTCATAAGCAGAATCCGTCTTTGTTTCAACTTGTGGTCTCTTCAGTGTAGAAAAGATTTTTCCAGGGCTGCTATCATCTGGGTCTTCCAGCTTTCTGAGTCCGCACCCCATGGCAAGATCTGCAAATGATTAAGTCGCAGGAAAAGGTGGGGGGAGCAGCGAGATGTGTCGCTCTCACTACAGGAAAAAAAAAGGAACCAAATAATTCCCCTTGATTTTTTTTCCTATTAGCTGTAAATCCAAACAGAGAAAAAGTCCAGTTCCCAGACCACAAAGCAAAGGTACTTTCCATTCATTTTTAATATAGAAGCAGTAAGCTCGTGATGATTTCAAGCTACAAACTTGGTTAAGAGTAGGCTTGATTTCGCAGCAACATTAGAGCTGCTCCAAACTAGCAGAGATTTTCCATGCCACGTCAATTTACAGCCAGCCCCTATCAGTGCTCTCTTGCAGAGGACACCAATAGTGCTTTGTTTGTCCTTCTAGACTGACCGGGTGAGGGGGGGCAAAGGGGGAAGAAGAACTGAAAAAGAAAGTTAGAGAGAAACTTGTCTGTCATTACTTACCTCCAGAAGTTCCCAACTGCAGTAGAAAGTCAGACAGGAAAAAAGCAAGTTAGTCAGAATGAAAGAATGAGAAAAGAGCCTCAGCATGGTTGGAGATGAAAATCACTTCCAGAAAGGAAGTCAGCTTCAAGAGGAAATTGCTTCTGGCATCTCAAAGGGTAGAAAGGCAAATGAAAAGCTGTTTAGTCCTTATTTTAGATTTCAGAGTTGGCTCCTATTTCCTTTCTACACGGACTTTCTTACAGAGGAAAAAAAAACAAAACAAAACAAACCAAACATGAACACAGTGTAACAGTGTAAAAATATGTAGTAATTCCTTGTCCAGAAAAATGACTAGGAATCTTCATCATGAAAATTAATTAATGTAATTGGTTTTGCNAGAAATTAGCCTTTTTATTTTTAGACTGCAGCTAAAGAAATAAAGAGTAAGAGAAAACCAAAGATTCATAACGTCATTGTAGATTAAATGAAGTGCACATTTAAATTCAAAAGGCTTTTCTGCTTTTTTCATTTACATATATATATATACACATAATTAAAAATGCTAAAATTTTCTATAAAAAAATAACTCCCAGTTAGGCATTAACTATTTGTGGGTTTCTGTTCTACTGCAAGCAAAGCGATCTAACTTTTTATTTAAGTAACTTACCAGGAATAATAAGTCTAGAGACGACAACCTTTTGAAACACACATTACAGATTAAAGTCACTTAATTCTGGAAAAAATATTAAAATCATTTAGTGCAGAACCTAGAACTGAAGCTGCAATTACTGCAGTCTTTAAAACAAGCTCCCAGGTGCTGAAATAGAAAGGAAATCCTCAAGTGTTGTCTTCTTGATTAAAACTTNTGAACACAGTGTAACAGTGTAAAAATATGTAGTAATTCCTTGTCCAGAAAAATGACTAGGAATCTTCATCATGAAAATTAATTAATGTAATTGGTTTTGCAAAACACCAAAAAAAATTTACACTGAAATATTCCTCATTTCATATGGAAAAGACTTTTTCAACATTATATATGAATAAAGTTACAAAATTTTGTTTCTCATTACTGCTGGGCAATAAACAAACAGAATCCTCTCCTCCTCTGTTAAAACTCACCTTAGTTGGTACAGCCACAGACTTTCAACACTGCTTTCTATGTAAACTTTTCTTTAGGGCTCAAAAATGCAGTATAATCTTAAGGGCTCTCATTACTCTTCTATTAACTATTGCAAGTCACTTGTAACTGGATTACACCTGATGCAGACCACAAAAATGCATGGGGGGGGGGGGGGGGGGGGGAAAAAGAACTAT
>VYXD01015729.1:525948-563769 GCA_013397195.1 Hylia prasina
AGAAACAGTAATTTTCTATGGCCCCGCTACTCCCAGGATGAACTGTTAGAAATTAGCCTTTTTATTTTTAGACTGCAGCTAAAGAAATAAAGAGTAAGAGAAAACCAAAGATTCATAACGTCATTGTAGATTAAATGAAGTGCACATTTAAATTCAAAAGGCTTTTCTGCTTTTTTCATTTACATATATATATATACACATAATTAAAAATGCTAAAATTTTCTATAAAAAAATAACTCCCAGTTAGGCATTAACTATTTGTGGGTTTCTGTTCTACTGCAAGCAAAGCGATCTAACTTTTTATTTAAGTAACTTACCAGGAATAATAAGTCTAGAGACGACAACCTTTTGAAACACACATTACAGATTAAAGTCACTTAATTCTGGAAAAAATATTAAAATCATTTAGTGCAGAACCTAGAACTGAAGCTGCAATTACTGCAGTCTTTAAAACAAGCTCCCAGGTGCTGAAATAGAAAGGAAATCCTCAAGTGTTGTCTTCTTGATTAAAACTTAGGAAAACATACCAAATACGTAGAATTCTTCATTTTCCTGCGAGTTTTCTCACACAGAAATTGCTCCCAAACACTACTTTATTTTCAGTAAAGGTTATCCCTGAACTGTTGCCATATCAGCATACATGAACTGTCCACTCCACCTTGAGAATCCTTCTGCCTCATTCTACACACCCCTTAAGATTCATTGTAACTGCTTGTAGGAAGCCAGGGCATGAGTAAGACAGGTAAAACAACTTTTTGCAGCACTAGTTCATTTGTCAGCAGGCTGTTTTTCATTTTTATTTAACTTAAAATAGCTACATTTTTAGTGAGGCCATTTTGAACATGTATTTTGAATTCTTCATGACAAGGATTACACAATATTTCAACCCTCTCACCAAGACAGGATTTTCTGTAGTATAAACAAACTCTTACAACACCACGAAGCATCACAGTTAGAGAAAAGTAATGGTCTGTATTTTGTGCAATCCTAGATAAGTGTAAGTAGTTACAAGCTTCCAAGTTGGAAGTCAGTCAACAGTTGTCACTGCAGACTTGATTCAAGTCACTAATGAAACTAAAGGCTGCACACACCAAAATAAAGGAAACAAACCAGAATCAGCAAGAATGAGCAGCATCCCCTACAGGAGTTCAAAACTGCATCAAAACACTTGAATGACTCAGGAGAAACACAGGATCACAAGATTCAAGAGCTGCTTAAAGAGCTGCAATTTCCTGTTGCAAAGTGGATACAAACTACAAAACAATCTTCCAGTGACCCAAAATGCAAAGGATCTGGGAATGAGTATCAGAAAAGAGCAAATCCCTAAAACTACACTGTGATTCACCAGCATGTTGTATTTACAGCACGTCCTCTGAAAGGGCATGTGACTCCTTCAGTGAAGCTTGATACAATATTTAGACTTTAAAGAAGGCAGACACAGCCACACAAAGGACCAATGAGTCCAAAGGAATTTTGCCTCCATGGAAAGCTTTCAGGATTCCCCAACAGTTCTCATTCTGATGAAATGGAAAAATGATACAAAGACAGCAAGAGTAGCACATCAATAGGAATGTGTGCCCCATGCTGGATTACTGCCTGTTGGCAACACAGGATGAGAAGCAGCAGCAGCAGCTCTGCACAGCAGCTTTGACCAGACTGAGACAAACAAGCCTTGCTGTCCGCCCACACCTCAAGGCTGTTCCTCCCCCTGCTCATGATCTGCTTTGTTCCCTCTTGTCAAGACGTCTGAAAAACAAAAATGCCTTCCACAGTTTTCTTGTTACATTACTAGGTTTATTGAACAAAAGGACACTACCCCATGCTTGAAACTGCAGTTTGGAAATAGATTCCCCCGTTCCTGACTCTGTGCTAAGCTGCAATCAATACAACAGCCAGGGCAGCCTCTGTCTATGGTCTGGGTGCCAAACAAGTGGTACTGGCATCCCTTTTTGATGAAATCTCTCTTGATACAATTGTAAAGACAACCCGTCTTGAGGTTTGGAACATCTGTGACAAACCCATCTGAACACAAAGCCTATTTACAGGAATAAAACTACTTCTCCAAAACCCAATATGATCTGCATAAGCCATTTAATAATGCAGTTTAAACGTTTCCTCCCCCATTACCTTAGGAGATCAAGAATGGTACCTGATCATCAGTTTCCTCTTGATTAAAATCATGATGTGTAAGGAAAAGTTTGAAAACAATGCAGGTACACAAAAGATGTTTCTTGTCTGCATGAACAATATCTAAACCAAAACTCAAGGAAGATCCTAAATTACTGAATCTGCAGTTCAGTCAGTCATACCAGCATCCATACCCAACGTCATCTCCGAGACAACCCTGTCTCTTTCTGGTTAGGACACTGGCTAGCGAGTTAAAAACAACAGGAATCATATTGCTTTAATGCTACATTAACTTCAAAAATAACCAAAAGCAGCAGCACTGTAATTTTACATTTCAAAATACCAATCACAGACTTCATGAAAGGGCTACAGGATTAAGATGTATCACAGCCAGGACACAGCTCCTGCTCAACCCCACAATTTAGAACTGGATGAAGATTCCAAGAGGAGAACATCTCCCATCTTCCAGCCTGTTAGGCACCACTGGGACAAAACCATTAGTCTGGGCAGCTTGTATCAGTGAATTTATTCCAGGTAAGTTCATCAGTGAAAAATTTTGAGTGAATAACATTCTCACAGATATACCACCAGTAAAGATCCATTCCTATTCTCAAGGTTGATGTAGTGAGCAGCAGAAATGCAAATACCTTAAACCCCTATCAATTATCTGAAGTATTATTATTGTTAATAAAGATTTCACTAGGACCAAAACTCACTCACTGAAAAACAGAAGGTGACAAAGTCAAAGTACAAAATATTTGGATCATGCACATTTCATATTTGGGCTGGAATGTCTGCTTATAAAGGATATATTGAAAAAAATTAAAGAAATCAGCATTGTTATTGGCTACAGATCAGTCATCACTGACAAAATGTAAACAAAGGACACAGACACTAATAAGATACAAGATAGCAAATTACAAACACAAGATAAATTACTCAGATTCCTTCAGAACCCGAAGGTAGTTGAACAGCTAGCCTGAGGACTCAAAACATTTTAAGCCTCCTAAATATTAAAAACCTCAAATTGCAACATTTTTGAACTTCAGTTCCTCTTTGAACCTTTTTACTTCCTTTATGATTTAAAGCAAATGTAAAGTTTTTGCTTGAGAAAGGATCACAACAGAAAAAAGCAAAAAGCTTCCATCAGAATTCTGCAACTCAGTTGTCAAATGTTTTTCACACCCCCATTCCCAAGAGCCATTACTTTAACTAAAACACTGACATTTCTTTCTTTTTTCTCTAGAATGACTCAATTTAAACATACTAACAAAGTAGCAGGGTTCCATTCTGAAGGCTCTAAGGTTTGGAAATTTGCTTTTTTCTTCAGCTCAAGTTTTTTTCATTTGAAGGAAGAATTCTGTGAATGTGACAGGAATACTCTTGCTAAACATGTTAACTTGAGCAGAAAAGCCAGCTTTTCTGCTGTAAGTTATAACTTAAATGTTCTAAAAATAATGAACAGAGATGACAACAATAGTTTGCTTTTGCAGTCATTAAAACATAGTTTAATGATCAAAGTTTAATTCCATTTTTTCATGTTTTTCTAAACCCATATTAAAACTCTAATACTACAATAAGCAAAAGTTACAATCCAAACAGTAAATATAGACCAGTTGGAATTAAACTTGGAGCTACCAACTCTGAACTTTACTAGAAATCCAAAACTACAGAAGCTTGTTTATTATTGCTGTATTACAAGCAGTTTCAATAGAAAGAGCTTTTAATTTCTAAAATTCTTAACAGTTCTCTAAAATGAGATCTGCAAATTTATTAAGCTTTTCTCTCTGTGCATCCACAGCGTCTCACTTATCAAGGCAGCAGCAAGTGTATCATCTGTATCTCCAATACAGTATCAAACACTACAGCCATATGTTAGTCACCAACTAAACCCATGGATTCTAGAAGGAAACTGGATGGTCTAAATCTGGATTTTCTGTATAACAGCTATATAAGGATTAGTGTGCAGGACTGCACGCATGGCACTGTATTCTGGATCCTTAAAATAAGGATTTAAGCTGAGTATTTTTTAATTCAATAAGAAACTTAGGAAATTTTTACAGTAGGTGAACTGAACCTGCTGTAGTACTTCAACATTACAAAGGCACAAACCTATTTTACAAAAAATGAGGTATTTTGCAGCCATACAACTTTTCACATTTTCTAACTATGTTAAACAGAAAAACATTTCAAGAGAGCCATGTGTTCTGCTAGTTTCTGCTCAGTTACTGCTGGAATGCAGTTTACTCAATGACTTATCAGCTATTTTGGAAAATCTGTTTCAGAATATAAAGAACTGGCAATTTAAAATTAAAACTGTAAGCAGTTTTTCAGCGATAATAAATGGAATTCTGATGCATACGATCTGAAGTATCAGGAACCAAAAATGCTAGTGAACTAGAGAATTCTATATTTGATAAAAAAATAGCCAACCAGATGTATAAAAATACATGAGAGACAACTTCAGTAACTTCCTGCCTGTCCAAGGTTTTTATCCAGTGTTAATCAAATAGAGAATGCTAGAGCTAACCTTCTGCAATGGAAATGTAACATTAAGCAGACAGCAGTTGCTAGAAATACTGTAACAGCTAGCTCAGTAGAAAACAGAAGATACCAACC
This sequence comes from Hylia prasina, assembly GCA_013397195.1. Taxonomy (NCBI): domain Eukaryota; kingdom Metazoa; phylum Chordata; class Aves; order Passeriformes; family Sylviidae; genus Hylia; species Hylia prasina. The sequence continues at coordinate 530,695 of VYXD01015729.1, forward strand.
AGTTCTCCTAAATTCTAAGGGGTGGAAGCCAGAAAATGAACTTAGTGTGTTAATATGGCAATGTGACAGCCAGTGCATAAAGATGATTTGTCATCAGTTACTGCATCCCCTCAGGGCACATGGGGATGGATACACTCCCTCCTAGCATGAGTGTGGAGCCTCACGATTATCAGTGGGAAACTGCAGAAGGCCAAAGAGAACATGACCCTTTCTCCAACCCTCAAAATCCTCATGTGAAGTTCTGCAGTTAACTAAATTACTTCTGTTTCAGAGCATGGGAATCTCCACGTTTTGGAAAGCTGAACTAGCAGAATAGGACTGTGCAGTGTAAGGGAACAAGAAGTCATGAATGCTAGAACATCAATACATCACAACTGTAGGCACTGAGGAAATGTAGTTCTTCCTCAGCACATATTTAATTCAACTGCAGGGATTCACAAAGGTAAGTCAGTTGCATCTCAATGGTGCCTAAAGAGAGATTCAATTCCTGAAAGGTTGGTTCAGTCACTGCTGTCTGATGTCATGCCATCACTCTTGGCAAGCATTCTGAAGAAAGATGAGCTAAAATATAAATGAAAAGGCCTCAGTATTTCAACAGTGATGCCAGTTCCTGGAGGAAAACCAATACTCAGAGCTACTTGGTTTCTTCTTGGTCTCTCAAATCAAAACAAAGCTTTGTGAAGACCTGAAGATATAATCCTAACTAACAGTACCTCCAGACTGATGCTACACACTCTACAAGGGAACCACTGCAGGGATAGTTAAGTGTCTGACACTGAACAGCCTTACAAGCAATCAAGTTCATATGCAAGTAAAAAGAAAGCAAGTGACCTCTGAAGCAAAAGCCATGGGATCAACTCATTATCAACAATCTAACATCTGCACCAATTAAGAGAAAATAAACTATATTTTGTGAGTGTCCGGAACAGAGCCACCATTTGATGTCACTGCACAGTATTTGTACACTTTCAAGCAATTAGTTCAACAGACTTCCCTCCAAGCACTCTTCTTTTCAGTTAGTACTCACTGTAAAATTTACTTCTTGAATCTCTGAAGCATTATTAAAAACAGGCACGTCACATTTGGTACACAACGGGCAGATTCCAAAAATAAGGGTTTGGGACTAAATCTCCAGAATCCTGGGTCAAATGTTTGTTTCCTGACACAAGGAGTAAGGCTCTACCAGAACACAGTATTTTTTTTTAGTCCCTTCAGAGATAAAAACTTCATTAAAAAATATTTACTATGTAAAAATTCTTCCACGGAAATGAATTATGGCTTTGATGAGCCAAGATTTTTTATCTACGAATTCTAAAATGTGAAAATTAAACAGAACTAGAGAGATGTTTTTAGTGGTACAGTCTTGCTCAGAAACGTGAGAGCCTAAAACAAATGAATAATTCCCTCTTAAAAAATAGGCTGAGCTTTACGTGTCTCCAAAAAATTGTATACTTCTTTTAATACTTATTGGTAAAACAATCCACTACAGCTGCTACAGCAACAAATTGTTAAAAAGAGAAACTATTAAAACTATATTTGTATAGATTTTTCTACCTAGCAGAAGGTGCAGAGTCACTTGAGGAAACTTGCAACCAAGACCTAGTACATGGCATCTCCTTTCCTAACAATTTCAAAACAGCATAAAACCAGAACTGGACTCCCACTCTCTTCCTGGACAACACCATAAAGCACTACTGAACAACAGAATCTTTAAAGAGATTCACATATCATACATAGATTATTCACTGACTTGTCCATTTGGCAAGATCTCTGAATGATTAAAAGGAAAAAAGTACCAACAAAACAAATCCACACAAAAAGAAAACCCCCAAATTACTACAAAACAGATAAAATTGAACAGCTTAAGGATATTTTACATACAAAAAAATAAAGACTTCAGTGCTACAGAAGCAATAAGCCATACCATACATTCCTGTAAATACAGAGGCTGTATTTTCAACCTTTGGGGAATCTGACTTTTGTAATGAACAGAAGGAACCCTAGGAAGTGAGGGGAGAAACAAAAACCAAACACACAAACAACCCACCACCACCAAAAAGCAAAATTATTTTCCTGAAATCAAGGAAAAATTAGTATTTCATGTAAATTTGTGATATTGCCAGGGGGTTCCTTATTTTCTGTTGTCCTTACAGACAACAGAAAGTGCCAAAAAAAGCAAAGAGAACTTTCCAATGTTTTTTCTAATTCAAGCAGTCAATTCTTGCCTTTTTCTATAGCTAAAAACATACTATAAAACCAAATGCATACGCACAAAAAATATTTGGATGAGAACAAATCATTATTAAACTAGGGGTCTAAATTTTATTTTATAAAGTTATTAGTGCAGACACTAAAATGACACACAAGTAAAACACCTTATAAAAGTAGGGAATACTGATAGCAAGAAAAATTAAGCTAGACAAATTGTTTTGGAATGGAAATGAAATCCACATAAATTTAAATAACCACATTTTATCCACAGTACAAATATGCTGTATGTGGCAAAATGGGTTCACCTATGTAACTAATGTATCTTTAAAGTTCATGTAACCCAGAAATAAAAGGTGACATTATCCCTTGAGTAAAAGTATGCTGGCTTTCAATCTGGGTTAGTAATTGGAATACACACAGCAGGCTGTGTTTCAGAAATCATCCTTTTGTCCTGTAACAGGGTTTCTATTAAGGAAGGAAGTGCAGGGATAAAATTAGTATTTCATGTGGTTTTACCTGAGCAAACTACAAAATTTCATGTTATTACTTGACAAAAGTAGTGGTATTTTAACTGGGGAACCTGCAGGGAAATGTCAGAAGTTAGGAAGAACATTGCCTCCCTCTGATAGGTGTTTTAGCAAAATACATGGCTAAAACCCCAGTGTTTTACAGCAGCTGTAGAAGGTAGTGTAAAATTTTATCTTCTTTTCTGTAATCTTTTCTAGGATGAAACTGATGACTTCATGCATACCGAGGTTTCAGACTCACAGACGAATGATGCAGAACATTTCTTCTCACAGGATGTGACCTCAATTCCTAAAGAGAGGGAAAAATGCTGTGTTGTTTCTTCCATTCCAAAGTGTGTCCCATTTACTGCATTAATAATGCTTCAATGAATAGTTACAGTCCACTATTGCATCAGCTGGACAGACTTGGTTCAAAAAGGAAAACCAGATTTTCATTATGCACCTAAGCCATGAAGCCCACAGTGGCAGGAAGTACCTTCCTTTATTTACAAGCATGGAATCTCAGAATGAGTTCAGAATTCTTTTACTAAAAAAAAACCAACCCCAGTTTTGTTTATTTATCATACAGTCTTACTAAAGTATGTCAAGTTACTAAAGCAATTGTATCCTCTTCATAATTGGATGGGAAAAAATATATTTACAAAGTGTACCAATTCTATTTTTTTTACTTTAGCATTCTCTGCAATGCAGATTAGAGCAATGCCTTACTATAGGTACTTATAATACTGTTTAGATTAAGTTTTTAGTAGCTGACACATAAAACCTGAGCTAAAGAACTGAAAGCTGTTTATTTATAAACTGAGAGGCAATGGACTGTGCTTACAGAATTTGTCACTGGATGCCACTAGCTGCTGACAAAAGCATGTAAAATGCAGAAAACACAGCTACCATTTTAGGTACTGGCACAAACAGATTTCTCCATACAAGTAGAATACTTGTACTATTCTGTTTCTTCTTCCAAAGTTCAAATTCTCTTACAGTCCCCTTATCTCAGCTGCTCTATATCCCAAATGTACACTGTCCATTTCTTTTACTCTTTACTTAACTATGTCATATGCCAGATTCAAACTGTACTTTTTCCTATCCTTATTTCTTATCCCAGGCCTTTTTAGCACTAACTTCTTTTTTTTTTTTGTTAAATTTAACTTTTTACCCTCCCTTCTGGCTCTGACAGTTTACCAATTCAACCAGTTCATACCCCATCAGGATATCCAACCAACTATAATCTCAAGTTATCAGTCTCTTTCCATCATCTACTAACTTCCCCATCATGTTGTGCATTGCTTTTCAAAACTTCCAAGGTTCCATGCTCTGTAGTTTTCACATCAACTTTACAGGATTTCAACCCCAATGTATTTCTCTTTTCCTTTAGTTAGTTTAACTCCTATTAGTATGGGTAGGACACAACACGTTCTCTTTGTTTACTGAGAAAAAATTATGCTCAGTTTTACACTGGTAGGCTTCTAATATTTGTTTAAAAACCACAGCTGGGGATAAATCATACAGGCACATATGCAGACAAGAAATCACATCTTAACATACAGCAAGGCCCTACTACAAATTAGAGAGCTGTTTAAAGGCTATCACATAAGAAATTGTCTCTAAGATGTGCAAAACATTTTTTCTTCCCTAAGCCTCCTTGTATCAAAATTCTAATTTTTAAAAAAATGTAAGTAACAAAAAGAGGCAGTAAAAGCATGCTGGAGCACCTACCAGAGTATAGCCCTATAAACATAAGCTACTGTAAATTGCACAAAATAGGGAGGAAAATAGAAGAAGTTGTCAAAAGAGGATTAAAACAGTTTTCAGAAACAAAAATATAATACATTGGAAATACTGAAAATTTCATTCTTGTTGAAGGAAAACAATCCAAACCCATATAAAATTCAGGCAATTAAACAAAAATGATTATGGGGTTTACATATACATTACCATCCCAGAAATGAATGACACTGATCATACAGAGTTTGTTTTATGAAGAGAGAATTATTAGCAAGTGTCAAACTGCAGGAAGTAAGTGATGCTGCAGACTGCACTAGATCTGACCACATTTTATTATTCACTAATTCATAAATAGCAAGCATTGCAATGAAACAACTGACCCCAAATTCCCGAACTGGCAGCTGCTAGCTGTTATGTTGATGATGGAAATCAGCCAAACAGGAAGGACTGGACACAAAAAAGAAAAAATTAATCAGTAAAAACAGACTACAGTGGTGCAAATGTTTCAACAGTGAATGCACCATAGGGTCATCAAGTAAGGAGAAAGCAAAAGAAAAAAACCCACTCAACTGAAGAACAAACTAACAGCAAAGAACAAGAAGTTTCCAAAGAGAACACAGAACGAAATAACATAAGAAAAAGCATGCACCCCCTGTACCTTTCCATGTCCATACCAAATTAGCAAGTGGAGTTTAAAATAGCCACTTTAGCGGCAACAGACCTAGCTGCAGCTGGTGACAAATCTCTTGGCAATCATATAACTAGAAATTTAGATTCAGGTTTGTAGCTAACATACCTATAAACAAAAGGCTTAGCCTCTTGCAATTTCACTTACCTCTACAGAAAATATGCAGCAATACTTTTTGTTGTTTCAGATGGAATATCAGACAATAACACGCAGTACAAGTATAAAATAACTAAACTTTTCCCCAAATGATTACACCAGAACTTAGGGAAGTCACAATTTATGTAAATCTACTTGCATGTGTATCTACACAAACATTTACAAACACACATATATTTATATGTATTATTCACACTGAACACAAACCTTCCCTTATTACTCTTAACGGCAGAGGAAAACGGCGTGCTATGTTCAGTTAAATTTACAAAACACTCACAACCCAAAGTTGTCATGCACCATTATGATCTGAACACAAACATCCATGAACTACAGCACAAATGACACTTCACTGTCTGGTACTGTTGATGCCACCCAAAAACACTGCTTGACACAAACTATGAGAAAAGTAGTAACTGTGATAGATGAAACCCATGCCTACCCCCCAAAGAGGACACTGCAGCTCAAAATGATAGATAAGAAAAAAAAAGCTAAAAGCGTGAAAGAAAACAAACCCTACCCATCCACTCCATCCATGTGCCAGAACCTTTTACACTTTGCTCACTCTCTGTAGACTGCAACTGTGTGCTCAGCTCTTCAGGCCTCAGGGGTCCTCCCTCACATACACACAAAATATACAACATTTACCAGGCCAGTGCCTCAGAACTTCAGATAACCACTTAACCAAACCAAAACTTAATTCTCAGGTATTTGTCCTGGGCCTGAATCAAAGACCACAAATTTCAATCTTCCCTCAAGCTTCCACTGTTACTATAGCCCAGGTAATTTTTACTACCAGACACTATTGAACATAGACCCTTGGGAAGCATCCAAACATTTATCTCCATATGAGAAGATGATATAGGATCTGAAACATCCAGTAGAGATGAGAAATCTTCTCACATCTTAAAAAACATGTGTCACCTGGCAGCCTTTGAGAAGGAATGTCAGCCTTACCCATTTGTATAGATGTAAATATCTGAAGTTACTTCCACATTCTCATCAACAGAACAAGTTATAAATTGCCAAAAGAATTAAGCCTAAAGTAAATATATTCAACATCATTAGCAAACACATAATCACAAGGAGGGGAATTAGTATTTTTGATTCAAATGTGATCTTAAACACCAATTTTGGATCTGAATAATTTACAGTGTGAAGTTGGAGAATGTTGTCTAATTTTCATTTAGCATTATTAAAAACTTTGTACTAAAAATAGCATTTTGTCAATGTAACTCAATAGTTACTAGTGGTTTTACTGATGGTAGAACAGAGAGAATGATGCACAGTGAGCTGCATTTCAAAGCTGTAAGAAGTCTCCAACTGTCAAAAATATCCAGATACCAGCTGTAGCATCCTACTCTCACCACCTAATTTACAGCTCCTAGGACAAAGGCCAGGAGTTGCACTGGGAATACACAGTGCAGTAGAGGCAATAGCAGATTACCTCCAAGGTACAGTCAATGCTTCAGGCACCTGCTTCCTCTTATGTGGCCACTACTTGGCAGTTTTCAAGCAGCAGCTATATTTGTTGGGGTATTTTAAGAAGACTGCAGCCACCAGGCAGTCGCTTCTGCAGCTGGGGAGCAGGTGGTAATACCACAGCCATTTGCCTAACACATAGCAGTGTGCTGACAACATTTGGCCTTTTCAATCACTGATGAGAGCTCAGCCACACTGCCACAATACAAGTTGATAACATTCATTACCTAGGAAACATATTCAAACTCCAAGTGGGTATGTGAAAAGGTAATATGAAAATTTAGAAGGCAGAGCTATATTTTAGAACTACAAATTATTAGTAAATGAAGCTAACTAAATAAACAGAACTTAAAATTCAAAGACTATTCAGCATCAAGCTGTAACAAATAAAATTATCAGAATTCAGTAAGCCTTTGGAAGGGTTTAACTATGTGTGCATCTACTCGAGACCTGAACAGAAGCAGGGTTTCAATCCTAGGTAACAAGACTTCTGAGAAAACAGGAAAGAATGAGCAAGAAATACGGGACACTTTATTCCAAGACAACGCTTTGGTTACAGCCCCCTCTGCTGGAAATAGCCAATACATATCCTTACACAACAGTCCGGGAAAATGCTAAGAAAAGTGAAATAAATTAAAAATATGTGGAAAAGAGAGCTTATAAGATAGCTTTTATTCACTCATGTTTAGTCTTCCACTTTGCAGCTGAGTAAGCACCTTTCACAGAAGAGTAAGCGCTGCAATATCAAGTATAATTACTGAGAACTTTAGATCTCTGTCATCAGGCAAATCAGTTTTGACATTATTTCATGTATGGTGTGAAGAGCCTTATTTAGGCAAGAGTACCTTAAACTGGGAATCAAAAAAATTCAACAACTTGCATCAAGTGACATGGAATAATATTCAAATGGCCTTTCTTAATCAGAACTACACAGGACTACACCCAGAGGTGATTGACTGGGACGGTTTTTCTTCTCCATGTTTCAAAATCCCACCTCTCCACAAAATGAGGTGCTTTTCTAAGGAATGAATAGAAGGCCCAGACCCAGAGAAAGAAACAAGGATTTGTAACCACAACTTAAAAGACCTGAAGGAGGTTGGCCATCTCCTCTCAAAAATGTTTCTTATTTGCAGTTTACTTTGTAGCTCAGTGTGAAAACAACTAGTCATGTTTTGACGTTAGTTTCCCCAAATAGTTCCAAAATAACGTTTGTCCCTTTATAACAGAACTTCAAGCGAAGAAAAATCAGCTTCCCTCTACCATTTCCCATTTCATTAATAAAAGACTTTTCATCCATTCCCTTCTTGTCTTACTGTCATGCTTCAAGTAAGAAGACAGCAATACTGCCATGCTTGCTGCAACTATCTTGGTTTGATACTCACAGCTGCAGGCACGGCTGTGTGACTCTGGACGTAGGGCTGGTGATGTAGTGTTTGAACTCCATGATCAGAATACAGCTGGTATTAAAAAAAAAAAAAAAAAAGAGACAAAAAAGTAGCACAAAAGCTCGTTTCACAATGTTAAGTTTTTAAGCCTTTCATATGAATTTAGAATGTGTAAAACTTCAAACTGTGTTTATTTGAACTACTGACCTTTTTAAAGACTCAATTTCAATATTTAAATCTATGTTTTCCCTACGGATTCCCCCAAGTTTAGTAAACTTAGTTATCTTAAACCAGCATCACAAATCACTTTCCTAGCAGCTTCTCTGTTACAAATCCATTTCACTCAGCTCTAATGGGAACAGTGTTTAAAAGTGTAGACTAGCACATTGAAAATGTAATTCCCAGCAGTATCAGACTTATAAAATATTTACATACAAGTAAAACAGACTATTCTTGGAATTTCACACAGTTCTGAAATTTGACACACTGCTTCCTTTAACATGAACAAACTGCCTACCTGTAACCTAATTATATCCAAATATTCCTTAAATAATTTCATATATTTTCTTAGTGGTCAGGGATTTCAGATCTCTGTACACCTTTATATCAAAATCATGAAACAGTAAAGGTAAAATAGTACTGTTAATAAGATTGATTATAAAATAAATACCAAGATTTATGCACTTTCAAAAAGGAAAACAAACCTCATAACCCAAGCCTTGTATTATTCAGTATCTTTGTAGGGAAATTAAATTACTTCAGTATGTCAGAATTTTCCACTTCAGATGTCTAAAATACCAGTTTTGGAATTTCTCTTCTAGCAATAAAATACCCATTTACTTTTCGAACAATACTTGATTACTAGTATTAATAATTAAATATCCTAATTTAACATCTATTTTGGCCCCCTTGTTCATGAGGAATGAATATTTGAGAAGTACCAATTAATACCAAATTAAAATGTGTGCAATTCAGTTTCTCTGTAGCCATTTACTATGATTTTTATCATCCAATTATGAAAAGATTGAATGAAAAATTAAGTATTTTTTCTTACAGTTCTTTGATTCTATATTAAAAGAACTTAAGAGATGCTTAAGAGATTTCTGAAGCTTAAGAGATTTTTGAAGTACAGTAACGCACTCTTAATTAATTCAGATCATCAGAATATTTAGAAACATGCTTCCATTCACAGAAGAATTTCTTCAAGAAACTATTGTGGTTCAGGGATATTAAACCCAACATTCCAATGAATGAGCTCCCATTTTACATAAACATTATTTGCAAACAAAACCAACTGACAAGTCCTTCTATTGCTGTCTGTAATACATTTGTGACTCTCTTAAAATATTTCAGAATCAAAGCATTCTCCTAGACAGGAAGAGAAATTCTAACTTAAGGACACCTGAAATTATTTAACATCAACATTAAATCCCAGAACAGTTGACTTAACTGCTCCAACAGCCAGTGCTTAAAATAAGAGATTGAATTTTTCAGTTACAAATAAGCACTTCTATTTTCAGTACACTTTTTTACATTTTTAAAAATACCTCAGGAACTGCAGCTTCCATTAGGAGAGGTGGAGATATACATCCACCTTCCTGGTTAATTCCTATTGGCTGATAAAAGACTTCAGATGGTTGCAGATACAGGAGAAGAGGTGAAGAGGTAGGAGACTGAAATAAAACACATTATTCCAATAAATTTTATGATTTAAGCAGGGTAAAGAGCTTATTTTACAGTCTTCTTTGCTACATATAAATGAAAGAAAAAGCTTTAAAATAAAGTGTCAAATTAATCTTTGATAACCTAAAGAAACTAAGTGAGAGGGAAGTGGATAGAAAGGTCAGGTCCTTTACTTTTATGTGGTTTTCAGACTTATTTACATTTTGGAGAGCAGTGCAAAATCCTAAAACTTGTAAAATTCACACTTAATATCAGGGTCGAAGAAACATACTACAGTTAAATTTTCCCTTGCCACACTGTTACACTAGCAAAACAAGTTTTTTGTTTTAAAATAATTAGGGTGTCTCCATAATTCAGCACCCTGATTTCAAAGCAGTGGATTGATCTATGTGAGTGGAACAGACCATAACTGCACATGGCTGGCTGCTATTAAAGTAATGAGGCTGCATGTTAACAATTTAAGCTTAAGGGACTTGGTCCTCCTTTCAGGTTCAAACTCTTTGAGTTCCTCAAGTGTCAAGATTTCCATATTAAATTGCTCTTTTACAAAACAGATAAAGTCTCCCCCCAAAAAGCCTAAGTTAACAAGATCTTCCTACTTCAAGGGCCGGGGTCTAATTTCACCCTGTGCGTGTCCACATGCTTCAGCTAACTCTACTTCTATGAAATGTCACTGTTATTATCAGTTAATTGGTAAGTTAATACCCATTTCTTTAATCAGGCAAAATCTGGTAGTTTTTACCTGCTTCTAAAGAATTTGTTAGGTAATTTGATACAAATATTTTGCTAAATGGAAGGGGAGGGGAAGATGTTTTCTTTACATCAGATTTATGCTGAATGTTTCAACAGATGCTATTTTATGCCTTCCACTGGAGCAGTAAATGTTGTAAACACATTGCTAACATACAGCAATTATTACTAATTTCAACCAAGTAGTGAATAGTGGGAAATATCACTCTTAGATAAGCACAGCATACCTTTAAACTAGGTGAAAAGGAATGGTAAAATGCTGCAACAATGAACTGTATTTACCTGTGGAACAGACCACTGCCACTGACTTGAAAGACACTGTGTTGGTGCCTAAAATTGAACAAGATGATGTCACTAATGTGGTGAAGAACAAATACACATAGAATACTATTACTCTCAAATCTGTAATTAATTCTCAACTAAAAAGAGGAAATATGATTTCCATTAAGCCCCAAATTATTCCGAACATGGCTTTGTTTATTTGCACTCAAGCCTCCAACTTGACCATTTCATGAACGTCAAAAATTACTGAAGTCAGATTTTCAACAGAGGTGCTCAGAGCACAAGAATCAGTGGACTCAAACTGCACTAAAAACTGTTGTAGCTTTAAGAGAAAAGTCTTTCATGATGAGAAGGGTCAAGTATTGGAAGAGGCTCTACAGAAATGTTGTGTGGAATCTTCATCCATGGAGCTACTTAAAACCCAACTAGACACATACACAAAAGAAAATGTAGTTTATTAAACTTTCACATAGTTACATAAAGAAAATGAACTGTATTCTAGTGAAGTCTTCAATGAAGTTAAAATATGTTTCACACTACTATTATGAACAATCTTTTTACTTCCTAAGAATAAACAGACCTGAGACAGTGCTGTAAATAGTACTGCATGGCTGGAGGATTAGTGATGGTCTGAAAATCATTTTCAAACAGATACCTGATAATGGTACGTAGGAGACTGATAAACAGGTGGAGCAACCATTACAGGTGAACTGGAAACAGAGCGAGACTTCAAAAGAAAAGAAGTTACAAATCTTAATGCAGCAGTTTCATAAATTGTCACTCCTGTAACACACAGCTCTGGAGTACTATAATGATGAACCACCCCACCCTTTAAAAAATGAATTACAAAATTTTAACCTTCACTTAAGCTCAAATCCAGTGTCTCTAACAGCTTATGTTATATCAAACATCTCTCTGGCATATTCATTTACACCTTTCTAGAAAGCACTAGGCCATCACTACCTAGAGACAGTAAAACTTATTCCAGGGCAAGGCCCAGACTGATTATGAACTATCCTGTTCAGTAAGTCACCCCAAAGGAAAAGCCCTCTGCAGAAGCAAAATAAACAGAGGTGTTATTTTTAAACAAACAAACAAAACAACACAAAATAAACAGTCTAATATAAGGAAGCCATTTAAACATCTAGTATGAGGCACAGCTGAAAAAAGTGAGGCAGAAGGGACTTGAAAACAGTTATCCTGGTCCATAAAAAAGCATAAATACCAAAATAAATTCCTTACTGGCCATGGCTGCTGAACAGGAGAGACTTCAGATGTATGAAAATAAGCCACTCCATTATGGTAAACATATGGATATCCACTGGAAGTGGTCAAGTACATTGTACCAGCTTCTGGTGATACAGCAGTAGTTGCATACATTGTACCAGCTTGTGGTGTCACAGCAGAACCTGGAATAAATATTTCAAATCTTACTTGCAAGTAACTTTTTTCAGATGTGTACACCATGAAAAAAAAAAGAGAAGATCACTTTTGATCTTCACAGAAAGAAAAGATTCAAAGGAAAGAACATGGAGCAGTGGGTCTAATGCCATCTCAGTTCCCTCTCAAACATGATCATGAAAGCAGATGGCTACAGGATGTCTCCAGTGCTAGATGGGAAAGGCTGCAGAAGATGACATCCATATAAATTAGCAAACACAGCACATAATACAGGGAGATTTCTGGAGAGAGAAAAAAAAAGGAAAATTAATTCTGAAGCTGAAATCACAAAATAGTAACATAGTACAGAAAAAAAATCAGGAAGAACACAATATAACCAATATCACTAAGTCAGTTTTAGTTTTTCATCTTGCCTTACAAAGGTAAAGCCACCATGAAGTGCCATTTTATGAACAGACAACACTGCAGAGATCACCAGAATGCTCAGTGGGAGACCAAGAAGGGTCCCCCAGGGATTCAGGTGCTTTTATTGATAGCAAGAGTTAGACTAGTTCCTAGAAAAGCTTTAAGACACCTGGATACAACAGAGCTGAAATATTATCCATAGAAAGGCTATGATGTTTGTTAGGAGAATGTGAAGCACCTCTTAGGAAAACTAAAGGCTGTTTTAGCTCCACTAAGCAACCTAGAACAGCACTTACTGATATCTCAGATGAGGAGATCAACACGATGCCATGGCCAACAATCCTGTCCTCTAACTACCACGTGTGCATTGCACAAAACTTTCTGCCAGTGTTGAAAAAGTCTCTGGCAAAGAAAATGGAAATCTCCTCCATCAAACACAGGAAATTCACTGATGAAAAAATACATTTTGATGCTGGGGAAAAGCAAACCAAGCACCTCTCCCAGTTATGTTCACAGCTCTTACCACAAATGATCCTATGATGGCAGAAGAGCTAAAAATCATCTTGCTTTACAGTATGAAAGAGAAGCAATATTTAAGTGGGCTATAGAGGACAGGAGTATATTTTCCAGCTCTTTAATTCTGTAAAATATAAGGGAACCACAGCTCTACAGCGACATTGCAAGCCCAGGTGTTCTGGCTTCATGAACCCAAGATGAGCTGCAGTAGGACAAAACACCCTGGTGACTGAGATACACTGAGCATGAGAGAAGACATACAGAAACCAGGCCCTAGGACGTGTCTGGATGCCTGTATGATCTTGTATCATGGATCTACCCTAGGCATGAGACAACAGGGAGTTGAACAGGCTCACAAAGATCTCAAAAGAATGCAGAGCTTTCTTCAAAAAGCTTTTTAAAATATTTTTAGTTTACCTCTCTGTTGCCTCAAGTCTCAAAACAGAGATATACCCCTTTTTCTATCAATATACATATTCATTACAAGAGTCAGAGGAAGGAAGCCCCACAAGTGAGGCAACACTGCTGAGAAAGTACAAGTCAAAGATGGAAAGTGAAATAAAGCTCAGCAAGAAAATGGCATACAATCTTCTTGATGATTGAGCTAAGACGATACTGAATAATTTCTAGGGCAAAGAAACTATACAGTTAGAACAAATATTCCACTTCTCCTGGACAAATAATAACCCATACACTCCCACAAGGGAAAAGGGCATACTTAGGCACAAGCTGGGGAGGAGGCAAACATGCTGTAATCAGCAAGTGTGTCTGCACCAACAGCATTAGTGTACACATGAATTGCTTCTAAGAGAGCAGGACAAACTAAAGAAAGCTTCAGAATTAAACCAACATTCTTCTGTATTCTGACCTCAGAATGAAGATGAGCAAAAGGCCGGGTTTTCCCCAACTCTTCCAAAAGGTACCACAGGACAAGTACTACAGCAAAGTCTCAAAGTACAATTCATTGCCTGCTGCACTTAAAGAAATCTATTTACATCTGTCTTCAGCCCTTACTGAAGACAACTGACAGATCTCCCTTTGAAAATCGGTGATTTATAGCCTGCATTTTCAGTACCCATTCAATATCTTAGAACAAACAGCTCAAGAAGAGTGGGGACTGCAACTACCCCATTCCTTATGGTTTCCACCAAAGAAAGCAAGATGCAACAATCATGATGGATTTTAATAACATAAATAAATCAATGAATAACAATACAACCAACCAGCAGAGACTGCTTTATCCTCCAGAAACTGTGAGGACACACTAAGTGTTTAGATTTAAGGTTCTGCCAGGCAACTTGACTTTCTATTCAGTTTGTTCCTGGATAGGTAACTCTCTCCAATAAAGTAAAAGAAACAAAATATTGAGAGATAAAAGAACCAAGAGACCACAAATCTATTTATTTCAACATTTCCACTCACATGCATTTGCTTCCACTGCAAACCATTCTGAGCACATGCCACACACAGCATCAGTGCAGTGCAAGACCAGGTACATCTTGGTTAAAAACTTATATTCATATTGACAATACACAAATGCAAGTGAAAATACATACGAGCATTAGGACTCCGCACTTGTTTTCTTATTGCTGGTCCAATATTCAATTTCTTATCCTTATAGTTGAGTTTTTGAGCCTAGAGTTATAGAAAGAAGATATTATTATTTTCTACACTCATCGCAGCATCCAAGAAGTGAAAAGTAACTTAGCAGGTTAGATACACTGAGCATGGGAGAAGTTATGCTGAAACCAGACCCTAGGATATGTGTCTGGAACCCAGTGAAATGCCTCAAGGTCTGTTTTTAATACTAACACATAGTAGACAACATAAAAGGAAGTTCTGGAGACATTATTCAAAATAGAAGAGTAGGAGAAAAAAACCCCAACTAATCAGAGGATTATCAGAGATTCACATAACAAAATTCAAGAGTATAAAACAAAAACCCCATTAATTTAATACATAAATTGAAGCCTAGAAACTCAACTTAAAATGGAGCAAAACCTAGATGCTACATGAGCTTAAGATGAATATGAAATAGCAGAAATGTGCCAGGATGAAAAAGGTGATAGAATTGTAGGACATCTAAATTAAAGAACTTACAGCAGGCAAAGTAAGACCTCAGTAAGACTCCATATGGAGCAGCCTTTCAGATACAAAAGGGGCAAAATGGTACAAGATGGTGTCATTTACAAAATAGTACCAAGTACCATTGGTGTTTAGCTCAGAAATAAAGCAACTTTAAAAAAGCCAGGGCAAGAAAGCCAGCTGACTCAAGAAGTTGCAGCTTACATACTTTTTTAGCTCCATTAACTTCAAACAAAGGTTTGGCATTAGCAACATTTTAACCAGCCTTCTAATTGTGAGAAGGCTATTTGCCTATCTCAGATGCCATTTTCTTGGGTTTTCTTCCCTGCACCTTGATTCCCTCACATGAATGAGTAACTCCTGATTGACAGATGTCTCCAATACATTCCAAGCAAAATACAAGAGCACACATTTCACAAAACCAAATGAACTGAAGAGCTGACTATGTCTCAAGGGAGGCTCTACAAGGAGCATCAAGACAGTAACATATCTATCCAAGAGAAGGAAAAAGTGCATGACTTGAGCTTCATCACTGAAGGCTTCAAGGGAACCCAGTTGTTACCAAAAAGAATTAAATCAGGTCTGACAAACAAACATGACAGAATAAAAGTCAGCAGTTATCTTCCTAATTTCCACACAAAAATCCTGACAGCAGTGGAACGTGCAGGATATAAAGTTTTCATAACTCTACATGTACCATAGACTAAGAAAATAAAGACCAATGTCAAAGTCAAGAACAGTGCTATGAACTAGAACTTCCTTCCTTAGTTCCAGAATAACTCAGTATAAATCTCATCTTAGATCTCCTTAAACCATTTTATTAACTATCAGACCAAACTTATCTTCAAATGCAACTTGGCAAGCAGAGGACCAGACTACTCAGGCCTAGTATGAAATGAATTAATTCATTTGAGAGTCAAACAAAATGGGGACTGTCACTTACATCTTGTAAAATCTTTTGTGCCTCTTCTTGGGTTTCAAATGTAACAAAGCCATACCTAAACAGAAATGACAGAAGCTAAGCCTCTAAAGTTTGTATTTACAAACACAGTGCATTTGTTACTTAATGTATAGTACAAGTGACATTACAAAGTAAACTAATGGGTAAAAAAACAACTGTAGAAATACAGATTGATTTAACAACTGTATTCTTAGCATCTTCCTTATTACATCCAAGTATGTGGTAATGTATCACCATGAATGTTCCTGTTAATCAACCTATGCCTTAAATTCCTTCATTGCTATTAAACAAGAATTTTGATCTAAATCTTTCACTTGTTGTGGTGACCAAAGATGGGATTTTTTGAAGTTAATATTATACTGTAATTCATAGTACAGCTCCCACCTACTTCAGCAAGAACTGTGAATGCTCTACACTGCCACAAGCACTAGCCATTATTTTAAACTGAGTTCTCAGAAAAAGCAGTGATGCAGCCATTACCTGTGAATTCTCATGTAATTCTTAACATGATTAGCATGAAAAAGAGCTCTTCGGAGATGAAGGATGAAGCAATTCTCATACTTTGTGACACAATGTGTCTTTTACCATACCTCTTCTAACTGCTGCAATAAATCAAACAGGCTTTCCACTCAGAACCCCTGCTTTTCCAAACCCCCTCAATTCATTCCCAGAGTACTCTTGGTGGCACTGCCAGTGCAAAGGAAGTATCTGAATATATACAATACATACATAAAAAACCCAAAAGCCCTCCCTCCCCCTCTAAATCTGACTTTCTAAATTCATATATTTTTAAAAACTTTTAGTATTTCTATACGTATGATTTGTTAGTGTCACAGCTCATTTCTCAGGGTCAGCCTACAGAAGGTATGAGCCTCTGCCCCTCCTGCCAGCAGATCAGATTTTGCAATACAAGGTATTATTCTCTGTGAGCATTTGTATGCTAATTTAAATAAAGACATTCAGTAAATCTCTGACCAGCTGTACTTTCAAATTTGTGGGCTTTTCTTGTATTGTTTTCTCCAAACAAACCTGGAAATACTTCCAAGTTCAAAGAAGACAAAGTATTTTCCTGTTTGGGACCTTACCTACACAGACTTTTCATTCTGTAGACTCTCTAGACAATAAACTAATAGATGTAATCACAAACTTTTAAGTTTTTAAAATCACTTGTCAAGCAGAAGCAATGAAGCCTGTGCTTGGAGTTCAATGGAAAACATAACAGCATGGAAAATAATTATTATTTTCCAACATATCTACTGTGAGACATATATCAGCAATCACAACTGCACAATTATCATGGGTTATATGGACACATGCACTGCAATTCTCAGATACTTCCTGGTATCTACTAAAAGGGCAAGAGGCTTGGTGACAGATCTGGGACCAGGTTTCTGACGTCATGCAAGTGCACTCTGTGCTAAGAGCTGCAGCTCAGCATGTAACTTGCTGATATAGATTAAGCTCTGACACCATTAAAACTGTCTTTACTGCTCAGAGAGAACTTTAGAGGTGAACTCTCATGTACATTCCTTTTTGCTTCAGCCCTCTTTCCCCCTTCTCTGGGGGTGCACTTCCCCACCTTATTTACATCACCATCCTCTGGGCTACAGCAAGAATATTTGTTGTCATTTCTCCTACTGGTGACTTCCAGTCTCAGTCTCCATTTTATGTAATCATGATTTAGTATCAGATTTGTCCCCTATGCTGCTGTTCCAAAAATCTTCAAACAAAAATCTGTTACTGCCATGCACTCCAGCACAGTCAGGTGTATCTCAGCTCTTCCTCTTCTTTAGGCTCCTTTCCATACTGGCTTTCAGTAATAGAAATAAATATATTTAATAACTAAATAATCTTGCTAGAATAATACACTTAAGGAATAGTCCCTAAGAACACCTGAAAAATGGAAATTCTATTTTGTCCTAGCTGCACAGAGCTTCATCTTAAACAACATGATTGACAGAGTTTTAGTTATGCAAACTGAAGACATTTATATAGAGATATTAAAGGCCAAGAACAGATTTTTGCATACATGGAATAACTGAACATAACATGATAAAATCTTATGAGCTATAAATCAGTCCAATTTACTATAGTCTGCTTTCTGCTATTTTCAATTTCCACAATACACTTATTCTACTATACCAACCCCTTTGATACTCCAGCTCTGTCATTTATTATCTTCACTTCTGTCACGCTGCCATACTGAGCAAAAAACTTCTTCAGGTCATTTTCATTAGTCTGGTACAGTAAATCAAGAGGGGGAGAAAAAAGAAAAGTTGGTTTGCACAGTTATTCAATTAATTAGTTCAACGTTTACAGTAAGACTATTAACGGACGTACTTTGGATGAAGTTTGCTACAAACTAATTATAACCCTGCATATGAAGACAGAAGAATGAGCAAGTATGACCTCAGGACCCATTTAACTACTTCATTAATTATTCAGCAATAATTCTAGAAACTTCTCATTAAAATTTCTCATTAGTGGATTTATGTAACAACTGTCCTTTTACAGTTAAGATCACTGAAGCAGGTGTACTAGATCTGTATTTTAGTTTCTGTTAATTACATGCTAGAGCAGTTTACAATATGAAAAATCACTGCCATATTTTCAACTGCAACACAGCAGAGCATATAGATAGACACAGGTCACACAAATGAAAAAATGCCACTAAACCACAGTGATTTAGTAGTCAAGTCCATTGACTGTATCATGAGCCTTTTTTCTGAAGTGATTTTAATATGAGAGTCTACAAAAACACATACAGGCACACTACAGGAACTCCCCACTGACAGTAATGTTATTTCAACGCAGAGTGGTCTAAGTCAACTTGGAAGGAACTGCCCCCTTCCAAGTATGCAGAGAATAAAAACAACTTTCTGATGTGGAGGCTCACCTAAGCTTTGTGAGCACTCCTCTGCCTTCTACCAATCTTTTTTTACAATGTAAGCATGTATCACATGTGATGCCCTAAGCACCAAGTTTGAGTGCCAAGTTTTGTTCCACATAGCCCTTGACAATGCTGCACCTAACACTGGGAGAAGCATGATTATATGCATGCATTATTCATCTATACTTTTCCTTAACTTAAAGTATACCAAGTACTGTTTTACTTTGAAGTGAATGACTTGGATTGTTTGTATACAATTCAGGGACTCTTCTCCAGCACATCAAGTGCCTAATCCAAGTCTGAAATTGATCAGTGCTCACAGTATTACCCAAGGACATAAGGGCTTGCTACAGGAGACTATGAATTTGAAAAGACAAAGGTTGATGTGAGAGCCCTGCATTGATGGGGAATAAGAAGGAAATGCTGTTCTAAGATGCACAGTGAAATCTGCAAGCATCTGTGAAAACATGGTATTTAGAAACTTATGAGAAACACATTCAGGACTTGCATTTTCCTTCTTATGATAAAACAGAAGTCAGATTCTTTAAGGAAGGTAAAGGCTTAGCATTAGCCTCTGTCAATGACACATGGCCCGCAGCACTAAACAAAGAGCTCTTCAGACCAAGATGAAAATGTTCTCAACTGTAACTTCCCTTGCTGAATCGTTTCTCTAAATTTGAGAGACCAGGTGTTTCCTCTTATAAACAGGAATTACTGCCATGGTGATAGACAAAATGGCAATATCATAAAATAACTTGTTAGAAAGCAAGTAAGTTTTTGTTGATTAACAATCTTCCTTTTTCACAAAAATAAAGTCAATAGATTTTGCATCACCCCAGGCAACCTGAATAACACTTTTGGCTTAAAAAACGTACCCAAAAAAACCTCAATACTTTTTTGCCCTTAGAAAGCAATTCAAGAATGACATATAAACGCCTTGAGGATTAGATCAGAAATTTAAGATGGTATTTGATATAAAGAATTGTACCAAATGGAAGAGCAACTAAAATGGCTATAGAGGTTTCACCCCTTCTATTTCCTCTACCCACCGCAAAAAAATTCCAACCTCTTTATGATCACAAACATGCTTAAACTGCTGTTGAAAATACAATTTCCTAATAAATTCTGAAGTATCAGCAACTGAATCAAGTCAAGAGACCCTTTAAAAAGAACAATAAGTATGATAATTAATAAAAATATTGATGTTGGACACTAAAGTACTTTAACCTTTGAAATTGCAGTGAAGACAGAAGAGAGCAAGAGAGGTCTTTTTATAGCTCCAGTAATTTACTTACTATTGGTGCAAAAAGCTACTGTGCCACTTTAATAAAGCCCAAATGCACTGAAAGTCATGTACATTTTAAAATATTAACACCTCTATATGAATTATCTAGGCCAAATCAACTAGAAGATTCTGGGATTTCTTGCATTTGCTACGCAAAATTGTCTGAGTGAATTGTCAATTCTTGTTCCTCTTCAAATGAGTAAGTACTCAAGGACTCAGCCTAGGAGGATTAAAGCAGGGAAGATGCTCTTGGTGGGAACAAAGCAACAGCTAAGCAGACCATGAAGGTTTTGCAAATATCAATGGCTTAATTAATCATCTAAAGCAGGAAAAGAGAAAAAACCTTAACCTTAAGCTTGTCACAAACGTTAAAAGCAACTGAACAAGGTAAGAGTGGCCCAATGTTCACTGCTATTTAAAGATTTTATGGAATACACAAAGGCACAAGCATTCTTAGAATTAATATCAATACTGCAAATTACACAGAGAAGCTTACACACTTTTAAAAACAAACTCTTGCCTTTGAGAAAATTACTATGGCGAAGAATATACACACACTGTAATTCTTTGTGTGAACCACAAGTGTTAGAGGAACAAAAGCCACTAATGTTTGCTCCACTGGCCATAGGAAACATTGTGACAGTTGATTGAATTACACTAAGTGGTATACATAAACAAAACCTTCTGCATGCTTCTCTGCCAGCAGCTCTGCTGAGGACAAAAGCTATCTCCTTTGAAAAAAGAAAACACTGAAGTGGTATGTCAAAAGCTTCTAGCAACCAGGTGTACAGAGTCAACTTTGCAGGACAGTTATGCAAATCAAGGCTTAAAGCTTTATTCTCTGCTGTAGGTTTGGCTATTGAAGTGGACTTACCAACTAAACAAATACACATTACTGTGTCTCTCTTTTTTCCCCTGATGATTTTTATACAGTTATAAATTATAATTTAGTAGCAAAAAGAGGGAAGAATACCTTAAAATCAATTCCTCCAACAAAGACACGATTTGGAGTAACTGTTCCAAACCTTGGAGAACCAATCAGATTATTTAACCTCACCGGTGACACAGTGTTGGGACATGAAGGCAAAGATTCTGTTTGCATCTGATCAGTGGCCTGCTAATTGAAAGAAAACATTTTCAGAATCTTACATGTTATTTGTCAGTAAATAAAACAACTCTCAACAGACAATGCACACAGAATTTTTTGGAAGGCACAGCAGATACTGAACATTAACCATGTATTTTTATTCAGAATGCAGCTCAGTGTTTAAACACAAGCTTAATCTTAATCAATTCAATAACCTGGTGAATACATACTGGTCTGAAGTCCAATGTTAAACACTCTTCCAAACTGGACACCAACCTTGGTTCAACTTGCAAAGCACCCTGCTGCATAAATTTCAGGTTATGAATGCTATTATACAAAATGTCTTCTATCTACTAAAAGCCTTTATTTTAAACCTATATAGAATAGACATTTTAAACTCAGTCTGTGCTCACACACGCATCTGCACAACTCTATTCTCTGCAACTGCCTCTGGTTCATTTCCAAGTGCTACGCACCCATAATTCCACCACATAAAAATCAACAAGCCCCGCACACCTGACGAGAACAGATCCTGAAGAGGGGTATTTTAATTCAACGTCCTCTTGGCCAACAAACACAGCACACAGTGGTTTGAACAGAAATTCCCTCTGCAGAGGAATAACCAGATTGCTCTTGCCTCAGTAAAGGAACGTAACACAATGGGATATTGTGGAAACCATTATCTGGTGAAACCTGCCTGATGTTTTAACTCCCAGCACACTAACAGTTGTGAACCATAAAACAAATTTATTGTAAACTCTTTTCAAAACAATACTGTCTTACAAAGTCAACCCTAACTGTGAAGATGATAACTGGAAAGCAGACACATAGTATTGTCACTAACTCCTCCAACAGGATTGTTTGAAACTTCTTTAGCTACCTGAGAGTTACTCCTATTAATTCTAAGCAATGGGTTAATGCTGTTATTGTGGATATCTTAAAGACAATAAATGCAGCTTAATTCACACAATTTTAGTTTTAGAGAAGACAGAAGTCCTTTCCAAATGTACTAAAACACACACACTTGAGGCAGAGGAAAACCTGAGGTCGTTAACCTCATCTGTCCAAGAGAATCTAGCATCCATCTCTCCTACTGGGAATGCTACCCTAGAGTACTAATAGAACTCTAGTTACCCTAGAGTAACTAACTACCTCTAGTAGTCAAGGAACCAACACAGTCACTACAGGCCCCAAGAGGACTCGTTTTTGCAGCAAAAAACTCCTGAGAGACAAAACAGGTTACATTCTCCATCTTTCACACCAAAGACAACACTCCAACTGTACAATCATCTGGCAATTGCATTCTGCATGAAAACATCACGGATTCAAGTGTAAAAATTAAGAGGTGACAGTGCGGCCAAAACGTGTTCCTTACCGCAAAGAGCCCATACTGCATTTTCTCCGTACATATTTTAAGAATTAATATACTAAAATAAGGCACAAATGCAAAAACCCCAATGGAAGAAATGACAAATTAAATACACCACTTATAAACTCACAATAGTAAATACAGTAAATCTCAGGGAGTTGTGTTACATATTAAAATTTGTATTGTGATAACCATTTATCATCAGTGTGGCAATAAGAAAAAGTACAAAAATCCAAATACATGACATCAGCATATCACTTACCTAAATATTTATTTCTACCGTTTCGTAAACTTCCTTTCTATCAGCTTCCCCAAATAAGAGGGATATATACATTCATCAATTTTTTATGGATTACTTAGTGCGTCTGGCAACTGCTCATTAGCAGAATCGCTATTTTCACTTTTACACTGAACACACCTACGATCAGACAACCTAACCCCACGAAGGCCTGGTGATGAAGCGCACTTCGCTCCCTTAACACCGGTACTTTCCGCAGTCCGTGTGCTGTAAGGTCCGAGCNGGCTCAGCCTGGCGGCGGCGCTGAACACAGCAGGCAGCGCGACGGAGCGGCCTCTCCTCGCCCCAGTGCCCCGCCGGGCGCCCTTCTCCAACGCGCCTCAGCCCGACTTCCCCAGAGATAACACCCCTTTCGCAAATCCCTCACCCCGCAGCCCCCGAGTACTTTTACGGGATCGCTGCGAGGGGGCGGCCGGGCGTGCTTCTGCCGCGGCACCTCCCCGCCTCAAGGCCCTGGGGCTGCCGGTCCACCCGCGCCTCCCGCAGCGGGCAGCTCGCGGCCGCTACGGTGCCCGGAGCCCCGGCCGCTTGTGGCGATGCGCCAGCAGGTGTCGGGTGCTCTGCGCTCCCCTCTCCGCGGGTACCGTGTCACCGGCAGCCTCCGCACAGCAACAGCACCGGGTGGTCCTGGCTGGCTCCTCGGGGTGGCAGCTCCGAGGAGGCTGCGGGTACCACCCTTCGGAACCGCGCTTTGAAGCTATTAGTCAGCCCGGGAACCGCCCTCCCAATTTCCCCATCACCTGGGGAGGCGGGAGGCAAATCCCAGCTGGGTTTTTATCCTCCCAACTAGGGTGTGAAACAGGGAGCGAAACAGGGTCATATATTTCATCTCGCCTCTGTGGGAGAAATATGAAAATTCCCAACGAGGCAGTTACTTGTATGTGTCTTACCAGGCCATACTTGATGGGGGTCAAAACACAGTTTAGACTTAACAGATATCAACGTGAAGTGTAAGTCCTTATTTCAAGTCAAAGAACCTTCCTAAGGTTCCCAAAAGACTCTTGAATAGGCAGGCTAGTTTGAGAACAGTGGTGGGTCTGGGATGACCTTAGAGATAAAATTTGGGATCTGCTCGAGAGAGCTAGAAAATAACATTTAATAACCTTAATGACCACTCCCCAAATACTCCAACTCAAAATATTCTTTTTTCTGCCCTTAGCGAACTGGATGAGAAGCACCAATAGTAATGCTTGTGTCAAGTGTACTTCTGTGGTCATTTACAGAACAGCACTACAACCTGTTCTCCTGTTCCATAATTGTATCTTGACAATGTCTACATTATATTTTAGTTGAATTCAAATAATATTTGTATTTTGCTTTATGCAAATTATACCCATCCCACCTAAACCAAACAGGCCTTCACATCATTTAACTCTCCCTGAGGCACAGCACAGACCTGCAGTCCTTATGGGACTCTACACTGCTCCTTAATTTTTTGGTTTTGCTTCAACACCTATCAGCTTCTGCAACATTACTCTTATCACACAGAATAAAAAAACCACAATCTAATAAAAGTTTCTAATAATTCAGTGCCTGTAATATATAACAATATAATGCTTAACTCTTACTATTGGTTTTTGGTCTTTTTTTTAGCTGAGAAAACTGTATAAAAGTAAAGGCAATTTTAGCAGAGCTGATAGGATTTTTTAGAGGCACTTATTTTGTGAGATTACAGAACTCTGCGGAATTGCATTCATTGACTTTTATGAATATTTATCAGACAGCAACAAAGCTTATCCTGAGAACAGCACTACATTCTAATGATGTGAAAGGCAGAATAGCCCAAGCCTTTCATGTCCTTCAGATCTTAATTTGGGGAATTGAAAATGAGAGCTGGAAGAATAAACAAACATTCA
The DNA here is from genome assembly GCA_013397195.1 of Hylia prasina. Classification (NCBI taxonomy): domain Eukaryota; kingdom Metazoa; phylum Chordata; class Aves; order Passeriformes; family Sylviidae; genus Hylia; species Hylia prasina. The sequence goes on from VYXD01015729.1 coordinate 555,731, forward strand.
GAGACATGAAAGTGTATTTTACATAGTTTTAATTGTTGCATCTTCTATATTATACCTCCTCCTTTAGTTTAGAACTCCAAATCTGGGACATTCACATTTAAAAAAAGACAGTTGTGACAAAAATGGGACTTTTGCAAATAAATGAGAAAGACTGAGCTATTTTTTACTGCAATGATTTAAAACCTGAAAATTCAACACACCTATAAATGTAGCAAGATTACAAGTAGGGCTGGTGAAAAATACAGCCACGCATACAAGAATTGAATATCACAACAAAGGCTGCTGGGCTGCCCTGGTACTGCGTGGCTGCTTCATTAAGGGAATTGCTTCCTGGCTGAGGGAGCCACTCTCAAAGGAAGTCAGGAGTGCAACTGTTTTTCCTGATTCCACATGTCAGCAATAGATACAGCATGAAATGATCTGCCCTGCTGTTCTCTCCCACAAATTAAAAGGCAGTGCTGGACAGTAAAAAAGGCAGTAAAAGACAAGAGTCTGACTATGCTGGTTCCTGTAGGCTTTTGCCTTTTGTCCTTTTTTTAGCATCAGAGAAAGTCAGAGGTTAAGTGAGGAAAAATAAGCTGAAAAAAAAAAGCAAGAGAGAAAAATAGGGAGAAGAAATGAATGGGGAGGAGAAAAAGAATTCTCCAGGCAGAAAAAGACAAGTATATTTTATGAGTAATACATGGGCCTTACAACAAAATGCTATTTCACTGATTCACTGACCTTGAAAAGACATGCTACCTTTTTTGCTTCTATTATTTTTATCTGTGGATAACAGTGCTAGTTTCCCCAACAACCTTTTAAGATCCTTTCATGGACATACAAGCATTAATATATCCTGTCAGAAAGTGTACCTGATGAAAGATTACTTACTTCCTGCTCTGAAGTTCATAAAAATGTCTCTTAGGATGTTACTAGAAGATTGGCTTGTGTCTCTGTTGCATACACGACTGTATTGAAAGAAAAAAACAAAATCTGTATCTTATGAAGATGTACACACTGATTTCTCCTACGAGCTTGTGAATGGATTCTCTACACCCTAAGACCAAACTGAAAAACCCAAAAGCTCTTAGGTATTCAAGGACTTGGAGAACACCTCTTGAGGGAGTTAATAGTGCTTAGAGGCACTGATGGTGGTCACTTAAGAAGTTTCTTTGTGTAAAAGTTATGGTCAGTTCTATGTGAAAAATGCAGACAGATGTTACTCATTTCTGCTAGGTTTTCCATTTATTCAAATGGGTGTATTTCTCTTATATGACATTTCCATTTTGCAGGCCCTTTTCCCACAACATTCCCTTTCTTGGGTTGGGTACACCTTCTCTATGAGCTGCGACTTCTCACTCCATCCCAGTTTCCACCATTCCCTCTAACCTTTGTCTCTAGCTCCTACTTTGTTTCTGGTTGCCCTAACAACACTCCTGCTCACCTCCTCTTATCTCTGTCCTCCTGAATTAAAAACAATTACTAGATACATAGGATAAACAAGAACTCAAAGCATTGATTTTTAAAATGGATTGCCAATCTTTGCCTACATAACACTGAATTTGAAGAGGTTTTTCCATATTATTTCAATTCAAATCCAGCTTTATGAGATCACTTATCTTGCCTGTGTAAGTGATTACAGGATTTTTATGCTTTGTTTCTGTTTTATTTTGCTCAATTTGCAACTCTTTTCCCTGCATTTTCTAGAAAATAGTCTCAGAGCATCTGTGAGCTCTGAAATGTTTTTTACTTCTGCTTTCCATTCAGATCAAGGGGGTTTAACTGTTTGGACAAATAGGTAATTTAAATTCAAACTGTTTTATTTGTAGTGGCTCATAGGAAATAACCTAATGTAAGTTTTGGCCCAGACTATGGACCTCAGGATTTACAAAACAAGAGACATCATTCTTCCATTCTTCCTTAGTTTTTTCCTGTCCTTCCCCAAATCACAAACCTTTGAAAAGTGCTGTATTCAAGTATGGCTCACTGAGGCTCATTGTGTATAATATCTGCTCATAAAACCATTTCTTGGCATCTTTGAACATCAAACTTGTGGAGTAAATATGAGACAAACTCTGCTGCCTTTTGACAGCTGCATAGCCTGAAGAATTAATACACCTGGATCTCCCAAATCTTGCTACCAAGCCTGACTGTACATCTAAGATGAAAAGCGGGTAACTCGTTAAAATTAGAGGATTCTTCCAAACCAAAAAGTAAACAGGTGACTTTCTAAATTTGCCCAACACATTTTAATATTAATTAGTCTGTAAATCTCTGTATTTGGGAATAAAACACTCCTGGCCTTGTGTTTGCAGAATGCTTTGGTTTTGCTAATCCTGCTGTAAGGTACAGGGGGAGTTAGGATAGGGTATAGATTTTAACCACAAGCTGATTTAACTCCACTCAGAAGAGACACAGATAAACAGTGGTTAACAATTCTTCCAATTTATGCATGTTATACTCCCACAGTGCCAAATTTCAGGAAAATAAGCTTACTTAGATTAGTCATTAGGCTTTTTTTTTTTCCACATCCTTCTAACTTGTCTTTAAGGAACATGAGATTTTGCAATAAAAGATTAAATACACTTCATCCCTGATGGAAAATATTTTTAATCTTCTTAAAATCCTTTTCAATTAATACCAGAAGAATTTAAATTATTTTGAGGATTACATTGTGACCATGATCAGATTGCCTTTTTTTTTTTTTTTTTTTGAGGTGACTTTTTCTAATGAATTGAGAGAAAGGGGCTAAATTTACACAGGGGAAAAAGAACCAAACAAATGTTTTTAGCAGTTTTCAAATTCATGTAACCCTGTGCTTGGAAGTGGTATTAAGGACTAAACCAGCCTGTGTATAATTTTGGTTCCAGTTTAAAAAGGAAGACTTTACAGGCTATCTGTTCTCTATTTGCATATACTACCACTTTAAGTTGGTGTACAAGCTGTCAGAAATATTGCTGGGAAACACTGTGTTGAGTTTTTTTCACAGGAAACCAGCTTTCTTTGAAATGAGGCAAATGTGGGTATAGCTCTTTGCACTCTTTCCTTCTGAGGCCAGTCAGGCACAGGCCAACTAAGGAGAGCAATGTACTTTTAACACTTACTTGCTTCAAGTGCATCTGGTTTGGCATTTTTGTTTGGATCAAGGGACAGTTCTGAAGCAAATCTCCTGATCACTCTAACTTAGCTACTTGGTTCATATCACAGAGTAGTTTCTGAGTGCAAACTGATCTCTCAGTTGAAACCATAAGCTATTGTTCTCTTCTCCAATGTTCAGCTCTTCTATTCATGGCACTGGATGTGTATTTCCACCAGAACTGCCAATGGAAAGGATTTCAGGCTCTCATCACCAACAGTCTCCCCACACAGACCCACTCCTATTGGGTTATTTGATACTGTCCCTCCCATCCTTGTTAGGACTCCTCAGAAAGAATTTAAATGAATTCTTTTCTCCTGATAGTTAGGCTACTGCATAGCACCTCAGTGGTCCAGGAGGCTTATGCTTAACTTCCCAAAACTAGTTAAGCAATGCAAAAATCTTTCAGAGAGCACATGTTAGGAGGAAGGTTGTGTGTCTGATTAACAGGCCTAACTTCCATTCTTGGTGTACTGACCAGATTTTCTCCAAACTCTTTAACTGCAAAGTAGATATGAATATCTGACTCCTGCAGACACTGGTAGCAATTTCCTTCTGAGGTGGCCAGATTAGAGACTTTAAGAGTAGCTTTTGAACTAGAATATTACCAGAATACTTTCTATCCTCAATAAGAAGAATTCCTGGCTAATAGGTATCATTTAAAACTAATGCTGCTTCCCCAGCAACTGTGCAGTTCATGATGAGCCAAACGATCCCAAAAAATGGCAGGTAAGTGTGTGGGAGCTGTGGTGCCACATACATTTCTAACGTTGAATATATCCATTGAGCTAGCAAGGTACACAGTACACCTGAACCTACTCCTAAGTAATTACCAAAGAATGGAGGAAATGAAATACATCTATTGGCTCATACTCTTCACAGTAGTTAACAAGTTCACATAGCCTGAAAGTTAGCAACAACTACAATTAAATTTCTATGTATGTGTCATAGCTGAAGAAATACTAAGAGCAATGATCAGAGGAGTTAAAAAGAACTCTGTGAAAGACAGTCATTAGTAAATGTTCTCATTAAGTGGAATCACCACCTACCTTAAACAAGAATCATTATTATTATCATTAGACTTGAATAAGAATTCATCTTTAAGACTTCTTCAAATCCTCAAGACAATTTCTGTTATAATGTATATGACAGACCTTCTCTTTCCTCCCTAAAAACTAAGCAGCTAGCAACTAAAAGGGGCAATTTGAGAAAGCTTCACTGGTTGCACAAATGAATAAACTCTGTTTTACCTAGATTGTGGCATGACTTCTGGGATTATCTCAGGCTGTCCATTAAAAACCTTATTTTCAGTTCCTTGTTAACTTCAATCACTTTGGCCAAAAATCTGAAGATGGGTGTGACTTATGATGTGAATCTTTATGTAAGTGAAAGGAATTCTTGAAAAACATCTGCCCTTGAAAATCTGATTGGAAAAAAAAAAAGTTCAGTTATTTACAAAACTAAGTAACACATTTTACCCTTCTCCCTTAAAAATTTCTAATGTCACTTTCTTCTTTATACCTGGTGCCAAATTTGGTGCAAGAATCACTTCCTTATCAGGAATCTGCTCTTTCCTGTCTACAAAATTTGGTTCAACTGTTGCTACCTGTTATGACTATTTACTGAATCTATCTCAGATTTTACCCCTCTTTTCATTCCAGGCTTTACCTAACCTGGGCTCCACTCAAGCTTGGGCCTGTGTCAATGTAGTACGCAGAGGCTGTGAAATATGATTAAATATGATCTAATTTGAGGTCCTGATTTTACCCTTTCTCACACTTAATTGGTGTATCTGTTTGGGGAAAACAACACTCCTAAAATAAAGGACTATTCCTCAGAGCTAGGAATTTGCAGGAATCTTCTATAACCACATTTTAATTATTAAAAACACTGGATTTGCCTGAAAGTATCAGCAGACAGTGAAAATAATTCATCAGTGACTTCAGTTAGAACAAGAATATCATTCAGATAGAGGCACATCACAAAAGTCCCTTTTGTTAAGTTAGAGAAGACACAACATTTATACTACCTAGAGAAATACAACATGATGTGTAAGCATAGCGAGGCTTTTTCAAAGACGTAGGAGGCAAGACAAAAGAATTAACAAAAAAATGAGGCATTGGATCAAGGTGTGTGTGTAAATATATTTAAAAAATAAAATTTGAAAACATAGGCAGTTTGTTTTAAAATCAAGATTTAACTACATTTGCTTTACACTGATTTGAACTTGCATTTTATTCCCCCAGCCTAAAAGCTTAATTATAGTTTTAAAGGCAAAATATCACTTGGGGTTGTTTTGCCAAAATGTGAGTGAAGCTTAGCAACAAGTACAATATTTGTATAAACAAAATATATCATTCTTTTTTATTGTTTTATAATATCACATTCACGATGTAACAGCCCAGATACAATAACCACCAAGACTTTAAAAAAACCACTTCTTTAAGAATTACCTCGCAAAACATTTTCTCATCAACAGCTTTGCCCAAATCTTATCAATGCTAAAATTAGTTAGGATTTGCTATCAGTGTGAATGCATACTTAAAGAAATTAAAACCTTTCCCCCATTGCTTTCCCTGCCTTGCAGATTAGATGTTCCTCACATGGGAAAATATGTCAGTTTTCACACTTCATCAGCCCTGTTCAGTTGGTACAGGAGAACCACTTTTGCCTCCCAGCAGAACACTTAATTTTAAGAGCTTCTCAAAATGCAACATCTAGGTGCAAGTATTGTCTTATTGAAGCTAGGCTTCAGCACAGCTCCAAGACAACTGTATTTTCAGCCAGTTTATGATACAAACTACGCCAACTGAGGAACAATTGTGTGCCTTAAGGATGGAGATGGAGTAAGACGAGTGTAAAAAAAAAAACCACATTAAAGTAGATACTTCAAGCACTTACTGACTTACATTCAGACAAACATATAGATGTTTTTGTCCATCATGTCTTTCTTAGTTTGAGTGAACTCCTTGATTGCTCTCGAAAATCTGTTCCTATCTGAAGTAGGTGTACACAACACAGCAGTGTCTTTGTACAGGAGGCTGCATCAGACCTTCTTGAAACTGAACACAGAACCTGTTATATACACTCACCACCAACCAATCGTCCTTTTTAAAAACTTTCTATGGAAGCACTTCTCCTGTAAAGCTTTTGTCAACTCTTTTTTATTAGACATCAAGAAGTATCAAAACCAATTGTTCTTTTCCTTCATAATTCATGGTTCTCCACAAAGAAAAGCGGGTAGATACAGATGCCTCAGAAGCATCTAGAGATCAACAGTCAGAAAAATAGACAATGTTTTATTCTCTTCTAGAGAGGAATTTAACTAAACCCTCACTTAGCTGCACCATATGTAATTCCAATACCTCTGCATCTTGTGGACAAACAGATCAAAAATAAAATTTGTTCAGTCTTCCCTGTAGGTTTGATGTTTATGAAACTTAAAATCTGTAGATTCGCTGTAGACCTTTTCCACTTAAAGGCTTCAGGTGTCAAGGCTGTAATATAAGAGGAGAATTAAAAGGTTTAAAACCTTTGATATCAGAAGACAATTCATTTGACAATAAATCTCTCCATAATATTAAATGTGTAAAACATATCCTAGAAAGGATAAATCTCTTTAATATGCTATATATATCTGCCTGTGCAACATGCTACAGAGTTTCTAGTAGATACAGACTTCAGCTATGACAGCATTGTGTTGTTCCCAAATAATTAAAGCAATGATTGAACTTTGTATGATTTCACAAAATACAGGAAAGATCTGCAACATATTTCTACGTGAAGCAATAATTCCCTCTATTAAAACACTGCCTGGTAATTACCTTCTCTGTTGTCTTTAAATTAGTCTTCTTAGGTCAGTCTGTGTGGCAGCATGTGGATATGTAATAAGTTCTTTTCGTTGATTTGGGGTTTTTTCCCTCTCTTTGTTGCAGTGACTTGGTATGATGGTTTCTCTCTTGTACAATGCAGGCTGGGGTTAAGTCCTTCATTCCCTTACAGTCTCTTCTCTCCAGTATTGCTTAACATAAATGTTTCTTCAACATGAATATTTCCTATCTTCTTTTAGTGTTACTTACTTTGTGACATTTTTCACTGAAACAAAGAGAAATAACTGTGGTATACATGTATTTCTACATTTTTACATAAAATTTAGAAGGAAGCTAAAGAAAAAAAAGTTCAGTTGTATCTGTCCCTCAGTCAGCATTTCTTTGTGTTGAATATGATAAATGCCTCAATACCCTTGACAGAAGTTCTAGGCCTTTATGTTGTGTATGTATATACATATATAAATTTCACATCCTTTAAGTAGCAACTATGTCCTGTAGCCAGGCATTTACTAGTAGCTAATGACTGGTTAAGGTAAGGAGGTTGTTTTATTTTCTTCCTTAATCAGTGACAGCCAACAGGTGCCAAACATTCATTAGGGAATAACTTTAGGAACCAGGGAAAAATTAATATTCCCACAGAGTCTTACTGCCTGTAATGCTGGTAACCGTAATTTTGAAGTCTTACATCGCCAGTGACAACCAGCGTGCCCAGCCCTACCGTCCTATTTTCCATCTCACTGAATATAATCTCTTCATCACCTTTCTTTTCACCCTTGCTGCGCTCCACCTTTCCTGAGGTCTCCACGTGGATAATCTCATTACAACTAAATACCCTCTGAGGAATTGCAAGGGACAGCAGCACGCTCGCACGAACGCTTCCAAAGGCTGCTGCTCACGGCTCCCGCCTTTCCCGGGCGGCTCCCGCTCCCCGCCTGCCCCGGAGCCCCGCGCCGGCACCGAGCGGCCGCCAGGGGGCGGTGTCTGCCCTGGCAGCGCCCGCCGGGCCAGGGCCGTGAGGGGCAGGGCGGGAGCGGGACCGCCCCGGGCCGGGGCCCGGAGCGGAGCGAGCGGGGCAGCCTCACACAACCTGC